>CAJQUN010000042.1:600000-972542 GCA_907163345.1 Haberlea rhodopensis
GACAACATCATTTAATTCAAATCCACAACACTATCAACAAATTGTAATCTGCAGTTCACTATTTCAAGTGTGGATAGAATAATTATCACTGCTGGTGTATTTTCCCAATCATCATTATCAACGCACATTTGATGCAATATATGAAACCAATGATGTTATCTCAAATCAAACTCGTGCAGTGTGATCGGATACACAACATGTATCTGTGATCACTACTCCTATAGCATCTCTATCATTGACGAAATCGAAATGGTTCTATATCCTAGAGATATCTCAATCCATTGTCAATGTATACTCTCTGGTCTACAGATAATTAACTGCTGCTGATACTGAGTAGTCGAAAAGAATAACAACTATGATATCTACCCCTAGCTCAGGGTATTTGTTGTTATGGCTGCATCTGTTCCTGAGCACGTAACGGACATGCTCTGATTGGCCACAATCAATAACAGTTCCTTTTATTCTTTCATATGGATCAATAGATATTTACATCCACCATGACCTCGGAAAGCTTGGTATTCTACAATCTCATAGTACCTCCAGAACTACTAGAGCTGGATAAATTGGAGTGATACTTCTGAAGCTTTTCTAGGACTACTGGGATTATCCCAATGATAGTCACTTCATTAATCTTTAATCCAGTTCTAACTACTTCGCATCACATTGGTGTCTTATTCCTTAGTCAAAATCTAATCTCTTCACTAGTGAATAGCTATTGAGATTAAGCAGATATTTCTATTTCTCAAGTCCACAATAATCAATTAACGTTTTCTATGTCATCAACATGGCATTCTCGTAAACATATTTTCCCGTAACAGAAAGAGGAAGAATCGTCATCTGTCACTACTATTACTCTAGATATTCTCATCTAAAACATCCAAGTCCTCATTCAAACCAAATCTCGTTGTTACTCGATCCTTCAATTGAAATATTGCTAGTTTCAATATTCTCAAGTTCTAAATTATCATCTTGGCGTACACAGGTTTGGACGTAAACTCATGCGTATTACCATCGTCTTTTAGACTTAAATTCCTGATGTCAATTGACACAAAGCGTTTTAGTTAGTTCTAGTGTAATCCCACTAATCACAAGGATTAAGTCCCAAGGTGATAAATAATATTCCCAATAATGGATGCATATCACTAAGTTATAATTCAATTAACAGTTTGCAGTGCCTACAGGTTCGTTAAACAGCTCTTACAGTTCATAACACTGCTACCTGTCCAAACACTAACTGTCCATTATAAAATCAAAACATAAATCTCAAGTCAGAGATGTTCTCATCACTTATTCTACATCATCATCCGGTCAGCAACTATCAGTGCTAACAAATAAAATTCTCAAATTCTCTAGAATATATGCAACTCAGCATTCAAATTCTCTAGATTATATGCAAATCAGCATATTAAAATATTCAGAGATATGACATCTCGCTATCCTTGCTTAAGAAACCATTACATGTATAAAATCTCAATATCAAACATGTAAACATAGCAGGCAAGAGCATATAAAATCACATAGTAAGACACATGCACAAACAATTCATTTGTGTCTATTATCAGTGTCCTAACTCTAATTCGAGCATATCCCAGATATATGCTCTGATACCATAATGTGAGGGCCCGATCCTAATGTGGTGTTTAATTAACATATAATGATTAATTTGCGTAAACAGCGGAAGATTTATTTCAAAGCTAACTCAAACATGAACATTTCATCAGTTCAACTCATCTTCAAATTCGTTCATTTAGCCTAGGTAAAATGGCCAAGGACAATCTGCTAGAAAAACAGGACAATTTACAAAATTTCAGCTTGACCCAATTTTGTATAAAATTCATATTAAATTCATATGATGTCCAAATGACTTGAGGCTAGTGGGGAAATCACGAAACCTCAAAGTACTACAGTTCATATTTGAAGTCCAGAAGCTAGTTCGGTCATCTAGAGGCACATGCAAAGCAAAGTATGCCAGATTTAAAAATACTCATATTCTGTTTTGACAGAGTGAGCGGTTCTAGGGAAAATTGCATATCTTACACATGGAAACTCCAAAACATGTAAGGCCAGTTTCTAATGCAATATAACCCAACATAAAACAAAACATCTCTTATGAGCTTTAAGCTAAACAATTCATCTTCATGTACATTATGTGAAAAACGTACAGCCTAAAAACTCGTATATCCCCTGCTTCCAGATTGTATAGTTGCTGGTAAAATTATCATAATTCTTTCATATGAGCTCCAAATTGAGTGAGGCCAATTTCAAATGCAATATAACCTCGAATACTACAATACTTATTAGAGCCTAAAAATTCATATTCGTAGCCATTTATTCCCAAAAATACGAATAACAAAATGCATGAACTCGCATGCAGTGAATTTCCAGATTTGACACATGTTGGTAGAACGACCATAACGTTTCCATCTTAAATCCAAATTAGCTGATTTCGGTGGACAGTTAAAGCTAACACATAATACTACAACTTGTTATAAGAGCTATATTTTCCAATTCGAAACGTAACTATGCTAAAAACGCGAAATATCAGACGGTTTATGCACTGGTTTTAGCAGACTACAATTGACAGCAACTTCTTCATGAATGAACACCATGGTTCGACCCTCAATCCTACATGCATGTTGATAAAACTCAAGGATGATGATATACCTTCATTTATCTTCAATATTTGAAGCTTGATCATCCACAAAACCAAGCCAAGATCGAAAATCCTACACCAAAACTGCTGCTACTCGAAAATCTTGCATGTACTTTCACAAAACTTGAAATTTCTTGGTGCATCTTGTTCCTCAAGATGAGTAGCACTCAAATCCATCTTTGCATGTGACATGCACTAACAATTTCAAGAGAAATATGGGGGAAAAAGGTGCTGGAATTTTCGAAACACAAGGTGGGAGATGATGGAGTGTTCTAGTTTAAGAGAGAGAGAGTTAGCTAAAAAAATTTAAACCCAAAATCTGAAATGGCATGCATGGGGCGTGGGTTTCTATGCCCATTTGGCATTATTTTGAATTCATTTGATGTATTGTGGAATCCATGTGTCAATACATCACTACCTTGCAAGATAATTGGTCCAAAATCATGTATTAAACATGAGTTAAATTAATTAATGGCATGCGTTTTCCAAATGCCATGTGCTCATGCACTAAAACATGTTCCACTAGTTGGTTGACCCATCGTGGTCCGGAACACCTTAATTCAAAGTCTATACTTTTTATTATCCGGTTCGCTTAATCGTGGTTAATCCGGGTTAATTAGCATCGGGGCCTTACACCGAGTCACACTAAAAACCCAACTCTTAGATTTTACACCGTAATGAGAATACAATCTCAACCTCGGGATCCAACGATCCCAACTACTCAAATAGACGAGCCCGAAAGGCCCAACACCGCGATTAAACTCCAAATCGCCACGTAAAACAACTTTAGGGGTTATTAACACTCCGGGATTAACATCTATAATCCCTGGTCATCACAATATTGAGGTGAAAGAGGTACACCATGAAGATATGCTTGAAAATCGCCATTGTTTGAAAATTTTGTTGTCGACCGATCCATCGCTAGGATCGTACCGATCGATCGGTAGAAACAGGGGAAGTAAGGCGGTTCATGTACCGATCGATCGCTGAAGGCGACCGATCGATCGGTGAAATGCCGTAGCATTTTTGAGAAATTCAGATTTTAGAGCGATCGATCGCTAGCTTCCGACCGACCGATCGCTAGGGTTGTCTGTTTGGACCGATCGATCGCTAGAGTGACCGATCGATCGGTAGACTTAAAATGTTATATTTTTGTAACTTTTTGATATTGATGCCTATGATAACATGATACATTATTGGCATTATTGTAGCATCATCACAGGGGACGGGGCAACGAGGCAATTAGCCAGTGACGACTGATTTATCTCGTTTGTGTCGCTTTACAGGTACATGTTGACGTACGGAGTATAGATATTGTGTGATGATGTTATGAGATTGGTATCATATGATTGGTAGTATCATATGCATGTACATTCATGGATATCATGTATTTGAGATGGATGAAGTATATGCTTTAGCATTTGAGGTATACGTCTGGTTTGGGTATATGCTCGGGTATGCTACATATACTTGGTATGAGAGATATACGCCGGTTTTTGGGTATATGCTCTGGCTATTATCATGTGAGGATGGTACTATGATATGTGTTGCTAATATGAAGATGTGAGGCGGTTCCACTGACATATTGAGCTGGAATAGACATATCATATTAGTCTCGTGATAATAGGATGTGTGATGAGACATGTCATGACATAGTTGCACTTGTTGGTGCATGATACAAAACATTCATAATTGATGATTATTATTGTGCTTTATCATTGACATTGTGTTTTGATATCGCACTGAGATAGTTGTTTATCTATACTCACGTTGTGTGAATGTTTCTGTAGGGACTCATAGACGTGGGAGGACGGGATGTGAGTCATTTTCCGCTGCGAACTGAACCACTGCCTAGGAGTTGTCTTGATTAAGTTGTTTGAATTCCATATGATGTATATATGGTAGGGTTTTTATAAAGTTGTAACAACTTACTTAGTAAGAAACTTCTAATCAGTTTATCTTTTTACTTAATTCAGACTCACGTATGTATGATTAATTGATACATAATGGATTAAGTAATGAGGACCCCACATCATGTTTGCAAGTAGTCTAGACATACGCATCAAAGAACATGTAGTTAAGTTCTAGCATGTATTAGAGACTTCTTAAGACTATCACAAAGTTTACACAATCTTCACTAAGCTACGCACACTTTACAAGTCATGACAATAATGTGCTCAAAATATTCAACTACTATGTCAAAGCAAAATTTGCATTAGAGTTCAAAGTGTTCCAAGGTTAACAATTCACCTATGTTCAAAAGCATGCATGATATCAATTAGGTTTCATCATGGGCTAGTCATTCTAAGAATACATTCGTTACTAACTATGAGCAATAACACACCACTAATCCCTCCCCCATACTTAAATCTTACATTGTCCCCAATGTAAGGCAAAAATATAAGAAAAAAGAAAAGTTTAACTAATAAAGCAATAAGAAAATTAAAAAGGAAAAGGGAAACTAACTCCCCTTGGGTTGCCTCCCAAGCAACGCCTCTGTTTAACGTCGGTGGCCCGACGTCAGTCCTTCATCACGGTGGGTTATGCGGTGTCACTCCATGCTTCTTCTTCCACATCAATATCTTCTTAAGTCCCTTGAACTTTGGTTTGTTCGCCTTTGAGTAGGCGTCCTCAGTCTTTGTTCCTCCTCCATCGTTTATTGATTGATATGGTCTATTCGTAGGGTGTGTCTTTCAACGGTACAATCCTGTAAGTGAGAAGAGAAATACTCAGCAGTATCATGAGTAGATAAGGAAGCAATAGTTTGAAAAGTATGAATAGGATGTGAGTCCCTATCTCCTTTTTCTTCAAGGCCATCAGTAGCCTTCGCCAGTTCACACAAATCATAATTATCAAAATTCTCACGTGTCATGTACTCAGTGCTATCAACAGTGTACCTAGTGTGTTTATGAGTTTGAATGGTTTCATAGATATTGAACTTTGCCACCTCACCATTAAACTCCATCATTAAAGTTCCACTATATACATTGATTATGGATTTAGAAGTCTTTAAGAATGGTCTCCCTAATAGAATGGGGCTAGATGGGTCACCCTTTTCCATGTCTAAGACATAGAAATCGGCGGGGAAGACCAAGTTCTCTGCATGCACAAGTACATCTTCTACTATCCCCATAGGAATAACCGTGGACCTATAAGCTAATTGAATCGCAGTTTCATCTCGTTTCAACAGTCCAGGTTTCAGTTGAGTGTAGATTGAGTACCCACTTTCCAAACCTCCTTCAAAAATCTATCATATCGAGGCATTTTCATCATTGTATCATGTAGTGGGGCGTTTGCCTCGCAGCGTCAAAAAGTGTCATAGAGTCCTTTAATTCCAGCTTCTTTCACATTATCCTTTAATGCAAGGGGGAATTGGGGTTCAATTTTATATTCAGAAAATTTTGGGAACATACCTCGTGTATCCTCCTCTTGCATGAGCTCTTTGTTCTTGGGTGGCGTCAGTACCACCTTCTCCTCATCTTCATCATCACTCATCTTTAATGTGATGGAACTTACATTATCTCTTGGGTTACCACTGGCTGTGAAGGAAGCCCATTTGATATTCTCGCTTCAATCTTGTTGAGCGAAGTCGCCAACTGCCCCATTTGCGTAGTTAAGCTTTGGATGCTCGCCCTCGTTTCTTGTTGAAATTGCAAGCTATTTTCAGCAATAACTTTAACAATGTTCTCTAACATGTCATAAGGGGCGTGCACTGGCGGTGGTGGAGGTCTCTGATATGGCGGTCTGTAGTGGAGGTTGGTTCGTTTGTTGATTCCCATAGCCTTGGTTCGGATGATCCTCCAACCTTGGTTGTAGTTGCCCGATTGATGGTCATAATTCCTTTGTGGGGCCCCAGGAAATCCCCCTGCTGCATTCACGTGCTCAATTGATGTCTCTTGTAGGGATGGACATGCATCAGTGGGATGGCTCACTGCTAGACAGATTCCACATGGTTTCATCTTCCCTACATTGCCACATGCAAGATTACGCACAAGAAACGTTAAGTCAATCAATTGTTGTTCTAGATTGGATACGTTTACCTCGTTTCTTGGCGGTTGTCCATGGCGCACATGTCCAAATTGCTGGGAATTGGCCGCCATGTTTGCTATCAAGTTCCTTGCCTCCTCCACAATCTTGTCGATAAAATCTCCTCCGCTTGCCGCGTCCAATAAGTTCCTGTCACCAGAAAGTAAACCTTCATAGAAATATTGAATTAGAAGATGTTCATTTATCTGATGTTGTGGGCAGCTTGTACACAACTTCTTAAAACGTTCTCAGTACTCATGCAGCGAATCCTCTTGGTATTGCTTCACACCGTAGATTTCCTTCCTTATGTTAGTCGCCCTCGAAGCTGGAAAGTACTTCTCTAGGAAGACTCTTTGTAAATCAGTCCACGTGGTGTTGGATCCAGAGGGTAGATAGAATAACCAATCTTTAGCAGCATCCTTTACAGAGAATGGAAAGGCTCTCAGTTTGATTTGCTCCTCCATTACGCCAGCAGGTTTTATGGTAGTGCATACCACGTGGAATTCCATCAAATACTTGTGCGGGTTCTCACCTGCAAGACCATGAAAAGATGGCAATAAATAGATTTGACCAGATTTAAGTTCAAAATTTACGTTATTTGCAAGTGCAGGGAAATTGATGCAGAGAGGTTGTTGATCCAAGTTAGGATTCACCAACTGTCTCAAGCTTTGATTCGCAGCCATGTTGTTCCTCTCCTCTTCTTCCTCAAGTATCCTTGATTCTCTTCTTCTCCGATGTAGTGTCCTCTCGATCTCAGGATCATAATGAAAATTATCTTTGTAATTAATTCTCCTGTACTTATTAACAAACCAAAGTAGCAATAAAAAATGATAAAAAATTTAAGTTAACAAAAAAGTAAACGCCTTCCTCGGCAATGGCGCCAAAATTTGGCGTGCGTTTATCGTGTACGCCCAAATTAACCCTTCTCAGTTAACAACAAATTAATGTAGTAGCGTGAGTAGGGATCGATCTCACAGGGAAGTGAGTATTTTTGTGCTAACAAGTATCAAAATAGGGGGGTTTTCGAAAAACTTTAACTATAACTAAATTAAACTAAAGCAAGCAAATTACTAGAATATTAAGATTAAAAAGCAATTCTTGGTTTTAGGTCAACTTTACCTTTGGAAATTATTCACTTGATCATCAAATCACTAAACATTTGAATTCATTCCATTATTCATCAATTGGAAACTTAATTCCTTCATCACCTTAATCGTAGTCAAATAGAAAACAACATTCAATTCGACTCTTATCAAATCTTTAACCAAAACTACAGCCGTTAAGATTAAATCAATGATATTTCCAAAACTAGTAAGTTTGATGAATCTAATCAATAAAAACTACAGCCGTTAGAATTAATCATCCAATCGTTTTTCCTAAGAATTTAATAACACCAACATCAGATAATTATCAATCTTATTTGCTTCTTAATTAGCATTAGATATTGTATGTGATTATTAGGTGATCAATCTATCAATCAAACACAACAATCATAATATTCATAATCTGAAAAACAAATTGAAATTGAATTAAAAATCCAACGATCAAACCAAAATTTTCACAAGTGTTTTTATTCCAAAGGCAAGTATCCCTCAACCAGGACTTAAAGTGTTTAGCTACTCATAATTGGATTAAAAACAAGCAAATCTATACTAGAAAACATTAAACTAATGGTAAAAGGAAAGTTACTAAAAGGAATCACGATTCCGGAGCGTCACTTCCATCTTCGTTCTTCAAGCGTTCTTCACAAAATTTGGAAGAAAATTTATTCTACTATTGAAAACTATGTTCTGAAGTCTGAATTCTTCATCTAGGGAGGCTGATTTTCGAGTATATAGAGGTGTGGAGGCTGATGGGGTAGGTTAGAGCTTATGTCGGAAGGAAAGAAATCAAGTCTCCATACTTTCCAAAAAACTGATGGCGATCGATCGCTAGCTTATTTTTTTTCAGTAAATTCTTCGAGCGATCGATCGCCTCTTTATAGCGATCGATTGCTTGGCTCCACTGGGTTTTGGCGATCGATCGCTCCATTGTAGAGACCGATCGCTGACCCACAGATTTTGTTGCTCAACTTTCTGTCCAAATGCGATCGATCTCATCCTTCATGCTGTCAATCGCTTCTCCCAAAATTACATTTTTAGCCTTTTTCTTGATCTACTTTGAGTCCTTATTAGCTCCAAAGCTTTTCTCGACCTTTATTCGCCTTAGTTAGCTCGATTTCTTCAATTCCACCTACAATTACACAAATATACGATTAGGTAGCATATGTATTAAATTATCTATCAAAACGTACCAAATCATAGACAATTAAGCGCAATAGATGTGTCTATTTCTAGTCACATCACTTGTCCGCCATCTGTAGTGACACATTAATCGGTTTGAGCTCTCCTAAACCCAGCTTCATGTAAACAGGCAAATGCATGAGATTAACACTTGAACCCAAATCACATAAAGATTTCATAAAGAAATAGAGTTGATTTTGCAAGGTATATTGAAACTCCCTGGATCCTTTAACTTTGGAGGTGAATCGTTTTGAATGATAGCAGAACACTCCTCAGTTAAGTTTATCATCTCATGCTCTCCCAATTTACGATTTTTTGACAGAATCTCCTTAAAAAACTTAGCATAATTCGGCATGTGCTGTATAGCATCAATGAAAGGTATCTCAATGTCGAGATTCTTTATCAAATCTAAAACTTAGCAAATTTAGCATCTAATTTTGCTCTCTTATATGCAGTGGGGAATGGGAGTGAGATATCTACCTTAGCAGGTGTGATGGGTGTAGGGGTCTTAGAAGACTTACCTTTGTCGCGTGTTTGATCCTCTTCTTTGTGATGTCCCCGAAATGAGTAATTACAATTAAAGCATTAATTATGTTTATATGATTAATTATGTGGATAATTGATTTACGTGTTGAAATAATTATCATGATGAAATGCTTAGTCACATGATAGGCATGACCCGGGAGTTACGTTTCAAGGTACATGTTATGCATGATAGGAAATGGGGTTAACATGATTTAATTGTATTGATTGGGAATTATGAGGAAAACATGATTTAGTGGAAGTTTAATGCATCTTTGTAAATGCTTTTAAAATACCATGTTGGGGTATTTTATACATCATGTTAATTTGGGGTACAATTTTAATAACCCCACTATATTCCCCTTTTATCCCATTTTCCCTTAACTCCTTCCCCACCACTCAAAAACCCCAAATTCTCTCCCAAAGCCCTAATCCCCACCCCATTTTCGAAATCCCTCAAAGGAGGAAGGAGGAAACTCCACAAAACTTGTGTTTGTGTGATCTTTGTTAAGATTTGGAGTCTTCAAGAGGTATGGAACCCTTCCTAAAGTTTTTATGAAGTTTGGATTTGAAATGGGATGATTTTGAAGTGATTTATGTGGGTTTGTTTGGGGTATGTGTTGTATGTTGTTGGGGTATGATTTTTGAAGTGTTTTATGTGGGTTTTAACAAGTTATGATGATGTTAGTGTGATTGGAAAGTTTGGGTTTGAATGGTATGGGATTGAACTTGGAAAATGTACAAAAATGGTGAAAAACCGCGACTCTGTGCGAGGCGATCGATCGCCTGAAAAGAGGCGACCGATCGCCATAGGGCAGTACCATTTTCGCAAGGGAGGCGATCGATCGCCTAAAATGAGGCGACCGATCACCGAGAGGCAGTAGCCATTTCACGTGTTAGGCGATCGATCGCCTAAAATTAAGCGATCGATCGCCGCAAGACAAAAGAGCGAGGCGATCGATCGCCTCAAGTAGCGATCGATCGCCGCTGTGTTAAACATGGCAAATGATGTTTTTGTTGAATTTTTGGTATTTGGCTATTGTTTAGCTTCTAAAATCGATTTGTATGGTTGTGTAGAACCATCCCAGGTGCCAACAACATCGAGAAGATAGAGTTCTTCAATTTCTCCACTTTTGGAATTAAGGTACGTAAGAAGCGTACGGGCATCGGACGGTAACACACTCCTAACTCTGACTATGCATTAATTGCATAAGTATTCACGATGTTTATGATGATGTTATGATAAATGAAGATGATACGATGTTTATAATGATGATTATGATAAGCAAGTTTATGATGATGATGTTATGATAAAGGAAGATGATATGATGTTTATAAAGATGATTATGATAAGTAAGTTATGATGATGATGATTATGATGATGAAGTTTATGATGAGGATTTTGATAAGTAAGTTTATGATGATGCAATACGATGTTTATGATGTGGTAAGATGCCACAGGGTAAGATGCCCACATGATAAGAGACTATACTCCTATATTATGACTATGAATGTATAAGAATTTACGATGCCACGATGATGTGTATAATGCATGAAGATGATAAGATATTTAAGATGATGTTATGATAAGTAAGTCCATGATGAAGATGATTTGATAATGAATCAAGACGATAAGATACTTACGATGATGTTATGATGAATAAAGATGATTTTATGATGAATAAAGATGACAAGATGCTTAAGATTATGTTATGATAAGTGATGATGATAAGACATTACTATAACGATTATGATGAGACGATGATGTCTATAAGATGATAATGCTTATATGATAATGATGTTTACAAGATGATGATGTTTATAAGATTCTATGATGTTTATGATGAATATGAAACTATGTTCTTAAGAATGGTTGAATGTCCGGTGGTTATTATGGGCAAGCGAGGAAGGTCTTGCCGCTCACATAAATGAGCGATGGGGTACATCCGCTATCAAGGTGTAGCGATGGGTATCATCCGCTGATGAGCGATGGGGTACATCCGCTATCAAGGTGTAGCGATGGGTATCATCCGCTGAGCGATGGGGTACATCCGCTATCAAGGTGTAGCGATGGGTATCATCCGCTGAACAAAGAGATACATCCGCTATCAAGGTGTAGCGATGGGTATCATAAGATGTGTTATGTCGAGCGAGGGGGGCCAATTATACCGCTGTCATAATGGAACCCGGACAGTCCCACTTCTAATTAACATAGTTTGTTGTGAGCATATATGAGAAGTATGATGTTTAATCATTTATGGCAAGGACTAATGATTTTATGCATGACTATGAAACAGGGACAACCAAAGAGGGTTAATACGATTAACCAGGAAGTATATGTTATCAATTACTTTCATGCATTTATTTATATGCCATTTCCTTATGATTATTAAGTAAAGATGTATATGCTCATGATGGGTTGTTCCTGTAGGTACACCTTTGGACTAATGGACTAAGGGCCGGGTTGAGGCAGTGAGCTTCGAGAAGCATGGAAGAAGTTAGGATGCAAGAACTTTTGGATAGTATCTACTCTAGGAGTAGAATAATCCTATTGCCTTAACATTCATTTTGTGAATGTAATTATTTAGCCTTTAAAATTTCATTCTCGGCCCATAATTTTACTAGCTCTAAGCTACAACTGAAACCCTAAGACGTATTAAATACATGTTTAGTCCCTAATAGGTGATTAAGACGATGTCAAGGTAGGAAGACCCTACATTCTTGCTTGATGTCCACCTCGCCTTTTAACTCAACGTGTGCATCCTTATTCTCAGTGACCTCCTTTCCGCTCCTCAATGTGATGGCATGGACTTGCTCCCTAAGGTTCGTCTCAATGTCATTAGGTAGTGATCCTTGTGCTCGTCCGGCTAGGTTTTTCGCTAACTGTCCCACTTGGACATCCAAGTTCTTTATCGAAGCCTCGTGATTGTTCATCCTTGTTCAGCTGATGATGATCTTGGTTAGTAGCTCCTCCATGATTGGCTTTGGTGCATACCCGATGGTGGTTGGGGATAGTTCCTCGGCCCCGTATTGTACGTATTTGGGCAGGAGTAAGTCGGTGGTGGTCTGTTTCCTACAAAGTTAGCAGCTTCATTAGTTGTAACGAAAGGGTTAACTACTTGGCATTCAGTGCTCGGATGTCCTCCTTGGCAAAGCTCGCATGTAACAGCTTGAACTTGCATTGCATGCACGATATCAATCTTCTTGTTCAGTGCTTCCAACTAGGCAGCTATGCCAATAACTTCACTCACTTGATGCATTCTAGCTTGCTTCTTCGGCACGTTCCTTTCGGACTGCCCCAGCCATCTCATCCAACAACGTATAAGCCTCCGCAGACGTCTTTCTCATCACAATACCTCATAATGCTACATCAATCATAGAACGATTGTCAGGGCCAGATAGGGAGGCCATGATGTGGGCATCTCCGCAGTAGATCCTTGAAGCACTTCCATGCTTCATATAATGTCTCTGGGTCATGTTGGGCAAAAGTTGTGAAATCATTGCACATCTTGGCCGTCTTGGATGGTGGAAAGAATTTTGACAAGAACAATTGTGCCATCCCATCCCACGTAGTAATAGAACCTGCAGACAACGATTGTATCCAAGATTTAGCTATATCACGTAAGGAGAATGGAAATAAGCGTAACCTGATGGTGTCGTCAGTAACACCATTATGCTTGAATTTATCACAAATCTCCAAGAAGTTGGAGATTTGGGCATTTGGATCATCAGTAGTTGCTCCTCCAAACTGGACCGAATGTTGGATCATCTGTATAATAGCAGGCTTGATCTCAAAATTGTTAGCCTGGAAGGTTGGTCTCGTGATACTCGACAGTGATCCATGGAATGAAGGGTGGGCGTAGTCCATGAGTGATCTTGCAACTGGTGGTACTGGAACATCCTCGTTATTAGTCATTAGTGCTTTTTTGCTTGCCTTAGCCTATTTTGACAAGTGCGTTCGATCTAGGGGTCAAATGGCTCAAGTGTAGGCTTGCTACTCCTTAGCATGCACCAATGGATAACAACCTACAAAGATTCACACAAGAACAAAAACAGTAGAAGCGTAGAGAAAATAAACAAAAAATCAAAAATAACAAAAAACAAATGACTAAACTACAGTCAACTAATCTCGTCTGATATTATTTAAACTAGTCCCCGGGAACGGGGCCAAAAACTTGATCGCTGTTATTTTAAACAATATTTTCCAGTGTAGCGATTATGTACCGCAAGTGCACGATGTCAAGTTTTAGTATAATGATATGTAAAGTACGAGTGTCGAACCCACGAGGACTAGGAAATAAGTACCAAACTCAATTAATTTAACTATATTTAGTCTACGACAATTGGTTATGATTATTTAATTAAATTGACTAATTAACTCAATATTCAACCAAAACACACAGTAGAGAATGAAAATGAGATCAATAGAGACAATTATCAAGACTTTGGTTCACCCATATAATCCCTCATAATTCGCATATTAAATAAGATTTGAATTCAAACGTTCTAAGGTTACGAGTTTTCCTAATGCACTTGTTATACCTTGGTCCGGCTATAACAAATCTAATACTAACGTTACAATAAGCCATTCTCGTATCCTTGTTGATCAATTAATATTGAATGTCGATCTATGAAATCTACTAGCCTTCGATTACTAGATATTTATTGTTATCACACATGTATTTGACTTTATCTCGATCCCAGTCTGAAATCCACGACATAAATTACTATATCGTATTGCAATCTCCTATGGTCAATTCAATCGTAATAAATAATCATTCAAAGATGGCCAAACCCTCAAAAGCATGAATCACAATAAATTATGCACAAAGTATGCAAGAATCAATCAAAAACCTTAAATTGAATTATGGGTTCATACAGAGGATCCCCTAAATCTCGACAACAAACTTAGCCTAGAATCGTCATCAAATAATAATGCATCAAATTGTTTCGCAACATCTAAACATCAAAATCTAATGAAAATATAGAACAAAAGTTAGAAATACGGAAATAACGAGAGATGTTGACTCCTTGTGTTGCTCCGTCATCCCGTCTCTTCCGATGCTTCTCCTCTTCGATGGTTTTGTGGTGTATGGATGGTTGGGGAGGATGAAGATGATGGTGGCTGATGATTGTAGGGTTTATTATGAGCCAAAAAGTCTAATTTTGTCCAAGACAATTCCTTAAATAGTGGTGGAGAGTTTCATCAAATTTGGACATAAAATAACCAAAAAGGAAATCAAATCTTGATTTTATCGGGTCTGGCGATCAATCGCAAGAAAGTGCCGATCGATCGCCAGACTATTATGATTTTATTTTTCAAATTTTCCAAAGCGGCGATCGACGGCCCTTAAGTACCGATCGATCGCGAAAAGCTTCTGGTCCGAGGCGATCGATCGCCTGAATATGCCGATCGATCGCGAGTCCTGAATTTCAACAAATTGTGATTTTGTCCCTTTTTTCCATGTTTGCTCGTTTTGGTCTTTTTTCATCCTTTATAGCTTATTTCCTCCACTTTTATCCATTTGGACCTAGATTCCTGAAACATACAAATATATACCAAAACGCGTAATATTTTCCAGGAATCACTATACAAATTCCCCTAATCTCATATCAAATTAAGTGTAAAAATCACACTTATCAATTGTCTTACCTCTTTTTTATATCAGAAGTTAATCACACTTTTTGGTGATATCGCTTATGATGTCTGTGGTATTATTGGGAGGTTCAATTACATGGAGATTATGCCAAAAATTTATACAAATGATGTCATCATTTGCCTGTTTACGTGCTGAGGTTTGGGCTCCACAAATGTAGAGTTGGAGCTCGTTATTGGAGTGTATATCCGAGCACACATGTCGGATTGCACTGTAATCGATGAACCATTCCATAGGATTGTTCACCAAGTTTGCTTCAAAGAATACCTCGGTTAACATTAGATCGTTCAAGTCGTTATCCGACCATCTTCGGTTACATTGACTTAATCATTTGCTTGCCCACAATTTTCTTATTACGACAACCCTGTGCCATGCGATTGGGCTTTCCATACTTGTAGCATTTACCTTTGAACTTTTTCACATTGCCACTTTTGGAGGCCATCCCGTCAAACTTATGCTTTGATCCGGTTCTTTGTTTAACAAGGTTAGCCCTTGGTTCCATTTGGAGCCTACCCACCTCTATCTCGGAAATTTTATTGTCATCCTCGATTGTTAGACGAACCAGAAGGTCTTTAAGAGTCATTTCTTTGCGCTTGTGCTTTAGATAATTCTTGAAGGCCTTCCAACTAGGAGGCAATTTTTCAATCATTACGACCACTTGAAATAAATCACTTAGACTCGTTCATGCCGCATGTATGTCATGCATAATCACTTGCAATTCTTGCACTTGCACCATCATTGGACTAGTATCGATCATATTGAAGTTTAAGAATCGTCCAAAGATGAATTTCTTCATGCCAACATCCTCGGATAAATACTTTTACTCCAAAGAATTCAATAGTTCTTTGGCCCTCTTCACTAGACAATACACGTTGTATAATGTGTTGTTCCGTCCATTGAGTATGTAGTTCTTGTAAGTAATCCAACAAGCATAGCAATGCAGCGGAATAAAATTTTGGATTACTATAACACCGGATCTATACAAAGTTATCATATCGGATAAAGGATCTTAAGAGTCTCACCCTTGTAGCGTGTTTGAGCAGATTCCACGAAGCACCACGTCCAACGAATTCTGAGTCACGAGCAACACCTCCAAGGTCTTGCCTCTACGGTATCCACACGATCAAATCGGTAAGGGTTAGTTTAAGAACAAAGTGCTAGATTTGTTCTTAAACCGATACAAGAAACACTCTCGATTCACAATCGAAAAGGACGGCCGGAAACTCACAAGATCAAGGCGGCGGCCGAGAGCTTTTGTAGAGAGGTGGCCGAGAGCTCCTTGTATTGGTGGCTAGGTTTTTGATGTCTCGGATTAACCTTAATCATAACCTTGTATATCATTATATAGGATTTAATTAAAGGCTTTCAAAAAGCCTCATGGGCTCAAACCCATGATTTTAATTAAATCCTTATAATTATTTAATTAAGACTCTTCTTAATTAATTAATTCATCCAATGAATTTAATTCCCTTTATCGATTTAATCTTTGTGCGACCCGATATGATCTTGTAATGTTGGCAGTGACATAAAATCTCATTTTACGTCACAAGCAAGGAGCGGTGTCTAGCAACACATCAAGGCTAATTACAAGAATGTCTTTGACTCGACATAACCTTAGAACTTGTGATAATATTAACCATGTAACTTAATCCCTTTGTCCTTTGTGTTTAGATTGAACACGAGTCATGGAATAGTCATACTCGTATATTCAATCTCTATTTCTTGATCCCCAAGTAGAACTAGAATAAACGAATAAGTTCGATATCTCATATCGACTCATTCGAGCATGACCATGCATTTTAGTCTTACTTGATCAAGGGCCCAAACACTTCTCATGTTATATAGGAGGGACAAATCCTATCTCGATCAATCAACATCCCTCTACATAATTCGTAGTGTATCCAATAGTCGTCTTTATAGTTTACCCTGTTACGGGTAACGTTTGACAATATCAAGATACATAACTCCTTCTGTTGGGATCTCTGATGATCACAAGTCGTAAGGATTACATATATTATTATCACTATGAGAATTGCATATGACAATCATATAACTATCCATGTTGCATTCTCATGGTGGGTCTGTCCAGTACATTGTTCTCTAACATGTACCCATGTTTTGATTTGATATCTCGTATCTATGAACAATTCATCAATCAAAGCATACTAGTCTCAACGTATTATCATTATCCCGATTCATGATAATACTTGACTAGGGACAACTTTAAGAACAATACAATATTATTCTAGGGACATTAACTTATATATCAATTCATATTGCACAGATATTCGAATAATATATACTAATGATTTGCCATTAATAAAATCATATTACATTGTATGTCATAAACAATCATCTAATGACTTGTCTTAGGGCATATCCCAACAAATCTCCCACTTGCACTAAGACCAATCAGACATATACCTAATGCCTAGAGATCTAGTATGACGATCATGCTTCTGCTGTGACAGTGGCTTCGTCAATGGGTCAGATACATTATCATCTGTTGGTACTTTGCATATTTTAGCATCTCCCCTTTCAACGATTTCTCGGATGAAATGAAAGCGCCGAAGTATGTGCTTGGATCTTTGGTGAGATCTAGGTTCCTTAGCCAATGCGATCGCTCCATTGTTGTCACAATAGAGTTCTATCGGATCTTTAATGCTAGGCACCACTCCAAGTTCAGAAATGAACTTCCTGATCCAAACAGCTTCCATTGCTGCATCCGAGGCAGCAATGTACTCAGCTTCTGTTGTAGAATCGGCTAATGTCTCTTGCTTTGAACTCTTCCAGCTCACAGCACCTCCATTTAGGCAATACACATATCCAGATTGCGATCGAAAATCATCTTTGTCGGTTTGGAAGCTTGCATCAGTGTAACCCATTACATCGAGCTCTTCCTCACCTCCATAAATCAAGAATGTATCCTTAGCTCTTCTCAAGTACTTCAGGATATTCTTGACTGCAATCCAGTGACCTTCACCTGGATCAACTTGATACCTGCTCCTCATGCTCAAAGCATACGATACATCGGGACGAGTACATATCATGGCATACATGATAGATCCAATAGCTGACGCATATGGAATCTTACTCATGCGTTGTCTCTCATCTGGTGTTGAAGGACACTGTTCCTTCGAGAGATAAATTCCATGTGTCATAGGCACGAATCCTTTCTTTGATTCTTGCATGCTAAACCGTTTTAGCACTTTGTCTATGTATGTACTTTGACTTAGGCCAAGTAATCTTCTTGATCTATCTCTATAGATCTTGATTCCTAATACATAGGTGGCTTCACCCAAGTCTTTCATAGAAAAGCAATTCCCTAGCCAAATCTTTACAGCTTGTAAGGCATGGATATCATTCCCAATGAGAAGTATGTCATCTTCATACAATATTAGAAAGATAATTATGCTCCCACTGACCTTCTTGTAGACACAAGGTTCATCTACGTTTTTGATGAAACCAAACTCTTTGACTGCATCATCAAAACGAAGATTCCAACTCCGAGAAGCTTGCTTCAATCCATAAATGGATCGTTGTAGCTTGCATATCTTTCCAGCATCCTTTGGATCGACAAAACCCCCGGGCTGTGTCATGTACACATCCTCAAGCAGATTTCCATTAAGGAAAGCTGTTTTGACATCCATCTGCCAGATTTCATAATCATGAAATGCAGCTATTGCAAGTAAGATCCTAATGGATTTAACCATGGCAACTGGTGAAAAAGTTTCATCATAGTCAATACCATGAATTTGTTTGAAACCTTTAGCAACCAGTCGACCTTTATAGGTTTGTACATTACCGTCCATGCCGGTCTTCTTCTTGAAAATCCATTTGCACCCTATGGGTCTCACCCCTTCAGGCGGGTAAACCAAAGTCCATACTTGGTTTGCATACATGGATTCCATCTCAGATTTCATGGCCTCTTGCCATTTCTCAGAATCAGTGCCCATTATAACTTGTTGATAAGATGACGGCTCATCCTCATCAATAAGTAGTAAGTCACCTTGTTGAGTCACAAGAAATCCATATATCTGTGGCTCCCGATGTTCTCTTACAGACCTACGCTGGGTTTGTGTCTCTTGAGCAGGTACTTCTTCCACAACAGCTTGCGGTGCCTGCTCTGTTTCCATCTCAATCTCAGGTTCAATGTTTTCTTGTGGTTGAACTTCACTATGTTCTATTTTTCTCCCAGTGGTTTTTCTAGAAATAAATTCTCTTTCAAGAAATACACCAGTCCGAGCAACAACTACTTTGTTCTCGGTGGGATAATAGAAATAGTATCCTTTCGTTTCCTTAGGATACCCCACAAATAAACACTTATCAGATTTGGGTCCAAGTTTGTTAGTGGCGTGACGTCTAACGAAAGTCTCACAACCCCAAATCTTCATAAAAGACATACTAGGACGCTTCCCAGTCCATATCTCATATTGTGTCTTTTCCACTGATTTAGATGGAACACGGTTCAGTAAGAATATTGCTGTTTCTAAAGCATGTCCCCAAAAGGATATCGGAAGATCTGCATGACTCATCATTGATCTAACCATGTCCAACAAGGTTCAATTTCTCCTCTCCGATACACCATTCCATTGTGGAGTATACGTATAGTGAGTTGTGGGACTATCCCACACTCCTTTAGATAGTCATGAAACTCTTGGCTCAAGTATTCACCTCCTCGATCTGATCGAAGGATTTTGATACTTTTGCCAAGTTGGTTTTGTACTTTATTCTTGAAATCTTTGAACTTTTCAAAGGTTTCATGCTTATGCTTCATTAGGTACACATACCCATATCTACTGAGGTCATCAGTAAATGTAACGAAGTACTGAAAACCACCTCTAGCTTGTGTACTTATTGGTCCACATACATCACTATGTATTAGTCCCAATAACACATTTGCCCTTTCAACATGTCCCTTGAATGGGGCTTTAGTCATCTTGCCCATTAAACAAGACTCGCATGTTTCATATGATTCAAAATCAAATGAATCTAATGCTCCATCCTTATGAAGTTTCGATATGCGTTTCTCGTTTATGTGGCCCAAGCGACAATGCCAGAGATAAGTCGGATTACAATCATTATTTTTAATCCTTTTAGTATTTATGTTATAGACAGGCATATCAAGATTTAATAAATAAAGACCATTCACCATTTGTGCACTAGCATAAAACATATCATTTAAATAAATAGAACAACAGTTGTCCTTTATCATAAATGAAAATCCATACTTGTCCAAACAAGAAATAGAAATAATGTTTTTCGTAATAGAAGACACAAAATAACAGTCTTTTAAAATCAACGATAAACCAGAAGGCAAAGATAAATGATAATCCCCTACAGCTAATGCAGCAACTCTTGCTCCATTTCCAACTCGGAGATCAACTTCGTCTTTCGCCAACAATCTACTCTTTTTGAGGTCCTGCACATTTACACAAATGTGATCCACATCCAGTATCTAATACCCATGAAGAAGAAGTAGATAAATTGACTTCTATAACAAAAATACCAGAAGTGGAAGTCACACTTCCTTTCTTGAGATCCTCCAGATATACTTTGCAGTTCCTTTTCCAATGACCGGTCTCACCGCAATGGAAACAGTTCCCTTCCTTTGCTATTCCTCCCTTTGGTTTCAGTGTAGAAGACATTGGCTTAGATTTAACAAAGACCTTCTTTGCTTTCTTATTGCCCTTAGCTTTGGCCTTTCCTTTGCTCTTATTTACAATAAGAACATTTGTGGCCTTAGTCTTCTTTGTATTCGCTTCATATGTTCTCAACATATGAAGTAACTGTGGTAGAGTCTTTTCAATTTCAATCATATTGTAATTCAAGACAAATTGACTGAAGCTTTCAGGCAACGATTGCAAGACCACGTCAGTTGCCAACTCTTGGTCCAAAGGAAAACCCAGCTTCTCCAGATTCTCAATATACCCAATCATCTTGAGTACATGAGCTCCAACTAGACTTCCTTCTACCATTCTACACTGGAACAACGCTTTAGAGACGTCATACCTCTCTTGTCTTGCTTGTTGTTGGTACAGTTGCTTAAGGTGCTCGATCATATCGAAGGCCTCCATTTCCTCATATTGCTTCTGAAGCTCAGAGTTCATGGTGGCAAGCATAAGGCACCCAACATCAAGTGCGTCACTTTGATGCTTCTTGTAAGCATCTTTATCGGCTCTGGTAGCCGTCAGGGGAGGTTCCTCAGCAGATAAGGGTTCCTCTAGGACATATTGCTTCTTTTCTTGTTTGAGGACTATCCTCAAGTTCCTATACCAGTCTAGGAAATTTGTCCCATTTAATTTGTCCTTCTCAAGGACCGATCGTAGTGATAATGTGTTTGATACGCTGTTAGTTGCCATGGATATCTACAATATAAATATGCAAAATAAGTTTATGATTTAATCATTTAACATGGTCTTATATTAAATGATACTCCCACTATTTTGTTTAAAAAATATCAACCTCGAAACCTTTAGTGGGCCAAGATCCATATGTAATTCTTGGATAGTTGGACGAACAACGCTTTGTTCAATTCATCATATGAATTATTATCCAACCCATGCCTCTAGGTTCCTAATCCTATTGAGATAACCTAGTTAAGTCGTACCCAATTTAAAGTATAACGGATATCACTTTTATCCTTTCGCGCCTTACTAAGATTGTCACGGTGCTTTGCTTTGGCAAACCCACACATGTACAATCGAAGTTTTGACGAGTACTTTTAATTTTGGAAGGCATCTAAAACTTAATATTTTAGAGGGATTTATAGATCTCATGACTAGTTTGATATTTTAAAATATGTCCACTACATATAGGCATATACATATCTACATATATGTGTAATACAATTATCAATCTAAAACATAAGATAAATCATGCATCAGCATACATAATTAAACGTGACATGGTTATAGCCCCTACTAGCGATTTTCTCAAGCCAATGAGAAAATCCTAAGAGTCAACCTAAGGTAACTTCACAAGCACCTTCCTTTGGCTCCAATTTGTGAATGGCCTCCTCATCCCGGCACCATGCTCCATCTTCATTGATCACCATCAATAAATAAACTATACTATTTAACATTTACAAATATAGAGAATTCCTCGATTCACATTCGAGGGGAACATAGGGGAGGGATAACATTTAGAATAAAATAGAGAAGGCACGACTCGCAGGTCGTATTATAAATTACAAACATTCACAAATCCTATCTAATAGGTCAAAGGGCTATAACCATGCACCATGCTCAAACAACACATAAAACATGCTATATTATTTAATTAATTAAATTCTAAACATTTTAAAATTTAATTCTAATTAAAACTGTAAAATAAAATTTTGGAAAATTATCGTATGCTCGGGACATCACATGCCACCTTATGCGACTAAAACCACGAACCATAAGGGTTAGAATCAACCCAACCACACGGCTGGACCATGCATGACCCTAGGGTTCGAAACCCTAGCCCAAGACACGGCCCATGCTCGTGTGTCCACGCGGGGGCCGCTAGGGTTCAAAACCCTAGCCGTCGCGAGCCACAAGGTTCGAAACCTTGCTATGATTCTCGATCTTTCCATGCACGATTCATGACGGTGGCAGCTCGACCATCTCGAGCCAAGGGGTTTGAAAACCCTAGCTCTCACGTGGAGGTAGCCGCCAAACGCATGAACCCGTGAACCATGGTCCGAACCTTCTTTCGAATCGATTGCGCGCCATGGCAAGTGCAACGAGGTTCGGTCGCCCTCCCTGCCACATCCGGTCGCGCGCCCATCATGGGAGGAGGTGGCTCGGTCGCCCTACCAGCCTCATCCGGTCGTGCGCCCATCATGGCTAGAAGAGGCTCGGTCGCGCCTCATGCATCCTAGGTTGTGCGCCATCATGTATCATATACATATATGCAACAATTATATCAAATATAATTTTACGATGATTTTCACAAACTCGATTTATTTCATATCATATATGAATTATACAGCTTTAAAGCATGCAATACTAATATGATTAAAACAATTTAACCACATAAATCCGATATGAGCTTTATACACGGCTCTGATACCACTGTAAGTAATCCAACAAGCATAGCAACGCAGCGGAATAAAATTTTTGGATTACTATAACACCGGATCTATACAAAGTTATCATATCGGATAAAGGATCTTAAGAGTCTCACCCTTGTAGCGTGTTTGAGCAGATTCCACGAAGCACCACGTCCAACGAATTCCGAGTCATGAGCAACACCTCCAAGGTCTTGCCTCTACGGTATCCACACGATCAAATCGATAAGGGATAGTTTAAGAACAAAGTGCTAGATTTGTTCTTAAACCGATACAAGAAACACTCTCGATTCACAATCGAAAAGGACGGCCGGAAACTCACAAGATCAAGGCGGCGGCCGAGAGCTTTTGTAGAGAGGTGGCCGAGAACTCCTTGTATTGGTGGCTGGTTTTTGATGTCTCGGATTAACCTTAATCATAACCTTGTATATCATTATATAGGATTTAATTAAAGGCTTTCATAAAGCCTCATGGGCTCAAACCCATGATTTTAATTAAATCCTTATAATTATTTAATTAAGACTCTTCTTAATTAATTAATTCATCCAATGAATTTAATTCCCTTTATCGATTTAATATTTTGTGCGTCCCGATAGGATCTTGTAATGTTGGCAGTGACATAAAATCTCATTTTACGTCACAAGCAAGGAGCGGTGTCTAGCAACACATCAAGGCTAATTACAAGAATGTCTTTGACTCGACATAACCTTAGAACTTGTGATAATATTAACCATGTAACTTAATCCCTTTGTCCTTTGTGTTTAGATTGAACACGAGTCATAGAATTGTCATACTCGTATATTCAATCTCTATTTCTTGATCCCCAAGTAGAACTAGAATAAACGAATAAGTTCGATATCTCATATCGACTCATTCGAGCATGGCCATGCATTTTAGTCTTACTTGATCAAGGGCCCAAACACTTCTCCTGTTATATAGGAGGGACAAATCCTATCTCGATCAATCAACATCCCTCTACATAATTCGTAGTGTATCCAATAGTCGTCTTTATAGTTTACCATGTTACGGGTAACATTTGACATTATCAAGATACATAACTCCTTATGTTGGGATCTCTGATGATCACAAGTCGTAAGGATTACATACATTATTATCACTATGAGAATTGCATATGACAATCATATAACTATCCATGTTGCATTCTCATGGTGGGTCTGTCTAGTACATTGTTCTCTAACATGTACCCATGTGTTGTTTGATATCTCATATCTATGAACAATTCATCAATCAAAGCATACTAGTCTCAACGTATTATCATTATCCCGATTCATGATAATACTTGACTAGGGAAAACTTTAAGAACAATACAATATTATTCTAGGGACATTAACTTATATATCAATTCATATTGCACAGATATTCGAATAATATATACTAATGATTTGCCATTAATAAAATCATATTACATTGTATGTCATAAATAATCATCTAATGACTTGTCTTAGGGCATATCCCAACAGTTCTTACACAATAAATCACTTTGGTTCCATGCTTCAATCACAACCCTATTTTTGGTTGTCGGTTTCATCCTCCGTAATGGTAGGAGCATCCTCATTGAGGAACCTTGCCAACCCAAGGGTTGTAAAAAAAAAAGTAATTTTTGTTGCCACCTCTTAAAGTTGATTCCATTGAACTTTTCAGACCTTTCTCCATGATGTAGTGAGGCAGTCGTTCCACTCGAAGAATCCATTTGTTATTAATATTGTTTTAAGATTGTAGGAATCTTGTATGAGATTAGTGTATCTTTGGGTTATCGCAGGCAAAGTAACAAATGACACATAGATAAATGTCGAGGCGAGACTTCAATTTTTGTGTCCTTAAAATAATATTGCTCTGCAATGGTGCTTATGGTTTCAATGACAATTTGTTTCACATGATACAACGACTATGACATGTGACAGGAGCACACCAAATCACAAGTCTTTAAACCACAAAGGTTTAAAGGCACTCACCTTGAAGAAATGAAGAAATGACGAAGAAGGCACATAATATTTCTCTAAAAAATTGAATTGATCTTTCAAATGTGTAATAAATTCGTTCAAGGGTTGTTCTATTAATACTTGACCAAGAGACATCACCAAAAGACATCATTTGGAAGCATTTTTTCCTGAAAAAACCGCACAAAGATGCGGATGGACTCACCCTTGGCTGAAAATTTGCATAAACAGGGCTAGGGCGCTGCCAGGAGCCACCCTTTGTGATATCCCCGAAATGATTATATGCATTTGGGCATTATGTTTATGTGGTAATTATGGTGTTAATTAATTTAGTGTATGAATTAATTAATATGGGAAATGCTTAGTCACATGTGGACGTGACCTGGTAATGCATTTCAGGGTGCATGTGATGCATGTTGAGAAATTGGGTGTTAACATGTTTTAATTGTGATGATTAATGATTATTTGGTAAAACATGTATTTAATTGAGGTTTTGGTGCATTTTTTGGAGAATGCTTTTAAAATATCATGTTGGGATATTTTATACATCATGCTAATTAATTGGGTACCATACTATTTAAAACCCCTTATAACCCTTTTCACCTCACCCCTCACATCACTCTTTATCATCCAACTTTCCCAACCCTAACCCCCCAAAACACCATTCACGTTTGAAAACAAGAAAGAAGGAGAGGAATTCCCAAAAATCTTGGTTGCTTGATTTCTTGGTGAGATTTGAAGCCTAGAAGTGATATGAATTCCTTCTTGCTTGGTTTTATATGTTTTGGGTTTGAAGTGGGTTTGTATTAGGGATTTGGAAATGGGTTGGTTTTGAAAATGTAATATTTTGATTTGGTTTTGGATTTGTTGTTGTAATGGTTGGGATATGGTTTGATGTGGTTTATGTTGATTTTTGGGGATTTTATTCAATATGTGTAGTATTGAATTATTGATGTTTTTATTGGAGGTTTTTTTGGTGTTTGGATGTTAATGGTGGGGAAAGATTTGAAGAAAAATGGTTTGGAGAAGATGAGGTGTGGAAAATGGCCAAAAATCGCGTGTACAGACTTCCGCGATCGATCGGGACATTATACCGATCGATCGCGAGCCACAGAGAGGCTCCAGTAAGCTTGCGCGATCGATCGCAAGTTTGGCGCGATCGATCGGCGAAGGCGCGATCGATCGGCACAAACTCTTTGATCGACCGCGGATGAGATTTTTTTGGGCATTGCGGCTGCTGGACCTCGCGATCGATCGGTATAATGCCTCGATCGATCGCGAGATGCCAAAATTGTATATTTTGGTTATTTTTGTAGGATTTTTGGTATTGTACTATTATTGGGTTCTAATATTGGTTTGTGAAAATGTGTAGAACCATCCCAGGTGACAACACAACCAAGGAAGTGAAGTCCTACCACATCCTACTTTTGGAAAGGTACACAGAGAGACGTACGGGCACCCAACAGTACATGTATCTTATATACTCATTTGAATATTCATTGTGGATGCAAGTATATATGGAACTATGCATTGTGGATGCAAATACATGTTGAATTATGTATTATGATTGCATATGTATATGTTGATTGTTTGGTGCACATCCCATGAGTCATGGTTATATTAGAGTGATGATTTTAATGCTTTGCCGCTGTCACTTGAAGCGATGATAGAATACTTGCAGCTGTCATGTTGTAGCGAGGAGAGAATATTTTCCGCCAAATGTTGAAGCGAGGGTATTGCCGCATGTCGCATTTCAGCGAGGTTATTCAATGCCGATAATATGTCGAAGCGAGGGGTATTAGTGCCGCTGTCATGACAAGCGAGGTGCATTAAAATACACTGTTATAACAGACTAGTGATTGGTGATAATGAAATAGTGATATGTCATGACATTTGTGGAACCATTAAATAATCTATTGATTATACTCATGAGTTATGGTACAGGGACTACCAGAAGGAAGCGTTTAAAATGCATTGGAAAACATGAAGTGTTTTATAATTACGGTTTATGCATTTACGCCTTGTAATCATATTGTGTTGTATATGGATTATTATATGCTCATGATTTGGGGGTTGTCCTTGTAGGTACATTTTGGCATATGAAGGGGCTAAGGACGGGTTGAGGCAGTGAGCTTGTGCACGCGAGCATTGCCCAGACTAATCCCCTACCTCAACCTGCTATGTAAGACCTCGAGATTTGATTAAGGTTAATTAAATATAATTTGGGAATTTATTTATAATTAATTTTAGAATTAATTAATAAGAAGTGAAATTGACCAGATGAAGGTCAATGACAATTTAATCGGAACATGACATATTTTTGAAATGGTAAAATAAGCTTCGATAATATTTTAGAAATAAATTATTTAAATGAAGAATTTAATTTTTGGGTTTTTGTAGTGTGTATAAATCCCAATTGTTGACTGTAAATGTAATATATCAGTACACCGGTGACACTCTGGTGTACAAAACCGGGCCAGGATACAAATATAAATATGTTATGTTGGGCATTTTTGGAACACATACTGAAAGGTGTAAACGCACAAACACATATCAGATTCTCTCCTTTTCTTCCTTCTCCTCGCGCGCTGCTCGACCGCCGCCTGTAAATGGCGTGCGCCCGTCACCGCCCGGCCACCTCCCGGTGCGTCCGACCCACCACCACCTTCCTCACTCAATGACAAAACTTTCCACACCAAGAATCGACGGTGAAAGCTTCGAGATTCGTCGGTTTTCGCCCAAGAACGGTGAGTTTGCGATTTTAGGGTTCGTCGCGTTTCTCGTTTGATTTCACGTTTCTGTTCGAATTGTGTTGTGCGAAATCTTCCCCTCACCTAGACCGACGTTTCCTTCCAGTCGCCGCCCCTGCAGCCACCGTGAGTCGCCGGAAATCATGCATGCATGGCTACGGTTACTGTTCATGCGAGGGTGAGTTCCAAGTTCCAGCTTCTAATTTCGATTTTTGGGCTTCAATGTAAATGTTAATGTTAGTTCTTGGATTATTCACTACTGTTGGTCGAAAATGTCGATGCATGTTTGGGAATTATCGATCGATGTTCATGCTTGTAAGGGGTATGAATTGCTTAAATCATGTTTAGCTTGATTAATATTGCTTGGGAGGATATTTCAGATTTTCAAGTTGTCTTGTGGCTTGGATCATTTCGGCTGAAAATTTGGGGAAATGTCTATTGATTTATGATTTCAGGATGAAGGTTCTAAATTCATAGTTAGTTAACTAATAACTCATTTAGGTTCAACTTAGCCGGATGAATCATGTATAAGTGGATTGCATGTAATCTTAAAGACATTTTTGGTTAGAGTTCGAGTTTCTTGCTAGTTGGGTTTGAAAGTATGCTGCATGTTTGGGAATATGTTGCTATAAGGTGCATATGCGAGTATAATGCGTATGTAGGTGCATGTTTTAGCAATGCTTGAGTAAATGTGGGGTTAGTTGATGATTTCAGAGCTGGCTTCACATCCTTGCTATAATAGATAGGTTCAAACTAAGTTTAGTTTCCAAGTGATGGATAATAATATTGAAGGATATAATTGAAATTATCATATAAGTATGTTGAAAGTAACTTTAGTGATAAAGAAATAATGAAATGGTGTTGAATGAATTTGATAGATTAATACACGGCATGGGAGTTTCACAAACTAAGAAGACTACATTTCAGCTTCTAGAACATAGAAAGTAAAGGTATGTTGCGGTCAATAAAATACATCAGGTATCTGTATTATTTGATATTTGATTTGCTGAACTTACGTGACTTACGTGAAATTACTTGGCTATGTGATTTTACTTGAATGAGCATTCAGAGTTGATATATCGATGTATGAAACTAAATGTTTTGTTAACACACATCTTTTTCTATAAATTTACATCGATATATGACTTTCATGTTGGACATATTGAGTTGCATCATATGAGATTATGATATTGGCATGATGCATTGACACGCATGGACATTGAGCATGTCATGTTGATCCTATCAATTCGTTTCTTGGTACCTATATATTTTCTTTGGTATCTGTGATGCGTGTCTGGAGATGATGGGCAGCCGTTGGCTCGGCGGAGAGAGTGAGCTGAGTGATGCCGTAGCGACGAGCGTGCCAACGTCGCCCAGACACGAGGATGATGGACCGTCGATGGCTTGACTGAGAGATAGATCGGAGCGCGGAGCGTGTCACATCCTGCTCGAGCACTGATGAGTGATTGATGATCTTCCTTTGGATTCCGAGATGATTTGTACCTTTCATGCATCGCATTGCATTACATTGCATTGCATGACATCACATATTACATTTTATAGATGCATGTTGTATTTACCTTGATAGTTTCATATTGGGCTTTGGCTCACCCCGTAGGGGGCTGTTGTTGTCTTTGTGTGTGGGCAATGACAGGTATTACAGGTGACCAGGATCCCAAAGAGGGAATGCTCGCTGGAAGGATTACCTGAGGTTGTTTTCTTTTGTCTTTTCCCAGTCGTAGGATAGTTACGTATACCAGGGTGTGTCCTGGATAGTATAACCATGTAAATTAAGTTTATTGCCATCGAGTCTTGATTATGGGTGAATATTTGCTGTTTGTTTACTGTTGATGGCATTATGTATTTACTTGCTGCACTGGATATTGTTTTTGTGTTTTCATTTTTTCTGGTATGTCCCTCGTGCACGGAGGTCATGCCGAAATTTATTTTAGAGCCACTTGTTGGCAGAACTTTAGAACGTTTTAAAAATAATTTTCCGCTGTTTACAACTAAATAATCTTTGTGTGATAATTAAACACTTGATTAGGAACGGGTCCTCACAGTTGGTATCAGAGCATAACTGGGAATGCTCTAGTTTTGAGTCTTGTGTACACTTTGAATAGGCACGAATGAACATGTGCGTATGTGTTTGAAACTTATTTGACTTATTTGCACTTACATTATTTGTGGTGAAATAGTTGATGTCGATATGTGGTTTATACTTGAGTACGCTGAGTCGTGTCGTATTGATATTGACCACGATATCGATACAATACTGTTTATGTTTGATAAAACTTAGTAGGGAAAGAGCTTACATTCGAATACCTACGAAACCTGTTATTATTGAACGAATACTGCAGCAGATTGAATAAAATAAAGAATATGCATATCAAATGAGACATTCAACTCTTTTGTGAAATTTTGATAAGTAAGATGTCTTTGAGTAATGAGATTGCTCTGGAACCTATTGAGAATAACATGGTTGAATGAGTTATGAGATAAATGATGAATGAAAGTCCTTGGATGTGATTGAGATATCTCCAGGACATAGAGCCATTTAGATTTTGGCATTGAGATGTTGGAACAGAATGAAATATGGCTATATTTTGAAATGAGACTTGAGTATGATTTCTTTTACAAAAAGTAAAAAGAATGGACTAACCAATATGTTGCATGTAAACATAGTTAGATGTTGGCTTTGATGAAATGAACAATGGAATTGATAGTCACCAAGAATGAATTATATAGAAACATCATGAGATGTTTGGAAAATACAAATATATGAGATATAGATCGAGAGCTTTTGGGAAGTCTTGTCCTTCAGATAAATTCCCATGTACTCAAAATGGTGAAATGAAACCTAATGATGATATGACTATTTTGATGTATGGTCGAACTTACAGAAGATTATTGGTCATTAAGTAGTTCGATGTTAATTGATTAATCTGGGGAGATAGAATTTTCGGACATGACGTTTAAGTCGAAATTCCATCTATATTGGGATACCTTATAAATTGACTGAGATGAAGAAAGGATTGAACTCTCAAGCTGTTATTTGTTAATAACATAGATGAAGAAATGCTGTGATTCATCAGCATACATAAAAAGAGAATGTACAGATGTACATCCGGAACATGAAATGAACGAAGCGCAAATACGGATCGTTATATTTAGAAGCCATTAATTTAAAGGTTCATATACGAACTATGCATAAGTGTACCATAGAATCAGTTTCTAAGTAAAGCAAAATTTTCTGAAAATCTAGAAGTGGTACAGATCAAGATCTGGAGATCGCACGAAAGTAGTGTTGAACATGAACTGGTGCTCGGAACTATTAGGTAGCTCAGGTTAACTGAAGTGATAATTCGGGTCTATTAAAGAATAGAATTTGCATGGACTTGAGTATTAACTTAGTTTAGACTCCGTGCACTGATGGTAAAGTTTTGAGAACCGTGCACTGATGGTAAAGTTTTGAGAACCGTGCACTGATGGTAAAGTTTTGAGAAAATTTTAAACTGGTAAAAAACTTTCAAAGATACTTTCAATGAGATTTGTAAGCATACCGATAGAGACTTTGCTTCGGTATTGAATTTAGACAACTGAAATGATTGTGTTATGTTAAGGAGGATTTACCTGAGTCATTTATCCTATGACGATTTTGTACGTCTAATAAAAGATCCGCATTCTGAATCGTATCAGGTGTCAATCCAAAGACACGAGCTGCTTGTAATCTATCTTGTTGCTCGACATATGATTATGTCATACGAATATTCTAAGTCTTGACATTTTCTTGGACTTGATGAGTTGAATCCTTTGACAAATTCTTGATCGAATTGTAAAGCCCTTCGAGATGAAAATAGGCTGTGTTGAATATCCGAAACAGATATCTCAGATTCCTTACGTGAAATATGTTGATCAATCCATCCAACCTGAATGTGGATTGCACATGATGGTTATCTTTCTTATCGATAGCGAAGAATATGAAAGTATCACATATCAGATATTTAACCACCGAATTTGTTTTTGTCATTCATTCTGACACCACAGAAAATAGAACGGATATGTAATCGATATCTCAGTTTCCTATCAGGAAATGATTCTGTATGCCAAGCTATCTAAACGAAACTTTGGATGATCGAAGCGATACTCTTGGGCCACATAATTTCTCGACGTATCATTTCTGTTGATTCAAAGAAGTGATAAACGGGCTAAGACCTACCAATGTTCATGAGGTCCGGTGTTTTATGGTTTAGCGGGATTCCAAATGTCGATTTATCGAAAGGTTTTGTTTACGAAAAATGGCTAAACCTATTACTCAACAGACACAGAAAAGTTGAAAATGTGTTTGGTCAGATGAGTATGAAATTGTTTTCTTGAGACCCTGCATATAGTTTTGAATTGGTAACAAATGTTTTGTTTTAAAAATTTGACGTCATTAATTATACGGGGGAAATTGTTTTTATTCGGACCACAAGAACTTAAAATATATATTCTTTTATTCCGATTTGAATACGAGGCAACGCAGGTTGATGAATCTTTTGAAGAATTACGACGGTGAAGCTCAATACCATCCTAGACAAATGAATGTCGATGATTGTCCTTATTCGTAAAGTCTACGAGTCTATTCTAGCTTATGTTCCTAGAACCATGGATATTTATACATCTGATTGAGCTTTTCAATCATACCAGAAATTCTATTATTGTTTCAGCATTTCAAGTTGAGCCGGCATTGGTTTCTAAAATCAGATAAGCCTAACGAATTGGTGTTCAAGCTCAGAAATCTTAAGAGCTCGTATATGCAAAACATCCATTTTGCTTTCAGATATCTATTGATAGTTTCTACGACTTAATGATTCATAAGTTGTTCCTGAAAATTCTGATATGGCCTCTGTACTTAGTCGAGAAGTTCATACATGTGAAGATAGTATCTACCCTAAAGGCGAAAGATATTTATGACTCCGAGATCTCAGTTCTGATGGCGATATATGAGATAAGATGTTACTGGTGTATTGTCAAATGTTGAGGTTGTCAACAGGTTTAAACCAAATGAATGAATACAACTCGGCTGTGACAGTAGTCCTCGATCACCCAGAGACTGTGATGCTATTTTGAACAGTATTAATCTACTTCCTAAGTCTGCACTTTTCTGTCCTTACGAGCGGACTTATCCTTATACGAATATGACCGTTGTTTATCGAGAATATATGTTACGTGCTATGGCAAATGATTTTAACTTTGGAGGGCATGAAGCGGTGCCATTAATCGAAGTTCCTATTTTGATACCTACCAAACGAGCAAAGGTTCAACAACTTTTGAGATCTTTTAGGAGAGACGTTGAAGATCGCTTCTAGCGTGGAAAAAATCGGTGAGACACCAGTGACTAGACGTACTAATGCGAGAAACGAATGATAAGATTCAGTTGTACATATAGCAGATGATGGCTGCCCAGGATCGTCAAGCAAGTTATGCTTTTAAATGAAGACGACCTATAGTATTTCAGATGGGAGATCGTATGTTTTTGGAAATATCTCCTTTCGAGACACTAATCGTTTTGGCATGCGAGGAAAATTTTCACCTTGTTGGGTTGACTGTACAAGATCTGAGAATGAATGGGAAATCTTGTCTATAGGTTGGCACTGTCACCAGCTTTATCGGTCACTCGCGATGTATTCTTCATGTTGCCTGTTGCGAATCGATCACGTGTTTCAGCCTGATGAGATTGGACTTGATCTTTCATGTTTAACATCTTGTTCGTATTGTGGATCGTAAGGAAGTATTTATGTTCCATTATTTTCAATATATCCTGTCGTGCATTCTGATTCATATGCTGTTCCAGCGTTGATCTGGATCTATGTTTGAGATTTCGAGGACGAAATCTGTTTAAGTGGAGAAGAATGTCCCCCGAGATTTGATTAAGGTTAATTAAATATAATTTGGGAATTTATTTATAATTAATTTTAGAATTAGTTAATAAGAAGTGAAATTGACCAGATGAAGGTCAACTGATAATTTAATCGGAACATGACATATTTTTGAAATGGTAAAATAAGCTTCGATAATATTTTAGAAATAAATTATTTAAATGAAGAATTTAATTTTTGGGTTTTTGTAGTGTGTATAAATCCCAATTGTTGACTGTAAATGTAATATATCAGTACACCGGTGACACTATGGTGTACAAAACCGGGCCAGGATACAAATATAAATATGTTATGTTGGGCATTTTCGAACACATACTGAAAGGTGTAAACGCACACACACATATCAGATTCTCTCCTTTTCTTCCTTCTCCTCGCGCGCTGCTCGACCGCCGCCTGTAAATGGCGTGCGCCCGTCGCCGTCCGGCCACCACCCGGTGCGTCCGACCCACCACCACCTTCCTCACTCAATGACAAAACTTTCCACACCAAGAATTGACAGTGAAAGCTTCGAGATTCGTCGATTTTCGCCCAAGAACGGTGAGTTTGCGATTTTAGGGTTCGTCGCGTTTCTCGTTTGAAATTTGTTCGAATTGTGTTGTGCGAAATCTTCCCCTCACCTAGACCGACGTTTCCCTCCAGTCGCCGCCCCTGCAGCCACCGTGAGTCGCCGGAAATCATGCATGCATGGCTGCGGTTACTGTTCATGCGAGGGTGAGTTCCAAGTTCCAGCTTCTAATTTCGATTTTTGGGCTTCAATGTAAATGTTGATGTTAGTTCTTGGATTATTCACTACTGTTGGTCGAAAATGTCGATGCATGTTTGGGAATTATCGATCGATGTTCATGCAAGGGGTGAGAATTGCTTAAATCATGTTTAGCTTGATTAATATTGCTTGGGAGGATTTTTCAGATTTTTCGAGTTGTCTTGTGGCTTGGATCATTTCGGCTGAAAATTTGGGGAAATGTCTATTGATTTATGATTTCAGGATGAAGTTTCTAAATTCATAGTTAGTTAACTAATAACTCATTTAGGTTCAACTTAGCCGGATGAATCATGTATAAGTGGATTGCATGTAATCTTAAAGACATTTTTGGTTAGAGTTCTAGTTTCTTGCTAGTTGGGTTTGAAAGTATGCTGCATGTTTGGGAATCTGTTGCTATAAGGTGCATATGCGAGTATAATGCGTATGTAGGTGCATATTTTAGCAATGCTTGAGTAAATGTGGGTTAGTTGATGATTTCAGAGCTGGCTTCACATCCTTGCTATAATAGATAGGTTCAAACTAAGTTTAGTTTCCAAGTGATGGATAATAATATTGAAGGATATAATTGAAATTATCATATAAGTATGTTGAAAGTAACTTTAGTGATAAAGAAATAATGAAATGGTGTTGAATGAATTTGATAGATTAATACACGGCATGGGAGTTTCACAAACTAAGAAGACTACATTTCAGCTTCTAGAACATAGAAAGTAAAGGTATGTTGCGGTCGGTAAAATACATCAGGTATCTGTATTATTTGATATTTGATTTGCTGAACTTACGTGACTTACGTGAAATTACTTGGCTATGTGATTTTACTTGAATGAGCATTCAGAGTTGATATATCGATGTATGAAACTAAATGTTTTGTTAACACACATCTTTTTCTATAAATGTACATCGTATATGACTTTCATGTTGGACATATTGAGTTGCATCATATGAGATTATGATATTGGCATGATGCATTGACACGCATGGACATTGAGCATGTCATGTAGATCCTATCGATTCGTTTCTTGGTACCTATATCTTTTCTTTGGTATCTGTGATGCGTGTCTGGAGATGATGGGCAACCGTTGGCTCGGCGGAGACAGTGAGCTGAGTGATGCCGTAGCGACGAGCGTGCCAACGTCGCCCAGACACAAGGATGATGGACCGCCGATGGCTCGACTGAGAGATAGATCGGAGCGCGGAGCGTGTCACATCCTGCTCGAGCACTGATGAGTGATTGATGATCTTCCTTTGGATTCCGAGATGATTTGTACCTTTCATGCATCGCATTGCATTACATTGCATTGCATGACATCACATATCACATTTTATAGATGCATGTTGTATTTACCTTGATAGTTTCATAGTGGGCTTTGGCTCACCCCATAGGGGGCTGTTGTTGTCTTTGTGTGTGGGCAATGACAAGTATTACAGGTGACCAGGATCCCAAAGAGGGAATGCTCGCTGGAAGTATTACCTGAGGTTGTTTTCTTTTGTCTTTTCCCAGTCGTAGGATAGTTACGTATACCAGGGTATGTCCTGGATAGTATAACCATGTAAATTAAGTTTATTGCCATTGAGTCTTGATTATGGGTGAATATTTGCTGTTTGTTTACTGTTGATGGCATTATGTATTTTCTTGCTGCACTGGGATATTGTTTTTGTGTTTTCATTTTTTCGGGTTTTGTCCCTCGTGCAAGGAGGTCATGCCGAAATTTTTTTTTAGAGCCACATGTTGGCAGAGCTTTAGAACGTTTTAAAAATTATTTTCCGCTGTTTACAACTAAATAATCTTTGTGTGATAATTAAACACTTGATTAGGAACGGGTCCTCACAGTTGGTATCCGAGCATAACTGGGAATGCTCTAGTTTTGATTCTTGTGTACACTTTGAATAGGCACGAATGAGGCAGTGAGCTTGTGCACGCGAGCATTGCCCAGACTAATCCCCTACCTCAACCTGCTATGTAAGACCTCGAGATTTGATTAAGGTTAATTAAATATAATTTGGGAATTTATTTATAATTAATTTTAGAATTAATTAATAAGAAGTGAAATTGACCAGATGAAGGTCAACTGACAATTTAATCGGAACATGACATATTTTTGAAATGGTAAAATAAGCTTCGATAATATTTTAGAAATAAATTATTTAAATGAAGAATTTAATTTTTGGGTTTTTGTAGTGTGTATAAATCCCAATTGTTGACTGTAAATGTAATATATCAGTACACCGGTGACACTCTGGTGTACAAAACCGGGCCAGGATACAAATATAAATATGTTATGTTGGGCATTTTGGAACACATACTGAAAGGTGTAAACGCACACACACATATCAGATTCTCTCCTTTTCTTCCTTCTCCTCGCGCGCTGCTCGACCGCCGCCTGTAAATGGCGTGCGCCGGTCACCGTCCGGCCACCTCCCGGTGCGTCCGACCCACCACCACCTTCCTCACTCAATGACAAAACTTTCCACACCAAGAATCGACGGTGAAAGCTTCGAGATTCGTCGATTTTCGCCCAAGAACGGTGAGTTTGCGATTTTAGGGTTCGTCGCGTTTCTCGTTTGATTTCACGTTTCTGACCTTAGATTTGTTCGAATTGTGTAGTGCGAAATCTTCCCCTCACCTAGACCGACGTTTCCTTCCAGTCGCCGCCCCTGCAGCCACCGTGAGTCGCCGGAAATCATGCATGCATGGCTACGGTTACTGTTCATGCGAGGGTGAGTTCCAAGTTCCAGCTTCTAATTTCGATTTTTGGGCTTCAATGTAAATGTTGATGTTAGTTCTTGGATTATTCACTACTGTTGGTCGAAAATGTCGATGCATGTTTGGGAATTATCGATCGATGTTCATGCTTGTAAGGGGTATGAATTGCTTAAATCATGTTTAGCTTGATTAATATTGCTTGGGAGGATATTTCAGATTTTTCAAGTTGTCTTGTGGCTTGGATCATTTCGGCTGAAAATTTGGGGAAATGTCTATTGATTTATGATTTCAGGATGAAGGTTCTAAATTCATAGTTAGTTAACTAATAACTCATTTAGGTTCAACTTAGCCGGATGAATCATGTATAAGTGGATTGCATGTAATCTTAAAGACATTTTTGGTTAGAGTTCGAGTTTCTTGCTAGTTGGGTTTGAAAGTATGCTGCATGTTTGGGAATATGTTGCTATAAGGTGCATATGCGAGTATAATGCGTATGTAGGTGCATGTTTTAGCAATGCTTGAGTAAATGTGGGGTTAGTTGATGATTTCAGAGCTGGCTTCACATCCTTGCTATAATAGATAGGTTCAAACTAAGTTTAGTTTCCAAGTGATGGATAATAATATTGAAGGATATAATTGAAATTATCATATAAGTATGTTGAAAGTAACTTTAGTGATAAAGAAATAATGAAATGGTGTTGAATGAATTTGATAGATTAATACACGGCATGGGAGTTTCACAAACTAAGAAGACTACATTTCAGCTTCTAGAACATAGAAAGTAAAGGTATGTTGCGGTCAATAAAATACATCAGGTATCTGTATTATTTGATATTTGATTTGCTGAACTTACGTGACTTACGTGAAATTGCTTGGCTATGTGATTTTACTTGAATGAGCATTCAGAGTTGATATATCGATGTATGAAACTAAATGTTTTGTTAACACACATCTTTTTCTATAAATTTACATCGATATATGACTTTCATGTTGGACATATTGAGTTGCATCATATGAGATTATGATATTGGCATGATGCATTGACACGCATGGACATTGAGCATGTCATGTTGATCCTATCAATTCGTTTCTTGGTACCTATATATTTTCTTTGGTATCTGTGATGCGTGTCTGGAGATGATGGGCAGCCGTTGGCTCGGCGGAGAGAGTGAGCTGAGTGATGCCGTAGCGACGAGCGTGCCAACGTCGCCCAGACACGAGGATGATGGACCGTCGATGGCTTGACTGAGAGATAGATCGGAGCGCGGAGCGTGTCACATCCTGCTCGAGCACTGATGAGTGATTGATGATCTTCCTTTGGATTCCGAGATGATTTGTACCTTTCATGCATCGCATTGCATTACATTGCATTGCATGACATCACATATTACATTTTATAGATGCATGTTGTATTTACCTTGATAGTTTCATATTGGGCTTTGGCTCACCCCGTAGGGGGCTGTTGTTGTCTTTGTGTCTGGGCAATGGCAGGTATTACAGGTGACCAGGATCCCAAAGAGGGAATGCTCGCTGGAAGGATTACCTGAGGTTGTTTTCTTTTGTCTTTTCCCAGTCGTAGGATAGTTACGTATACCAGGGTGTGTCCTGGATAGTATAACCATGTAAATTAAGTTTATTGCCATCGAGTCTTGATTATGGGTGAATATTTGCTGTTTGTTTACTGTTGATGGCATTATGTATTTTCTTGCTGCACTGGGATATTGTTTTTGTGTTTTCATTTTTTCGGGTATGTCCCTCGTGCAAGGAGGTCATGCCGAAATTTTTTTTAGAGCCACATGTTGGCAGAGCTTTAGAACGTTTTAAAAATAATTTTCCGCTGTTTACAACTAAATAATCTTTGTGTGATAATTAAACACTTGATTAGGAACGGGTCCTCACAGTTGGTATCAGAGCATAACTGGGAATGCTCTAGTTTTGATTCTTGTGTACACTTTGAATAGGCACGAATGAACATGTGCGTATGTGTTTGAAACTTATTTGACTTATTTGCACTTACATGATTTGTGGTGAAATAGTTGATGTCGATATGTGGTTTATACTTGAGTACGCTGAGTCGTGTCGTATTGATATTGACCACGATATCGATACAATACTGTTTATGTTTGATAAAACTTAGTAGGGAAAGAGCTTACACTCGAATACCTACGAAACCTGTTATTATTGAACGAATACTGCAGCAGATTGAATAAAATAAAGAATATGCATATCAAATGAGATATTCAACTCTTTTGTGAAATTTTGATAAGTAAGATGTCTTTGAGTAATGAGATTGCTCTGGAACCTATTGAGAATAACATGGTTGAATGAGTTATGAGATAAATGATGAATGAAAGTTCTTGGATGTGATTGAGATATCTCCAGGACATAGAGCCATTTAGGTTTTGGCATTGAGATGTTGGAACATAATGAAATATGGCTATATTTTGAAATGAGATTTGAGTATGATTTCTTTTACAAAAAGTAAAAAGTATGGACTAACCAATATGTTGCATGTAAACATAGTTAGATGTTGGCTTCGATGAAATGAACTATAGAATTGATAGTCACCAAGAATGAATTATATAGAAACATCATGAGATGTTTGGAAAATACAAATATATGAGATATAGATCGAGAGCTTTTGGGAAGTCTTGTCTTTCAGATAAATTCCCATGTACTCAAAATGGTGAAATGAAACCTAATGATGATATGACTATTTTGATGTATGGTCGAACTTACAGAAGATTATTGGTCATTAAGTAGTTCGATGTTAATTGATTAATCTGGGGAGATAGAATTTTCGGACATGACGTTTAAGTCGAAATTCCATCTATATTGGGACACCTTATAAATTGACTGAGATGAAGAAAGGATTGAACTCTCAAGCTGTTATTTGTTAATAACATAGATGAAGAAATGCTGTGATTCATCAACATACATAAAAAGAGAATGTACAGATGTACATCCGGAACATGAAATGAACGAAGCGCAAATACGGATCGTTATATTTAGAAGCCATTAATTTAAAGGTTCATATACGAACTCTGCATAAGTGTACCATAGAATCAGTTTCTAAGTAAAGCAAAATTTTCTGAAAATCTAAAAGTGGTACAGATCAAGATCTGGAGATCGCACGAAAGTAGTGTTGAACATGAATTGTTGCTCGGAACTATTAGGTAGCTCAGGTTAACTGAAGTGATAATTTGGGTCTATTAAAGCATAGAATTTGCATGGACTTGAGTATTAACTTAGTTTAGACTCCGTGCACTGATGGTAAAGTTTTGAGAACCGTAAACTGATGGTAAAGTTTTGAGAACCGTGCACTGATGGTAAAGTTTTGAGAAAATTTTAAACTGGTAAAAAACTTTCAAAGATACTTCCAATGAGATTTGTAAGCATACCGATAGAGACTTTGCTTCGGTATTGAATTTAGACAACTGAAATGATTGTCTTATGTTAAGGAGGATTTACCTGAGTCATTTATCCTATGACGATTTTGTACGTCTAATAAAAGATCCGCATTCTGAATCGTATCAGGTGTCAATCCAAAGACACGAGCTGCTTGTAATCTATCTTGTTGCTCGACGTATGATTATGTCATACGAATATTCTAATTCTTGACATTTTCTTGGACTTGATGAGTTGAATCCTTTGACAAATTCTTGATCGAATTGTAAAGTCCTTCGAGATGAAAATAGGCTGTGTTGAATATCCGAAACAGATATCTCAGGTTCCTTACGTGAAATATGTTGATCAATCCATCCAACCTGAATGTGGATTGCACATGATGGTTATCTTTCTTATCGATAGCGAAGAATATGAAAGTATCACATATCAGATATTTCTCTGAACAGACGAGCGTAACTTTGATGCTTTGAATTAACCACCGAATTTGTTTTTGTCATTCATTCTGACACCACAGAAAATAGAACGGATATGTAATCGATATCTCAGTTTCCTATCAGGAAATGGTTCTGTATGCCAAGCTATCTAAACGAAACTTTGGATGATCGAAGCGATACTCTTGGGCCACGTCATTTCTCGACGTATCATTTCTGTTGATTCAAAGTAGTGATAGACGGGCTAAGACCTACCAATGTTCATGAGGTCCGATGTTTTATGGTTTAGTGGGATTCCAAATGTCGATTTATCGAAAGGTTTTGTTTACGAAAAATGGCTAAACCTATTACTCAACTGACACAGAAAAGTTGAAAATGTGTTTGGTCAGATGAGTATGAAATTGTTTTCATGAGACCCTGTATATAGTTTTGAATTGGTAACAAATGTTTTGTTTTAAAAGTTTGACGTCATTAATTATACGGGGGAAAAATTATTTTTATTCGGACCACAAGAACTTAAAATATATATTATTTTATTCCGATCTGAATACGAGGCAACGCAGGTTGATGAATCTTTTGAAGGATTACGACGGTGAAGCTCAATACCATCCTAGACAAATGAATGTCGATGATTGTCTTTATTCGTAAAGTCTACGAGTCTATTCTAGCTTATGTTCGTAGAACCATGGATATTTATACATCTGATTGAGCATTTCAATCATACCAGAAATTCTATTATTGTTTCATCATTTCAAGTTGAGCCGGCATTGGTTTCTAAAATCAGATAAGCCTAACGAATTGGTGTTCAAGCTCAGAAATCTTAAGAGCTCGTATATGCAGAACATCCATTTTGCTTTTAGATATCTATTGATAGTTTCTACGACTTAATGATTCATAAGTTGTTCCTGAAAATTCTGATCTGGCCTCTGTACTTAGTCGAGAAGTTCATACATGTGAAGATAGTATCTACCCTAAAGGCGAAAGATATTTATGACTCCGAGATCTCAGTTCTGATGCCGATATATGAGATAAGATGTTACTGGTGTATTGTCAAATGTTGAGGTTGTCAACAGGTTTTAACCAAATGAGTGAATACAACTCGGCTGTGACAGTATTCCTCGATCACCCAGAGACTGTGATGCTATTTTGAACAGTATTAATCTACTTCCTAAGTCTGCACTTTTCTGTCCTTACGAGCGGACTTATCCTTATACGAATATGACCGTTGTTTATCGAGAATATATGTTACGTGCTATGGCAAATGATTTTAACTTTGGAGGGCAAGAAGCGGTGCCATTAATCGAAATTCCTATTTTGATACCTACCAAACGAGCAAAGGTTCGACAACTTTTGAGATCTTTTAGGAGAGACGTTGAAGATCGCTTCTAGCCTGGAAAGAAATCGGTGAGACACCAGTGACTAGACGTAATAAATGCGAGAAATGAATGATAAGATTCAGTTGTACATATAGCGGATGATGGCTGCCCAGGATCGTCAAGCAAGTTATGCTTTTAAATGAAGACGACCTATAGAATTTCAGATGGGAGATCGTATGTTTTTGGAAATATCTCCTTTCGAGACACTAATCGTTTTGGCATGCGAGGAAAATTTTTACCTTGTTGGGTTGACTGTACAAGATCTGAGAATGAATGGGAAATCTTGTCTATAGGTTGGCACTGTCACCAGCTTTATCGGTCACTCACGATGTATTCTTCATGTTGCCTGTTGCGAATCGATCACATGTTTCAGCCTGATGAGATTGGACTTGATCTTTCATGTTTAACATCTTGTTCGTATTGTGGATCGTAAGGAAGTATTTATGTTCCATTATTTTCAATATATCCTGTCGTGCATTCTGATTCATATGCTGTTCCAGCGTTGATCTGGATCTATGTTTGAGATTTCGAGGACGAAATCTGTTTAAGTGGGGAAGAATGTAAGACCCCGAGATTTGATTAAGGTTAATTAAATATAATTTGGGAATTTATTTATAATTAATTTTAGAATTAATTAATAAGAAGTGAAATTGACCAGATGAAGGTCAACTGACAATTTAATCGGAACATGACATATTTTTGAAATGGTAAAATAAGCTTCGATAATATTTTAGAAATAAATTATTTAAATGAAGAATTTATTTTTTGGGGTTTTGTAGTGTGTATAAATCCAAATTGTTGACTGTAAATGTAATATATCAGTACACCGGTGACACTCTGGTGTACAAAATCGGGCCAGGATACAAATATAAATATGTTATGTTGGGCATTTTCGGAACACATACTGAAAGGTGTAAACGCACACACACATATCAGATTCTCTCCTTTTCTTCCTTCTCCTCGCGCGCTGCTCGACCGCAGCCTGTAAATGGCGTGCGCCCGTCGCCGTCCGGCAACCTCCCGGTGCGTCCGACCCACCACCACCTTCCTCACTCAATGACGCAACTTTCCACACCAAGAATCGACGGTGAAAGCTTCGAGATTCGTCGGTTTTCGCCCAAGAACGGTGAGTTTGCGATTTTACGGTTCGTCGCGTTTCTCGTTTGATTTCACGTTTCTGACCTTAGATTTGTTCGAATTGTGTTGTGCGAAATCTTCCCCTCACCTAGACCGACGTTTCCCTCCAGTCGCCGCCCCTGCAGCCACCGTGAGTCGCCGGAAATCATGCATGCATGGCTGCGGTTACTGTTCATGCGAGGGTGAGTTCCAAGTTCCAGTTTCTAATTTCGATTTTTGGGCTTCAATGTAAATGTTGATGTTAGTTCTTGGATTATTCACTACTGTTGGTCGAAAATGTCGATGCATGTTTGGGAATTATCGATCGATGTTCATGCATGTAAGGGGTGAGAATTGCTTAAATCATGTTTAGCTTGATTAATATTGCTTGGGAGGATTTTTCAGATTTTTCGAGTTGTCTTGTGGCTTGGATCATTTCGGCTGAAAATTTGGGGAAATGTCTATTGATTTATGATTTCAGGATGAAGGTTCTAAATTCATAGTTAGTTAACTAATAACTCATTTAGGTTCAACTTAGCCGGATGAATCATGTATAAGTGGATTGCATGTAATCTTAAAGACATTTTTGGTTAGAGTTCGAGTTTCTTGCTAGTTGGGTTTGAAAGTATGCTGCATGTTTGGGAATATGTTGCTATAAGGTGCATATGCGAGTATAATGCGTATGTAGGTGCATGTTTTAGCAATGCTTGAGTAAATGTGGGGTTAGTTGATGATTTCAGAGCTGGCTTCACATCCTTGCTATAATAGATAGGTTCAAACTAAGTTTAGTTTCCAAGTGATGGATAATAATATTGAAGGATATAATTGAAATTATCATATAAGTATGTTGAAAGTAACTTTAGTGATAAAGAAACAATGAAATGGTGTTGAATGAATTTGATAGATTAATACACGGCATGGGAGTTTCACAAACTAAGAAGACTACATTTCAGCTTCTAGAACATAGAAAGTAAAGGTATGCTGCGGTCGGTAAAATACATCAGGTATCTGTATTATTTGATATTTGATTTGCCGAACTTACGTGACTTACGTGACTTACGTGAAATTACTTGGCTATGTGATTTTACTTGAATGAGCATTCAGAGTTGATATATCGATGTATGAAACTAAATGTTTTGTTAACACACATCTTTTTCTATAAATGTACATCGATATATGACTTTCATGTTGGACATATTGAGTTGCATCATATGAGATTATGATATTGGCATGATGCATTGACACGCATGGACATTGAGCATGTCATGTTGATCCTATCGATTCGTTTCTTGGTACCTATATCTTTTCTTTGGTATCTGTGATGCATGTCTGGAGATGATGGGCAGCCGTTGGCTCGGCGGAGAGAGTGAGCTGAGTGATGCCGTAGCGACGAGCGTGCCAACGTCGCCCAGACACGAGGATGATGGACCGCCGATGGATCGACTGAGAGATAGATCAGAGCGCGGAGCGTGTCACATCCTGCTCGAGCACTGATGAGTGATTGATGATCTTCCTTTGGATTCCAAGATGATTTGTACCTTTCATGCATCGCATTGCATTACATTGCATTGCATGACATCACATATCACATTTTATAGATGCATGTTGTATTTACCTTGATAGTTTCATATTGGGCTTTGGTTCACCCCGTAGGGGGCTGTTGTTGTCTTTGTGTGTGGGCAATGACAGGTATTACAGGTGACCAGGATCCCAAAGAGGGAATGCTCGCTGGAAGTATTATCTGAGGTTGTTTTCTTTTGTATTTTTCCCAGTCTTAGGATAGTTACGTATACCAGGGTGTGTCCTGGATAGTATAACCATGTAAATTAAGTTTATTGCCATCGAGTCTTGATTATGGGTGAATATTTGCTGTTTGTTTACTGTTGATGGCATTATGTATGTACTTGCTGCACTGGGATATTGTTTTTGTGTTTTCATTTTTTCTGGTATGTCCCTCGTGCGCGGAGGTCATGCCGAAATTTTTATTTAGAGCCACTTGTTGGCAGAACTTTAGAACGTTTTAAAAATAATTTTCCGCTGTTTACAACTAAATAATCTTTGTGTGATAATTAAACACTTGATTAGGAACGGGTCCTCACATGCTATGGGTGTGGAACCTATGGTGCAGCCATTACTGCTTGGAGAACTGAGCCTGACACAGTTCTTGAACTTCCATCCGCCCCGTTTTGAGGGAACAGAGACCTGGGAAGAAGCGGAGGAATGGTTATAGAGAATAGAACAAATCTTTGTGCTGTGCCAAGACTGCTTGGCTGAGATTAATGGAATTTCAACTGGCTAAGAAGTCTTCCATGTGGTGGAAGACAACCGTGATGGAGCTGAGAGCTCAAGGAGTACTGATCGATTAAAGCTTGTTCAGAACCCGGTTTTTGAACCGATATTTCTCAGCTGCGGCCAGACAGATGAAAGAGGACGAGTGCACCAACTTGAAACAGAGAAACATGACTGTCTCAGATTATGCCATGCACTATTCATCACTGTTGAGGTACGTCCCTCATATCGCTACTAGTGGGCATGCCAAGATGAGGCATTTCTTGAAGGGGTTGCGGCCAGAACTGTTTGACCGGGTTATCACCAACAACCCCACTTCTTTCGATGATGCTCTTACTAGAGCAGAACTGGAGTTGGGGCTTATGCTAATATTGTACCCCCACATGTGCCACCGCGGAGATCAGTTGCTGACAGTCTAAGGCCACGAGGAGAGCAGTTTAAGCCTCGTGGAGCTTCCTCATTTTCTCGATTCAGTGGGAAGAAATCTTTTAACCGGAAACATGAGAGTCGGAAGAGCAATGTATCGGCCAACCGGGGACCCATGCAAGTGAATAGAACGGGGGAAACAAGATGTGATAATTGTGGAGGGCCACACTCATCGAACAACTGCCCAGCTTGTTACAGTTGTGGCAAGATGGGCCATATTTCTCGATATTGCCCCAGTAGGGAGGACAATCAGACTTCAAGGTGAACAAGCCGAGATTTGATGTGCATCATAGGCAGCAGATTATGCCTCGACCATCGGGAGGTCAGACAGTGGGACCACCCTAGGGGAAAGTGAATGCACTGACTAGAGAGCAGGCCCAGGCAGCCCAGGAAGAGGTGATCACTGGTACATGTCATTTATTTACGCACCCTGCTTTTATTTTGATAGATACAGGTGCCTCCCACTCTTTTGTATCTGTTGGTTTTGTGGAGAGACACCATATGTGCACATCTTCGTTACCCACGCCTCTTATGGTCTCGACACCCACCGGAAGAAATGTTGTTGCTGACCAATTTCTTGCGGATTGCCTCAATTATTTTGAGGGCAATGAGTTGAAGGCAGATTTGATCGTGTTGGGTATGTCAGACTTCGATTGCATTGTGGGCATCGACATTCTGAATAGATATCAGGCAGTCGTGGACTGTCGGCAGAGAACGGTTCAGTTCATATCTGATATGGGAATATCGTGGACTTTCTATGTGAACGGTTCTCGTGCGAATATTCCGTTGATATCGACGATCAAGATGTCCCAATTATTGGAACGTGGACACACTGACTATCTTATTTATGCCGTGGACACGATGGGAAAGAATAAAGAGTTGAGAGTGGAGGATGTACCCGTGGTAGCAGAATTTGCTGATGTGTTTCCGGAGGAAATCCCAGGATTCCTGATGTGACTAGAAATAGACACATCTATTACGTTTAATTGTTTACGATTTGGTATGTTTTGATGGATAATTTGATACATATGCTACTAATCGTATATTTGTGTAATTGTAGGTGGAACCGAAGAAATCGAGCTAACTAAGGTGAATAAAGGTCAAGAAAAGCTTTGGAGCTAATAAGGACTCAATGTAGATCAAGAAAAAAGCTAAAAATGTAATTTTAGTGATGGTGATCGACCGCATAGAGGAGGCAATCGATCGCCTATGGACAGAAAGTTGAGCAACAAAATTCACGAAGCAGCGATCGATCGTGAGGATTAGGCGATCGATCGCCAAAGTCCACTGGAGCCAAGCGATCGATTGCGAGAAAAGTGGCGATCGATCGCCTAAGGAATTTCGCCGAAAAAAATAAGCTAGCGATCGATCGCCAGCAGTGTTTTGGAAAGATTGGATTCTGGATTTCTTTCCTTCCTACATGGGCTCTAACCTACCCCATCAGCCTCCATACCTCTTCATACTCGAAAATTAGTCTATTGTAGAGAGATTTGAGAGCTTAGAACATAGTTTTATTATTTCAGAGTAATTTTTCTTTCAATTTTTGAAAAGACGCTCGAAGAACGAAGACGGGATCAACAAGCCGGAATCGTGCTTCGCTTTAGTAACTTTCTTTCTATTGATTGTTTGATGTTTTTAATACAATTTTTGTTAGTTTTAGATTTAATTATGCGGGGCTAAACACCTTGATTCTGGTTGAGGGATACTTGCCTTTGGAATAGAAAAACTTGTGAAAATTTTGATTTGATTGTTGAATTTTCAATTCAATTTCAATTTGTTTTTCAGATTATGATTCTTATGATTGTTGTATTTGATTGAAAGATTGAATACCTAGTAATCACTTACACTTTCTAATGTTAATTGAGAAGCAACTAAGATTAATAATTACCTGCTGTTGGTGTTATTAAATTATTAGGAAAAACGATTGGATTCATCAAACTTACTAGCTTGAAACTATCCTTGATTTAATCTTAACGACTGTAGTTTTGATTAAAGATTTGATAAGAGTTGAATTGAATGCTGTTTTCTTTTTTACCACGATTTAGGTAAGTAAGGAATTAAGTTTTCAATTGATGAATAATTGAACGAATTCATATGTTTAGTAATTTGATGATCAAGTGAATGATTTCCGAAGGTAAAGTTGATCGAAAACCAAGAATCGCTTCTTAATCTTGATAAACTAGTTAACTGTTTGCTTTCGTTTAATTTAGTTATAGTTAAATAAAATCGATAACCCCCTATTTTGTTACTTGTTAGCATAAAAAGTATTCACTTCCCTGTGGGATCGATCCCTACTCATGCTACTACATATTTACTACTATTAACTTGAGAGGGTTAATTTGGGCGTACGCGATAAACGCTACCAATTCCCACCGACTAGAGAAGTCGAGTTTGTGATTGAGTTATTACCGGGACGTCTGCTATCTCTCGTGCCCCTTACCAGATGGCATCGGCGGAGTTAAGGGAATTGAAGGAGCAGTTGCAGGAACTCCTTGACAAAGTGTATATACGCCCTAGTGTATCAACATGGGGCGCACCGGTTCTTTTTGTTAAGAAGAATGATGGTTCGATGCGGTTGTGCATCGATTACCGGCAACTGAATAAGGCCATGGTGAAGAAAAAGTATCCTCTCCCAAGGATTGACGATTTATTTGTTCAGTTGCAGGGTACAAAGCTGTATAGCAAGATTGATTTGAGGTCAGGATACCACCAGATTCGGGTCAGAGAGGAGGATGTGTTATAGACAACATTATGGACTCGGTATGGGCACTATGATTTCCTAGTTATGCCGTTCGGTGTGACGAACGCCCCGGCTGTCTTTATGAGCTTCATGAACAGGGTGTTCCAACCATATCTTGACCAGTTCGTCATAGTGTTTATTGACGACATACTTATCTACTCTCGGAGTGAGGAAGAGCACGTGAAACACTTGAGGACGGTGCTCCAGATCCTCAGAGATGTGCTTGTGCAAGTGAACAAATTGGTATTCCCTACGGATTTTTATGTCCTTGATATGGAGAATGTTGATAAGAGTAGTCCCATTTTGTTAGGAAGACCATTCCTCAAAACTTCTAAGACCAAGATAGATGTTCATAGTGGTACCCTTACTATGGAATTTGATGGTGAGATTGTTACTTTTAACATATATGATGCCATTAAATATCCTCGCAATTATAATGACACTGTGTATTCTATTGATGTTATTGACTATTTGTCACATGAAGTTTTTGAGATTGTAGGGAAAGACGAACGGGAAGTCACTCTTACCATGGCTATGAAGAAGGAGGATGGGGAGTTGTTCACCATAAATGAGTTTAAAGATACCATAGATACCTTGGATGACACACCTGAGCTACATCAGTCAGGTAAGGTTTCTTTTATATCATTGTCTGTTTCTAATACTAGAGTTCTTCCATCTGTTTTGCAGGCACCTACCATAGAGTTGAAGCCATTACCTAGCCATCTCAATATGTATTCCTTGGTGAACGAGATACATTACCAGTGATCATCTCTAGCAAGTTGGGGGGTGATCAAGAGAAGGATCTTATTTATATATTGAAGGAGCACAAGACTGCAATCGGTTGGACCATAGCTGACATCAAGGGAATCAGTCCCTCCACATGCATGCACCGCATTCTACTTGAAGAAGGAGGAAGTCCTACACGTCAGCCCCAAAGGAAGCTTAACTCACCTATGATGGATGTGGTGAAAGAGGAGATTTTGAAGCTTTTAGCGGTTGGGGTGATCTACCCTATCTCCGACAGTAAATGGGTCAGTCAGTCCAAGTGGTACCAAAGAAGACCGGTATTACTGTGATAAAGAACAAAGATGATGAACTTGTGCCCACACGTATTCAAAATGGATGGCGAGTGTGTATCGACTACCGGAAGCTAAACGCTGTGACTCGAAATAATCACTTCCCTCTACCCTTCATTGGCCAAATGCTTGAGAGGTTACCTTCCCATTCATATTATTGCTTCCTTGACGGTTATTTGGGTTATTTTGAGATTGCAATTGCACCGGAGGACCAAGAAAAGACTACTTTCACATGCCCTTTTAGCACATTCGCCTACCGACGCATGCCCTTTGGACTGTGCAATGCTCCAGCCACGTTTCAACGGTGTATGGTTAGAATCTTTTCTGAGTTTATTGAGCATATTCTAGAGGTATTCATGGACGATTTTACTATCTACGGTAACTCATTCAATGATTGTCTTGCTAGCCTTACACTTGTTTTAAAAAGATGCATAGAGACTAACCTTGTTCTAAATTCTAAAAAATGTCATTTTATGGTAGAACAAGGTATAGTGTTGGGTCATGTCATTTCTGCTAAAGGTATAGAGGTAGACAAAGCCAAAATTGATGTTATGCAATCTTTACCTTATCCTACTTGTGTTCGGGATGTGCGCTATTTTCTTGGACATGCAGGTTTTTACAGGAGGTACATCAAGGATTTCGCTAAGATAGCTACACCTTTGTGTAAGCTACTACAAAAGGATGTTCCTTTTGAGATGGATGAAGCATGCAAGAGAGCTTTTGATCGACTGAAGGAGTCATTGACTTCTACCCCCATCATACAACCACCCAACTGGAGTAAGCCTTTCGAGATCATGTGCGATGCCGGTGACATATGCAGTCGGTACTGTCTTAGGCCAAAAAGAGGGAAAAGCATCACATGCCATCTACTATGCCTCAAAGACTTTGAATGATGCTCAACGAAACTATTCCACTACTGAGAAAGAGCTTTTAGCAGTTGTTTTTGCTCTTGAAAAATTTCGATCTTATCTACTTGGTACTAAAGTCATTGTTATTCTGATAATGCAGCTCTTCGCTATTTGATGACGAAGAAGGAGGCAAAACCAAGGTTGATAAGATGGATTTTGCTCTTGAGTGAGTTCGACATACAAATCAAGGATAAGATGGGCAGCGAGAACAAAGTAGCGGATCACTTAAGTCGTCTACCACATATGGATGAGAAGCTTTGTTTGAAGGAGGAATTCTCGGATGAGCATCTACTCTTTATAAGCGACAATCTACCATGGTATGCTCATATTGTGAACTTCTTAGCTTCTAATGTACTACCTTCTGAATTGTCCAGGTCTCAAAGAGCTAAGATAAGGAGTGATGCCAAGTACTATGTGTGGGATGATCCTTACCTATGGAAGAACTGCGCGGACCAAATCATTAGGAGATGCATACCCGAACTGAGGTAAATAACATTTTTAAGTTCTGCCATTCATACGCTTGTGGGGGACATTTTGGTGCAAAAAGGACGTCTCGGAAGGTGCTAGAGCGTGGATTCTTTTGGTCTCCCCTATTTCATGATGCCTACTATTTTTGCAAGAACTGTGCACAATGCCAAATGACCGGTACTATCTCCCAGAGAAAGGAGATGCCTCAACAACTCATTCTTATTTTTGAGATTTTTGACGTATGGGGCATCGACTTTATGGGACCCTTCCTTATTTCTTATGGTCATATTTATATCCTTCTTGCCGTTGACTATGTTTTGAAATGGGTGAAAGCTATCGCTACCCGGACTGACGATTCCAAAGTTGTTGTAGATTTTATCAAACATAACCTTTTTTTCTAGGTTTGGAATCCCCAGAGCTATCATCAGTGATAGGGATACACACTTTTGCAATAGGACGGTGGAAAGTCTTTTCAAGAAGTATCATGTCACCCACAAAGTCTCCACCGCTACCATCCGCAAACAAATGGCCAAGCCGAGGTCTCTAACCGAAAATCAAAACCGTATTGGAAAAGACTGTCAACCCAACATGGAAGGATTGGAGCTTAAGACTGGATGACGCACTTTGGGCTTACCGGACTGCGTATAAGACTCCAATAGGTATGTCACCATATCGACTCATTTTTGGTAAACCATGTCATCTTCCAGTACAGTTGGAGCATAGAGCATACTGGGCTGTGAAGCAATTCATCATGAATTATGATGAGAGTGGCTTGCATCGAAAGTTGCAATTGCAAGAACTAGAAGATTTAAGGAATGAGGCGTATGAGAGTGCAAGGATCTACAAGGAAAAGACGAAGGACTTCTATGACAAAATGATATCAAGAAGGAGTTTTGACGTTGGCCAAAAAGTTCTCCTTCACCATTCACGCCTTCGCCTATTTCCAGGTAAGCTTCGTTCTAGATGGCATGGACCTTATATCAATACTAATGTGTATCCCCATGGTGCAGTGAAAATCCAGAGTTTGGACACCACTAAGACATTCAAGGTGAATGGTCACCGATTGAAGCATTACTACGATGGTGTCCAAGATGAGGAAGGTTGACAAGTGAACGTCAAGGTGGCTCTAGATGATCCACCTCACTTCGACTGATCACGAGGACTAGCGTCGGGCCACCGACGTTAAACATAGGCCCTGCTTGGGAGGCAACCCAAGGGGTGTTAGTTTCCTTTCTCCCTTTTATTTTTATTTTTATTGCTTTGGTAGTTAGACTTTTCTCTTTTCTTGTATTTTTGCCTTACATTGGGGACAATGTAAGATTTAAGTATGGGGGATGGATTAGTGGTGTGTTATTGTTTTTCTTATTTTAAAAAAAAAATTTGAAAAATTTGAGCTCATAGTCAGTAATGAACACATGCTTAGAATCACTAGCTCATGATGAAACCTAATTAATGGCATGCATGTTTTTGAACATAGGTGAATTGTTAACCTTGGAACACTTTGAACTCTAATGCAAAGTGTGCTTTGACATAGTAGTTGAATATTTTGAGCACATTTTTGTCATGGCTTGTGAAGTGTGCATAGCTTAGTGAAGATTGTGTGAATTTTGTGATAGTCTTAAGAAGTCTCTATACATGCTAGAACTTAACTACATGCTCTTTGAGGCGTATGTCTAGATTACTTGCAAACATGAAAGTGATATAGGTGATCTGATGCGTTTTAGCCTTTCAAGCCAACCATGTAAAGAAAATCAATCACTAGTACCCTTTTTGAGCTTTAATGCAAAAGAATGGTTGTATGCTAAGCATATGAAAGACCCCCATTCGACATTATTTGACTAGCTTATCATCCTTCCCTCATGAGCATAAATGTGATTCAATCCATACCTTTGAAGGGAGTATGATGTGTTTCATTTAAATGCACTTAGGAATTCATTGAGTCATCTTTTTGAACTTCATTGTTAAAAGAATGAAATGCATGAAAGAAAAGGGGTGCCTTGAGAAAATAAATAAAAATAGTACTCCAAGGGGAGCCAAAGCACAAAATAGGAAAAGTGTTGAAATAAACTTGCAAAAATATACAGGTGTGGAAAAGAACATTGAAAAAAAAATCATGCAAGAAAAGAAGCTTTTAATGTGCAAATTATCATACTCTCTTGTTTGATATATCTTTTCCCTTTCTTTCATAAGCCAATACCTAGGCCAAGCTACAAGCTAATAAAGACCTACTTGATTTGTGTTTGCAAAGTGGCTAAGATAGTGGAGAAGAACGTGCAATTGAGCTTATACTTTTGTTAGTGTATGACTTGAACTATTGTGGATTTGCATCTTTTGGATCTATAATTTGTACACAACACTTGTTTATGACCACACACGCACGTTCATTACTTTGTTAAGTATGAGATGTGCAGGGATTGAACTTGTTCAACTGTTAACCTTTCACCGCCTTTCATTATTATGCATGTTTAAAAATGTTGAGGCATTAAAGTGAGAACAAGTTAGTTTGTTATGAAGCTATGAGCCAAACAAAAATATTTTAGTTTTGTCTGATTTACTCGAGGTCGAGAAAGAGTAAGTATGGGGGAGTTTGATGTGACTAGAAATAGATACATCTATTGCATTTAATTGTTCACGATTTGGTATGTTTTGATGGATAATTTGATAAATATGCTACCTAATCGTATCGAAGAAATTGAGCTAACTAAGACGAATAAAGGTCAAGAAAAGCTTTGGAGCTAATAAGGACTCAATGTAGATCAAGAAAAAGGCTAAAATTGTAATTTTAGTTGAAGCGATCGACCGCATGAAGGAGGCGATCAATCGCCTTTGGACAGAAAGTTGAGCAACAAAATTTACGTTGCAGCTATAGATCGCGAGAAAAGAGGCGATCGATTGCCAAACCTTACTGGAGCAAAGCGATCGATCGAGAGAAAAGAGGCGATCGATCGCCCAAGGAATTTCGCCAAAAAGAATAAGCTAGCGATCGATCGCTACCTTATGGCGATCGATCGCCAGCTGAGTTTTGGAAAGTGTGTAGACTTGATTTCTTTCCTTTCCACATGTATTCTACCCTACTCCATCAGCCTCCCTACCTCTTTATACTCGACAATCAGTCTCTTGGAAAAATAAGTCAGACCTTAGAACATAATTTTTAATTTTGAGAATAATTTTCTTTCAATTTTTGTAAAGACGCTCGAAGAAAGAAGACGGAATCAACAAGCCGGAATCATGCTTCGCTTTAGTAACTTTCTTTTCCATTGATTGTTTGATGTTTTTAATACAATTTTTGTTAGTTTTAGATTTAGTTATGCAAGGCTAAATACTTTGATTCTTGGTTGAGGGATACTTGCCTTTGGAATAAAAAGACTTGTGAAAATTTTGGTTTGATTGTTGAATTTTTAATTCAATTTCAATTTTTTTCAGATTATGATTCTTATGAGTATTGTGTTTGATTGATAGATTGATCACCTAGTAATCACATACAATTTCTAATGCTAATTAAGAAGCAACTAAGATTGATAATTACCTGCTGTTGGTGTTATTAAATTCTTAGGAAAAACGATTGGATAATTAATTATAACAGCTGTAGTTCTTATTGATTAGATTCGTCAAACTTACTAGTTTTGAAACTATCATTGATTTAATCTTAACAGTTGTAGTTTTGGTTAAAGATTTGATAAGAGTCGAATTGAATGATGTTTTCTTTTTTACTACAATTAAGGTATGTGAGGAATTAAGTTTTCAATTGATGAATAATTGAATGAATTCATATGTTTAGTAATTTGATGATCAAGTGAATGATTTCCAAAGGTAAAGTTGACCGAAAACCAAGAATTGTTTTTAATCTTGATAAACTAGTGATTTGCTTGCTTTTGTTTAATTTAGTTATAGTTAAAGAAATTTGAAAACCCCTATTTTGATACTTGTTAGCATAAAAGTATTCACTTCCCTGTGGGATCGATCCCTACTCATGCTACTACATTCATAACCGTTATTAACCTGAGAGGGTTAATTTGCATCACTTTTCCTACTCTTGCAACTAATGTCAATTTTCACCTGAAATCTGGACTAATACATTTGTTGCCATCTTTTCATGGACTTGCAGGAGAAGATGCTCATAAGCATTTGATGGAGTTCTATGTGGTTTGCACCACCATGAAGCCGACTGGAATTACTGAGGAGCAAATCAAGTTGAGAGCTTTCCCATATTCCTTAAAGGACGTTGCAAAGGACTGGTTATTCTTCCTACCATCAGGTTCGATCACAACATGTAATGATCTCAAAAGGACGTTTCTGGAGAAATACTTTCCAGCATCATGGGCGGCTAATATACGGAAGGAGATCTACTCTATTAGACAGTACACGGGAGAGACATTGCATGAGTACTGGGAGCGCTTCAAGAAGTTGTGTGCAACCTGCCCACAACACCAGATAAGTGAACATTTACTCATACAATACTTTTATGAGAGTTTGTTATCTAGTGACAGGAACTTGGTTGACACTGCGAGCGGTGGAGCTTTTGTGGATAAGAAACCGGAAGATGCAAGAAGCTTGATAGCAAACATGGCGGCCAACTCACAGCAGTTTGACAACTTTAGAAATGAGCCGAATCAACGGAAACAAGGAGAGGTAAACGTGTCTAACCTAGAACAACAACTTAGTAGCCTCACCTCTCTTGTTCGTCAAATGACAGGAGGAAACGGACAGACAGTGAAGTTGTGTGGAATATGTTTGGAGATGAGTCATACTACAGATTCATGCCCATCACTTCAAGAAGCATCTGCTGAGCAAGTGAATGCAGCAGGTGGATTTCCAGAGCAACCTCAACACAAATATGACCCTTACTGCAACACATACAACCCAGGATGGAGAGACCATCCTAACTTGAGCTATGGACCACAATCGATGAATCACTGTTCCATCTCAAGTGCCACAACAACCACAACATCCACCACCATACATGCCACCTTTTCAGATGACACAACAGTCTAGTTACCCTTCTACTAGTGACAGGTTAGAGAATATTATTCAAGATCTTGCTCATAATGTTACAAAATTTCAACAGGAAACAAGATCAAGTATTCAAAGCTTGAACACTCAGGTGGGTCAACTGGCCACCGCGCTCAATCGTGTTGAAGCCCATGGATCGACCACCCTACCATCCCAAATAGTGGTGATACAAGGGAAAATGCCAGTTCAGTCACACTTAGGAGTGGTAAATAATTGGAGATACCGGAGGAGAAGACGGAAGATCTACCCAAGGGTGATAAAGAAAAGGAAGCTGAAGTTGAAGACAAGACCACCGTTGAACAAGAGGTACCAAAAGGTAAGTCTCCGTCCTTCTCAGAATATAAAGTGCCACCCCCTTTCCCCCAAGCGTAAAAAGATAATAGGAAAGATGCTGGACTTAAAGGTCTATATGAAACCTTTCGACGATGTGAGGTAAACAATCATTTACTTGATGCAATTCAACAAGTACCTCGCTATGCAAAATTTTTGAAAGAGTTATGCACTACAAAGAGAAATCATAGGTTGAAGGGATCCCAAAAGATTGAACTAGGTGAAAACATATCAGCTGTGATCCAAAGAAAAATCCCTACCAAGTGTAAGGACCCAGGTATGTTCTCTATTCCGTGCACAATTGGTAACACTCGTCTTGAAAAGGCCATGTTAGATTTAGGAGCATCAATTAATGTCATGCCATACTTTATATATGCATCTCTACACTTGATCCTTTGAACCCTACTAGAGTGGTTATTCAACTAGTGGATATGTCTAGTGCATATCCTAGGGGTGTGATTGAAGATGTGCTTGTGCAAGAGAACGAATTGGTATTCCCTGCGGATTTCTATGTCCTTGATATGGAGAATGGTGATAAGAGTAGTCTCATTTTGTTAGGAAGACCATTCCTCAAAACTTCTAAGACCAAGATAGATGTGCATAGTGGTACCCTTACTATGGACTTTGATGAGATTGTTACTTTTAAAATTTATGATGCCATAAAATATCCTCGCAATGATGATGACACTGTGTATTCTATTGATGTTATTTACTATTTGTCACAGGAAGTCTTTGAGATTGTAGGGAAAGACGAACTGGAAGTCACTCTTACCATGGCTATGAAGAAGGAGGATGGAGAGTTGTTCATCATGAATGAGTTGAAAGATACCATAGATGTCATGCCTCGATATGCCGTATACATATATGATATGATTATAGTGTAATTATGATTAATTACAGTACGATGTGGCCTCGGGTTCGGATTGAACCGAGCAGGAGTAAAGCCATGTATGAATGCGACTTAGTTGGAATGAACAAAATGAATATGTTTATGTGAGGAATTAAAGAAGGTGAGTTCATAACATAGACATATGCTATATGGCCTTAACATAAACATGTATCACATAGTTGGACATGTCCTTACATTTACCATGCATTTGAGGGGATTTGCATTTGCATTTGCATTGGAATGGGGTGTGTATGTGAGTTGCATTTCATATGATTTTGGAGTTAAGTTAGAAAAGCTTATATTAAAGGTAAAATCAGCTCGTAATCATATACTACACCATAAACACCTAAAAATCTCTACAAACTCCTCTTCAAACTCTTGCTTCCTCTTGCCATCTTTTCTTGGATTTGCACTTGGGAATCAAGATAGAAAGTTGGGAGAAGTGCCTTTCAATCATCTTGGTAAAGTTTATGAGCTTTGTATCCTTGCTTATGGTAGTAAAAGAGGAATTGAAGTTAAAGCATGGAATTTAGTGGGGTTTGTTTTGATTTGAGTTATAGTGTAAACATTTGAGTTCTATGATGATAGAAACATGTTTATATAATACTAGGGATTGCATGAAACATAATTGAATGTGAATTTTTGAGTAGTAGAAGAACCATGAAGATAAGCTCAAAATCGCCATGTTCTGAATTTTTCGCACATCGGCGATTGATGATAAGCTCAAAATTGCCATGTTCTGAATTTTTCGCACATCGGCGATCGACCGCGAGCCTATGGCGAACGATCGCTAAGAACAGGGCAAAAAGAAGGCGGTGAAAACATATGGCGATCAAACGGTGAAAATCAGGCGATCGATCGCGAGGAAATAGAACACTTTGGCGATCGATCGCGAGATAGTGGTGATCGATCGCGCTGAAATAGAACATGTTGGCGATCGATCGGGGAAAATGGCGATTGATCGCCAGGGTTAAGTTTTTTGAAAAATGTGAAATTTTTGTAGAATTTAATTTTGAAGCCTATGGTAACATGTTATATTGTTCATATTGATGTAGCATCATCATAGGGGACGGGGCAACGAGGCGGTTAGACGTTGACGCCTAATTTATATTTTTTGTGTCGCATAACAGGTACGTTTTGACGTACGCGTATATGATATTGTTATGATGATAATGTGAGCATGGTATCATATGATTAGTGACTGTAAGTAATCCTTAAAGCATACAACGCAGCGGAATAAAATTTTTAGGATTACAAACCAGCAGATCTATACATAGGTTATCATATCGGATTAAGGTATACGAAGGTCTCACCCTTGTAGCGTGTTTGAAGCAGAATCCACGGAGCAGCACCACGTCCTACGCCTTCTCCGAGTCAATAGCAAAACTCAATGAGTTTTGCCTCAACGGTATCCACACGATCAAATCGGGTGAAGGGATGGATTAATAACAAGTTGCTAGACAAGTTATTAAACCGATACACGAAGCTAACTCGATTCACAATCGAATGATGGCACGAAAACAATCAAGGATGCCCTTCGACAATGAAGAAGCCGAGAGCAAACTTGAGAGGCGGCCGAGAGCTTCTCACGTGTAGGTTTTTGATATTATGAAGTGTTATATCAAGTCTTAATAATTAAAACCTTGTTAACACATTATATATGATTAATTAAAGGCTTTCATAAAGCCTCATGGGCTTAAGCCCATGATTTAATTCAATCATTATGATATTTAATTAAGACTCCTCTTAATTATTTAATTCATCCCATGAATTTAATTTCCCTTCTCGATTTAATCTTTTGTGCGACCCGATAGGATCTTGTAATGTTGGCAGTGACATAAAATCTCATTTTATGTCGCAAGCATTGAGTGGTATCTAGCACACATCAATGCTACCCAAATTACAAGAATGTCAATGACTCGACATAACCTTTAGAACTTGTGATAATATTAATCATGTAACTTAATCCCTTTGTCCTTTGTGTTTAGATTGAACACGAGTCATGGAATAGTCATACTCGTATATCCAATCTTTATTTCTTGATCCCCAAGTAGAACTAGAATAAACGAATAAGCTCGATATCTCATATCGACTCATTCGAGCATGGCCATGCATTTTAGTTCTCACTTGATCAAGGGCCAAACACATCTCCTGTTATATAGGAGGGACAAATCCTATCTCGATCAGTCAACATCCCTCTACATACTTCGTAGTGTATCCAATAGTCGCCTTTATAGTATACCCTGTTACGGGTAACGTTTGACGATATCAAGATACATAACTCCTTATGTTGGGATCTCTGATGATCACAAGTCGTAAGGATTGCATACATTATTATCACTATGAGAATTGCATATGACGATCATATAACTATCCATGTTGCATTCTCATGGTGGGTCTGTCCAGTACATCGTTCTCTAACATGTACCCATATGTTGATTTGATATCTCATATCAATGAACAATTCATCGATCAACATATACTAGTCTCTACGTATTATCATTATCCCTATTCATGGTAATACTTGACTAGGGACATCTTTAAGAATAATACAATATTATTCTAAGGACATTAACATATATATTAATTCACAATGCACAGTTAAAAGAATAATATATAATAATGAATTGCCATTCATAAAACCATAAACATTGTATGTCTTAAACAATCATCTAATGACTTGTCTTAGGGCATATCCCAACAAATCTCCCACTTGCACTAAGACCACTCAGACATATACCTAATGCCTAGAGATCTAGTATGACGATCATGCTTCTGCTGTGACAGCGGCTTCGTCAATGGGTCAGATACATTATCATCTGTTGGTACTTTGCATATTTTAACATCTCCCCTTTCAACGATTTCTCGAATGAAATGGAAACGCCTAAGTATGTGCTTGGATCTTTGGTGAGATCTTGGTTCCTTAGCCAATGCGATCGCTCCATTGTTGTCACAATAGAGTTCTATCGGATCTTTAATGCTAGGCACCACTCCAAGTTCAGAAATGAACTTCCTCATCCAAACAGCTTCCTTTGCTGCATCCGAGGCAGCAATATACTCAGCTTCCGTTGTAGAATCGGCTACTGTTTCTTGTTTTGAACTCTTCCAGCTCACAGCACCTCCATTCAGGCAATACACATATCCAGATTGCGATCAAAAATCATCTTTGTCGGTTTGGTAGCTTGCATCAGTGTAACCCATTACATTGAGCTCTTCCTCACCTCCATAAATCAAGAATGTATCCTTAGTTCTTCTCAAGTACTTTAGGATATTCTTGACAGCAATCCAGTGACCTTCACCTGGATCAACTTGATATCTGCTCGTCATGCTCAAAGCATATGATACATCGGGACAAGTACATATCATGGCATACATGATAGATCCAATAGCTGACGCGTATTGAATCTTACTCATGCGTTGTCTCTCATCTGGTGTTGAAGGACACTGTTCCTTCGAGAGATAAATACCATGTGTCATAGGCACGAATCCTTTCTTGGATTCTTGCATGCTAAACCTTTTAAGCACCTTGTCTATGTATGTACTTTGACTTAGACCAAGAAGCCTTCTCGATCTATCTCTATAGATCTTGATTCCTAATACATAGGTGGCTTCTCCCAAGTCTTTCATCGAAAAGCAATTCCCTAGCCAAATCTTTACAGATTGCAAGGCAGGGATATCATTTCCAATAAGAAGTATGTCATCTACATACAACACTAGGAAAATGATTACGCTCCCACTGACCTTCTTGTAGACACAAGGTTCATCTTCATTTTTGATAAAACCAAACTCTTTGATTGCATCATCAAAACGAAGATTCCAACTCCGAGAAGCTTGCTTCAATCCATAAATGGATCGTTGTAGCTTGCATATCTTTCCAGCATCCTTTGGATCGACAAAACCCTCGGGCTGTGTCATGTACACATCCTCGAGCAGATTTCCATTAAGGAAAGCTGTTTTGACATCCATCTGCCAGATTTCATAATCATGAAATGCAGCTATTGCAAGTAAGATCCTTATGGATTTAACCATGGCCACTGGTGAAAAGGTTTCATCATAGTCAATACCATGAATTTGTTTGAATCCTTTTGCAACCAGCCGACCTTTATAGGTTTGTACGTTACCATCCATATCGGTCTTTTTCTTGAAAATCCATTTGCACCCTATGGGTCGTACCCCTTCAGGTGGATGAACCAAAGTCCATACTTGGTTTGCATACATGGATTCCATCTCAGATTTCATGGCCTCTTGCCATTTCTCAGAATCATTGCCCATTATAGCTTGTTGATAAGATGACGGCTCATCCTCATCAATAAGTAGTAAGTCACCTTGTTGAGTCACAAGAAATCCATATCTCTGTGGCTCCCGGTGTACTCTTACAGACCTACGCTGGGCTTGTGTCTCTTGAGCAGGTGTTTCTTCCACAACAGCTTGCGGTGCCTGCTCTGTTTCCATCTCAATCTCAGGTTCAGTGTTTTCTTGTGGTTGAACTTCACTAAGTTCTATTTTTCTCCCACTGGTTTTTCTAGAAATAAATTCTCTTTCAAGAAATACACCAGTCCGAGCAACAACTACTTTGTTCTCGGTGGGATAATAGAAATAGTATCCTTTCGTTTCCTTAGGATACCCCACAAATAAACACTTATCAGATTTGGGTCCAAGTTTGTTAGTGGCGTGACGTCTAACGAAAGCCTTACAACCCCAAATCTTCATAAAAGACATACTAGGACGCTTCCCAGTCCATATCTCATATGGTGTCTTTTCCACTGATTTAGATGGAACACGGTTCAGTAAGAAAATCGCTGTTTCTAGAGCGTGTCCCCAAAACGATATCGGAAGATCTGCATGACTCATCATTGATCTAACCATGTCTAACAAGGTTCGATTTCTCCTCTCGGATACACCATTCCATTGTGGAGTATACGGAGGAGTGAGTTGTGGGACTATCCCACACTCCTTTAGATAGTCATGAAATTCTTGGCTTAAGTATTCACCTCCTCGATCTGATCGAAGGATTTTGATACTTTTGCCAAGTTGGTTTTGTACTTCATTCTTGAAATCTTTGAACTTTTCAAAGGTTTCATGTTTATGTTTCATTAGGTACACATACCCATATCTACTGAGGTCATCAGTAAATGTAACGAAGTATTGAAAACCACCTCTAGCTTGTGTACTTATTGGTCCACATACATCACTATGTATTAGTCCCAATAAAACATTTGCCCTTTCAATTTGTCCCTTGAAAGGGGCTTTAGTCATCTTGCCCATTAAACAAGATTCGCATGTTTCATATGATTCAAAATCAAATGAATCTAATACTCCATCCTTATGAAGTTTAGATATGCGGTTCTCGTTTATGTGGCCCAAGCGACAGTGCCAGAGCTAATCGGATTACAATCATTATTTTTAATCCTTTTAGTATTTATGTTATAGATAGGCATATCAAGATTTAATACATAAAGACCATTCACCATTTGTGCACTAGCATAAAACATATCATTTAAATAAATAGAACAACAATTGTCCTTTATTATAAATGAAAAACCATACTTGTCTAAACAAGAAATAGATATTATGTTTTTAGTAATAGAAGGCACAAAATTAGAGTCTTTTAAAATCAATGATAAACCAGAAGGTAAAGCTAAATGATAATCTCCTATAGCTAATGCAGCAACTCTTGCTCCATTTCCAACTCGGAGATCTACTTCACCTTTCGCCAACGTCCTACTCCTTTTGAGATCCTGCACATTTACACAAATGTGAGATCCATATCCAGTATCTAATACCAATGATGAAGAAGTAGATAAATGGACTTCTATAACAAAAATACCTGAAGCGGAAGTCACACTTCCTTTCTTTAGATCCTCCAGATATACTTTGCAGTTTCTTTTCCAATGGCCGGTCTCACCGCAATGGAAACAGTTCCCTTCCTTTGCTATCTCTCCCTTTGGCTTCAGTGCATAAGACTTTGGCTTAGATTTAGCAAAGACCTTCTTTGCTTTCTTGTTGCCTTTAGCTTTGGCCCTTCCTTTGCCCTTATTCACAATAAGGACATTTGTGGCCTTAGTCTTCTTAGTATTTGCTTCATATGTTCTCAACATACCAAGCAATTGTGGTAGAGTCTTTTCCATGTCAGTCATATTGTAATTTACTACAAATTGACTGAAGCTCTCAGGCAACGATTGCAGATTACATCGGTGGCCAACTCTTGGTCCAATGGAAAACCTAGCTTGTCCAGATTCTCAATGTACCCAATCATCTTGAGCACATGAGTTCCAACTAAGCTTCCTTCTACCATCCTGAACTGAAATAATGCCTTAGAGACGTCATACCTCTCTTGTCTTGCTTGCTGTTGGTACAACTGCTTTAAGTGTTCGATCATATCGAACGCCTCCATTTCCTCATGTTGCTTCTGAAGCTCAGAGTTCATGGTGGCAAGCATGAGGCACCCAACATCAAGTGCGTCACTCTGATGCTTCTTGTAAGCATCTTTTTCAGCTCTTGTAGCTGTTAGGGGAGGTTCCTCAGCGGGCAAGGGTTCCTCTAGGACATATTGTTTCTTTTCTTGTTTGAGAACTATCCTCAAGTTCCAATGCCAGTCTAGGAAATTCGTCCCATTTAATTTGTCCTTCTCAAGGACCGATCGCAGTGATAAAGTGCTAGTAACGTTGTTAGTTGCCATGGATATCTACAATATAAATATGCAAAATAAGTTTATGATTTAAATCATTTAACATGGTCTTATATTAAATGATACTCCCACTATTTTGTTTGAAAAATATCAACCCTCGAAACCTTTAGTGGGCCAAGATCCATATTTCGCCTAATCTTGAGTTAGCTTTGGCTAATCGCCCAAGACTCGGTTATTTAGGTAGACAACACTTTGTCAATTACATCACATATAATTCTTGGATAGTTGGACGAACAACACTTTGTTCAATTCATCAAATGAATTAAAATCCAACCCATGCCTCTAGGTTCCCAATCCTATTGAGATAACCTAGTTAAGTCGTACCCAATTAAAGTATAACGGATATCACTTTTATCCTTTCGCGCCTTACTAAGATTGCCACGGTGCTTTGCTTTGGCAAACCCACACATGTACAATCGAAGTTATTGACGAGTACTTTTATTTTGGAAGGCATCTAAAACTTAATATTTTAGAGGGATTTATTGATCTCATGATTAATTTGATAATTTAAAATATGTCCACTACATATAGTTGTATACATATCTACATATATGTGAATACTATTATCAAACTAAAACATAAGATAAATCATGCATCAACATACATAATAAAACGTGACATGGTTATAGCCCCTACTAATGATTTTCTCAAGCCAATGAGAAAATCCTATGAGTCAACCTAAGGTAACTTCACAAGCACCTTCCTTTGGCTCCAATTTGTGAATGGCCTCCTCATCCCGACACGATGCTCCATCTTCATTGATCACCATCAATAAAATAAACTACACTATTTACAAGATATAGAAGTCCTCGATTCACATTCGAGGGGAACATAGGGGAGGGATTACATTTAGAATGAAATAGAGAAAGGCACGACACGCAGGTCGTATTATAAATACAAACATCCACAAATCCTATCTAATAGGTCAAAGGGCTATAACCACGCACCATGCTCAAACAACACATAAAGCATGCATTAACATTTAATTAATTAAATTCTAAACATTTTAAATTTAATTCTAATTAAAACTGTAAAATAATTTTTGAAAAATTATCGTACGCTCGGGACATCACATGCCACGAACTAAAGTGACTAAGACTCGAACCACCATGGTTCGAACCACAAACACTCGGCTGGACCATAGATGGGCCTAGGGTTCGAAACCCTAGCCCATGGCCGAGCCAAGCTCGAGCGGCGGCGGCGCTAGGGTTCCAAACCCTAGCCGCCTCGCACCCTTTTGGTATTTTATCGAGCCATCTTGTTTTAAACGCTGGAATTTGTTAGCCACGAGTCACGGTCATGCCATGCACGGGGTTCGCTCAACCATCTCGAGCTAAGGGTTCGAAAAACCTTGCTCTCATGTGGTAAAGTTACTAATCCATGCATGCGTGAACCATTATCGAGTCAAAGAGTTCAAAACTCATCCACGTCTCAAAACTTTAGAAAATAAGGCGATGATGGCCGAGCCATGCACGGCTATTAGGGTTCGAAACCCTAGCCGTCATGAGCTAGCCGTCACGTCCAATGGGTTCTAAACCCTAATTAATTTTCGACACTTCCATGCACAATTATTAGCCACAACGACTAAGCCATCTCGAGCCAAGGGTTCGAAAACCCTAGCCCTCATGTGGCTAGCCGTGGTGACATTTGTGATGGTGATGGCCGAAAAATTTATGACATATGGTTCGATATTCGCCTAATTATATCAAATACAACTTTACGATGATTTTCAAAAACTAAATATTTATTTCATATCATATATGAATTAAACAGTTTTAATTAGCATGCAATATTATTTCTAATATGATTAACACAATTTAATCACATAAATCCGATATGAGCCTTGTACACGGCTCTGATACCACTGTAAGTAATCCTTAGAGCATACAACGCAGCGGAATAAAATTTTTAGGATTACAAACCAGCAGATCTATACATAGGTTATCATATCGGATTAAGGTATACGAAGGTCTCACCCTTGTAGCGTGTTTGAAGCAGAATCCACGGAGCAGCACCACGTCCTACGCCTTCTCCGAGTCAATAGCAAAACTCAATGAGTTTTGCCTCAACGGTATCCACACGATCAAATCGGGTGAAGGGATGGATTAATAACAAGTTGCTAGACAAGTTATTAAACCGATACACGAAGCTAACTCGATTCACAATCGAATGATGGCACGAAAACAATCAAGGATGCCCTTCGACAATGAAGAAGCCGAGAGCAAACTTGAGAGGCGGCCGAGAGCTTCTCACGTGTAGGTTTTTGATATTATGAAGTGTTATATCAAGTCTTAATAATTAAAACCTTGTTAACACATTATATACGATTAATTAAAGGCTTTCATAAAGCCTCATGGGCTTAAGCCCATGATTTAATTCAATCATTATGATATTTAATTAAGACTCCTCTTAATTATTTAATTCATCCCATGAATTTAATTTCCCTTCTCGATTTAATCTTTTGTGCGACGCGATAGGATCTTGTAATGTTGGCAGTGACATAAAATCTCATTTTTGTCGCAAGCATTGAGTGGTATCTAGCAACACATCAATGCTACCCAAATTACAAGAATGTCAATGACTCGACATAACCTTTAGAACTTGTGATAATATTAATCATGTAACTTAATCCCTTTGTCCTTTGTGTTTAGATTGAACACGAGTCATGGAATAGTCATACTCGTATATCCAATCTTTATTTCTTGATCCCCAAGTAGAACTAGAATAAACGAATAAGCTCGATATCTCATATCGACTCATTCGAGCATGGCCATGCATTTTAGTTCTCACTTGATCAAGGGCCAAACACATCTCCTGTTATATAGGAGGGACAAATCCTATCTCGATCAGTCAACATCCCTCTACATAATTCGTAGTGTATCCAATAGTCGCCTTTATAGTATACCCTGTTACGGGTAACGTTTGACGATATCAAGATACATAACTCCTTATGTTGGGATCTCTGATGATCACAAGTCGTAAGGATTGCATACATTATTATCCCTATGAGAATTGCATATGACGATCATATAACTATCCATGTTGCATTCTCATGGTGGGTCTGTCCAGTACATCGTTCTTTAACATGTACCCATATGTTGATTTGATATCTCATATCAATGAACAATTCATCGATCAACATATACTAGTCTCTACGTATTATCATTATCCCTATTCATGATAATACTTGACTAGGGACATCTTTAAGAATAATACAATATTATTCTAAGGACATTAACATATATATTAATTCACAATGCACAGTTAAAAGAATAATATATAATAATGAATTGCCATTCATAAAACCATAAACATTGTATGTCTTAAACAATCATCTAAGGACTTGTCTTAGGGCATATCCCAACAGTGACATCATATGCATGTGCATTCATGTTATTATATTGTTGAGATGGATGCCACGATAGATGTGTAGCATATGCTTTGGCTGAGATCGGTGCCACGATAGATATGCCAGTGTTGGGCATATGCTTTGGCTGGGATTGTTGCCACGATAGGTATGCTACATATGCTTTGGCATGAGAGATATACGCATGTTGGGTATATGCTCTGGCTGTTATAACATGTGAGGACGGTACTATGATATGTGCTGCTAATATGAAGATGTGAGAAGGTTCCACTGACATATTGAGCTGAGATAGGCATAGCATATTGGTCTGGTTATAATAGGATGAGGAATGAGACATATCATGACATATTTGCATTTGATGATGCATGATACATGACAATCACATTTGATGTTTATAGTGCTTTATCGTTTATGTTTTATTGATATTGCACTGGGATAGTTGTTTATCTATACTCATGTTGTGTGATTGTTTCTGTAGAGACTCATAGACGTGGGAGGATGGGATTGTGAGTCATATTCCGCTGCGAGTTGAACCACTGCATAGGAGTTATACGAGTCTAGGTCGTTTTACTGTACATATGATGTATATTATGACAGGATTTGTGTAAGTATTGTAACAAGCTACATAAGTAAACTCTTAATCAGTGTATGTTTTACTTAATTCTTACTCACATATATATAATGCATTGATACATAATGGATTAAGTAACGAGGACCCCACATTAGTGGTATCGGAGCAGTTGTTCGAGAAAGGGGTGAATACGGGTACAGGAAGTGTATTAGGGAGTTGCCTAATCATTTGAAATCATGTTGAGAGTATTGGTATGATGTTATATTGACATGCTTTATATATGTGTTTGTTGTTGGTAATCCTGTATCTGCAGTAATGGCAGACAGAGTACCACATGATGATGTTGGGGATATGAGTGGCAACGCTAGTGTTGGATTGGCGCCTGTGCCACCACCACCATTTGGGCAAGGGCCAGTAGAACAGGTACTGTTACCTGGGGAGTTAACTTTGACACAGTTTCTGAGTTATCATCCACCTCGCTTTGAGGGTACTGAATCAGGAGAACGAGCAGAGGAATGGTTGGAACGTGTTGAACAAATCTTTGTGTCAGCACCAAGTGCCAAGTAATGATGTGGTGGAAAGCCACGTTGATTGAGCTGAGAGCTCAAGGACAGACAGTGAATTGGGATGTTTTCAGAACTCGTTTTCTTGATCACTATTTCTATGTGGCTGCGAGGCAGAGGAAAGAAGATGAGTTCACTAATCTGAAACAGGGAACAATGACAGTGTCTGATTATGTTGTGCAGTATTCTTCATTGTTACGATATGTACCATATATCGCTGCAAACACAAAGGCAAAGATCAGATTGTTTGTGAAGGGCTTGAGACCTGAGTTGTTTGATAGGGTGATTTCAAATAACCCTACTTCCTATGAGGAAGCGCTGACAAGAGCTGAGATGGTAGAGATTGCAGTTGGTGTGTATAAGGATGTAGGACAATCCCAGCCACCTACATCAGAAAGCATGAGACCTAGAGGAGAATGGTTTAAATCATCACGAGGAGGTGTATCTTCCTCTAGATTTAGTGGAAAGCGATTTGCTATGCGAAAGGGTGGTGAACGAGGTACCAAGGGACAGTCCCAATGCAGTAGCAGTAGCAGTGGTAGAGGGTTACAATGTTTTAAGTGTGGAGGGCCACATTTTAAATTAGATTGTCCACAACTTGATACTCCGGTTTGTTTCCGCTGTGGGAGGATGGGACATATGATCAGAGATTGCCCTAAACTTGGAGGACAACAAATGAGAGGGAATATGTAAGAAAGTACAGTGCAGCAGAGACCACAGGGTGTTCCACAGACTGGTGGAGGACAGAGAGAAGGACCACCTCAGGATCAGGTGTATGCACTGAACAAGGAGCAAGCAGAGGCAGCTCCTGATGATGTGATTGTGGGTAAGTGTAATTTATTTGCTTATCCTGCTTTACTTTTGATTGATACTGGTGCATCACATTCATTTGTTGCACAAGCGTTTATTGGTCAGTATCATATATGCTCGTCTCCACTGTTAATGCCTCTATATGTCTCGACACCCATGGGAACTACTGTGATGGCTTGTCAGAGTGTGTCTGATTATGTTATTCAGTTTGATACTGAGTATGGGATACATGCCGATTTGATTGTACTGGATATGATGGATTTTGATTGTATTCTTGGTATTGACGTGTTGAGCAGATATAAAACTGTTGTAGATTGTTGTCAGAAGACAGTGAGATTTCAGTCTGATACTGGAAATCAATGGATCTTCCGTGGACAAGGATCACATGCCAAGATTCCATTGATATATGCTCTTAGAATGTCTCGTTTGTTAGAATGTGGACATACGAGATATGTGATATATGTTGTGGATGTCACAGATAAGAAAGCAGAAAGAAGAGTGGAGGATATACCAGTGGTTGCAGAGTATGCAGATATATTTCCAGATGAGATTCCTGGATTTCCACCAAGTCGAGAAGTGGAATTTGGTATTGAGTTAGTGCCTGGTACTTCTGCAATTTCACGAGCACCATATCGAATGGCACCATCTGAATTAAGAGAATTAAAAACTCAATTACAAGATCTATTGGACAAGGGGTACATACGTCCTAGTGTATCACCTTGGGGTGCTCCGGTATTGTTTGTCAAGAAGAAGGATGGTTCAATGCGACTATGCATTGACATTAGACAGTTGAACAAGGTAACCATAAAGAATAAATATCCTCTTCCTTGTATTGATGATTTGTTTGATCAGTTACAGGGATCTCGATATATTCTAAAATTGATTTGAGATATGGTTATCATCAAATACGTGTGAGGGAAGGAGATGTTCAGAAGACAGTATTCAGAACTCGCTATGGCCATTATGAGTTCCTAGTGATGCCATTTGGTGTGACGAATGCTCCAGCTGTCTTTATGAGTTTGATGAATCGAGTTTTCCAAGAATATCTTGATCAATTTGTCATTGTGTTCATTAATGATATCTTGATCTATTCTCGAAGTGAAAACGAACATGTCCAACATTTACACCTGGTGTTACAGTTATTGAGAACACATAAGTTATATGCCAAACTCAGTAAGTGTGAGTTTTGGTTGAACAGTGTAGTATTTTTGGGACATGTGATATCTGAAGATGGTATATCAGTTGATCCGAGAAAGATAGAAGCGATGTTGAATTGGTCATTACCTGTTTCTGTGCCAGAGATTCGTAGTTTCTTAAGTTCGGCTGGATACTATAGACGGTTTGTTGAAGGATTTTCAGCAATTGCCAAACCACTCACACAACTGACACAGAAGAGAGTACCATTTAGATGGTCAGAAGCATGTGAGCATAGTTTTCAGGAATTGAAAAATCGGTTAACTACTGCTCCAGTGTTGATTATTCCATCAGAACATGCCATGTTTGCTCTTTATACTCATGCATCATACTTGGTTTGGGTTGAGTTTTGATGCAGGATAAACATGTAGTGGCTTATGCCACGACAGTTGAGCCACATGAAATGAAATATCCAGTGCATGATCTGGAGTTGGCAGCCATTGTCTTTGCATTGAAGATATGGCGACACTATTTATATGGTACGTCGTTTACCATATATACTAATCATAAAAGTTTAAAGTTTTTATTTACTCAAGCAGAGTTGAATATGAGGCAAAGGAGATGGATGGATCTCTTAAAGGATTATGATTGTGAGATCGAATATCATCCAGGAAAGGCTAATCTCACAACAGATGCTTTAAGTCGAAAAGTTCAAAATACTGCTGATGATATGATGCATTTATCAGCCTTGATAACTTCTTGTTGTACCTTGGGTTATGACCATGATGTTGAAACAGTGCCAGTACGGGTATCAACATTGTTGGTTGAACTCGATATTTTTGAGAAAATCAGAATGGCACAAATTACTGATGATGAGGTACAACACTGGAAAGAAATGATCTGCCAAGGATAAACAACTCAGTTTGTAATTGCAAGTGATGGAATTTTAAAATATAGAAACTGTTGGGTAGTACATGCTACATTAGGACTACGCCAAGAAATACTACAACGTGCTCATTGTAATCGATATAATATACATCTCGGAGGAAAGAAAATGAATAAAGATATGCGTACTCAATTTTGGTGGAAACACATAAAACATGATGTATTAGACTTTGTGAAACGTTGTTTGATCTGTCAACAAGTAAAAGCAGAACGACAAAGACCAGGAGGTGAATTGAGGAGCTTGGAGATTCCTCAATGGAAATGGGAACATGTTACAATGGATTTTATTACCCATTTGCCACGGACTTCATCTGGCTTTGATGCAATTTGGGTAATAATTGATAGACTAACGAAAGTAGCTCACTTCATACCTTACAGTATGACATTTAGCAATTTGAAGATGGCACAGTTATATATTCAAAATGTAGTGAGACTACATGGCATACCAGTTTCAATTGTACCGGACAGAGATCCGAGATTTGCTTCTCATTTTTGGGAAGGATTACAGTCAGCACTAGGGACGGAAGTACGATTGAGTACAACGAATCATCCTCAGACAGATGGACAGACAGAGCGTACGATACAGGCTCTTGAGGATATGTTGCGGGGCCTGGATATTGGAGTTTGATAACTCTTGGCAAGAGTCGTTGCCATTAGTGGAATTTTCGTACAATAACCGTTATCAAACTAGTATCCAGATGGCACCATTTGAAGCACTGTATGGGCGACGCTGTAGAACGCCATTATATTGGGATGATGTTGATCAGACTGCATTCCATGGACCAGAAATGCTACGTGAAATGGAGGAGAAAGTGAAATTGATCAGATTAAAATTGTAAGCTGCTCAGGATAGGCAGGCTGTTTATGCCAATAAGCGACGTAGACCACTTGAATTTCAAGTCGGAAACCGAGTATTCTTGAAAATCTCACCTTTTAAAGGTGTGGTACGCTTTGGTAAACGTCGAAAGTTGTCTCCACGATATGTTGGTCCTTATGAGGTGTTGCAACATATTGGTACGTTGTCATATCGATTGACACTACCGCCAGAATTGAGTAGTATCCACGATGTGTTTCATGTTTCACTGTTGAGAAAATATGAACCAGATCCGAGTTGCGACCGTCTGAAGTACAGTTGGATACAAACGTGTCTTATGTGGAACGACCGGTGAAGATTTTAGATAGAGCCGAGCGGACCTTGCGTAATAAAGTGATACCAATGATAAAGGTACAGTGGGATCGACGGGGTGTCGAGGAGGCATCGTGGGAGACGGAGTAGCATATGATACAACAGTATCCTGAGTTATTTTCTGGTATGACTTTACGCGTTTTTATAATACTGTTGGTGAGTGGAATGTTACATATATGATTATGCGTTTTGCTTTATTGCAGTCGGTTTATAAGAATGCATATATGTTCATGTTATGTAAATTCAATTTCGAGGACGAAATTCAATGAATAGGGGAGAAATGTCATGCCTTGATATGACGTATACATACATGATATGATTATAATGTAATTATGATTAATTACAGTACGATGTGGCCTCAAGTTCGGATTGAACCGAGCAGGAGTAAAGCCATGTATGAATGCAACTTAGTTGGAATGAACAAAATGAATATGTATATGTGAGGAATTAAAGAAGATGAGTTCATAACATAGACATATGCTATATGGCCTTAACATAGACATGTATCACATAGTTGGATATGTCCTTACATTTACCTTGCATTGGAGGGGATTTGCATTTACATTTGCATTGGAATGGGGTGTGTATGTGAGTTGCATTTCATATGATTTGGAGTTAAGTTAGAAAAGCTTATATTAAAGGTAAAATCAGCTTGTAATCACATACTACACCATAAACACCTTAAAATCTCTACAAACTCCTCTTCAAACCCTTGCTTCCTCTTGCCATCTTTTCTTGGATTTGCACTTGGGAATCAAGATAGAAAGTTAGGAGAAGTGCCTTTCTATCATCTTGGTAAAGTTTATGTGCTTCGTATCCTTGCTTATGGTAGTAAAAGAGGAATTGAAGTTAAAGCATGGAATTTAGTGGTGTTTGTTTTGATTTGAGTTATAGTGTAAACATTTGAGTTCTATGATGATATAAACATGTTTATATGTTACTAGGGATTGCATGAAACATAATTGAATGTGAATTTTTGAGTAGTAGAAGAAGAATCATGAAGATAAGCTCAAAATCGCCATGTTCTGAATTTTTCGGACATCAGTGATCGATCGCGAGCCCTATGGCGATCGATCGCCGAGAACAGGGCAAAAAGAAGGCGGTGAAAACATATGGCGATCGATCGGTGAAAATCAGGTGATCGATCGCAAGGAAACAAAACACTTTGGCGATCGATCGCACTGAAACAGAACATGTTGGCGATCGATCGGGGAAAAATGGCGATTGATCGCCAGGGTTAAGTTTTTTGAAAAATGTGAGATTTTTGTAGAATTTAATTTTCAAGCCTATGGTAACATGTTATATTGTTCATATTGTTGTAGCATCATCACAGGGGACGGGGCAACGAGGCAGTTAGACATTGACGCCTAATTTATATCTTTTGTGTCGCATAATAGGTACGTTTTGACGTACGAGTATATGATATTGTTATGATGATAATGTGAGAATGTATCATATGATTAGTGGCATCATATGCATGTGCATTCATGATATTATATTGTTGAGATATATGCCACGATAGATGTGTAGCATATGCTTTGTGTAAGACCCCAACACTTAACTCGTCATCAGTTCATTTATGACGTCGTATGTGTATATATATATTTTTTTTCATTTTCTTTTTCATTCTTTCAAAGGAGTCATTTCATGTTTCCCATAATCCCAACATTAATGTTCAACATTATAAGATCATCTCTACCAACAAATAGACTCATAGATTTCGCCAATTACCATCCCCATTACAACACTTTTACATTGTGGACTCTTATAAAAATTTGGGCAGAGTCTCCCCATAAATTGAGCTATCCGGAAATAAAAGCACATCACATAACATAACTCCCGGCCAGGGAAAGCACAATACTTAACAGAATACAGAAACACTAAGTAAATTCCCAGCCAGGGAAGACACCACACTAATAAGACAACAAAAGTGGGTTTCAACACCCTCATAATACACCAATGACCCTCATATCATTCAGCAATTCTACCACTAATTGCATGCAACATAAAATGAAAGAGAGAAAGGCTCATGCCTTTATATACAACCCATATACAAGTATAATCGTGCTCACATGCGAGCATCATGAATGTATATATATCCATCAGGTGTATATAAAATACCATATACGATACCTTGCTCCATCAAGCCCTGGTACCTCGATCCTCGAAGTGTCTCCGATCGATAGCTCAAGCTCATCTCCAAGGCCATCGATGTACCTGTTCCACCTGTCCCAACAGAGACAGCCCCCACACGGGGTGAGCATACCAATTCCACAATTTCATAATCATAATGACATAATACATAATTTACAAAAATGTAAATGTTGTGGAATATATGTGACACTTCCTGGATGGCATCATCCTCATCCTTACCCCTGTAATATCCCTGTTCTCAAAACAGATAAATCATCAAATCTGAAATATGCAGTTAATCATTACATTGGTTAACCCTGGCCAATTTCAAATTAATAACATCTCATTACATCTTCTTTATCTAGCAATTATCGTAATTCTAGATGTCATATTGAGATTTCCTTAACTTCCAATACCAGTTAATCACCTCTTTGATTAACTTACGTCTCTGTTCCTATTCATAATAATAGGGAAATAAAATATAGATATCTTAGATATCTAGTCAAATGCCACATTTTTTTTTCCTTTCTTACTTCAAGGTAGCGTCGTACTAACGGTACTCGTTTCGCAGCGACCACACCTCATCATTTGCTCGCTTCATAGCGGCACCATGCATTTCATCACGTAAATCAAATAACTTAATCAAGTTTCATTCCCATATCTTATAGGTCATTGCATATATATATTATATCATGCCTCACACTTGCAAAAATATATTAAAGACATGCTCGTACGCTAAACTTACCTTAAATCTCTGTAGTCCGAGCCAAACCTTGCTTGAGTTCCATGCCCCGAGGAATGATGTGCTAATACGATAAATAATTCACAATTATTTACGAACATGCAACCCATGCCTAAGCACATCCATGACCCGGGGCAGAGCACACACAATTCCCAAAAATAGCAACACATTCGAACAAACAGCAGAAAAGACGTTCCAAACATTGACCCCAAACATTCCAAGAATTGAGCACATACAGGGAGGGAAATCGAATGAGACATCTACGAAATTTTTTCAAGAACCACCCCTCATTTTCGAACCATATGACAACAAATTTTTGAACCAATTACAGTACAAATCTTGAACCAAATAACAATATAATTTCGGCCATCATAGCATCATAATTTTGAACCAACACAACATAAAATTTGGAAGCATAAGAATGAGATTTTTGAACCATAAAGTATGAAATTTTTGAACCAAATAACAGCACAAAACGCCCCAAAAACGCCTGAAAAAAAAACCCCAAAAACGCACCAAAATCGAGCCCCAAATCGGACTAATTCGAAATTTCGAACCACTGCGCTTCCTTGCAAAATCCGGACGCAATCCGCGACGAAACTTCAGGTTCGTGGTATGGAAAGTTGCGCCTGGAAGAGACGAAGACGATGGTGGTTCGGACACGCCGGATGGTGGCCGGACGGCGGCGGGCGCACGGCTTTTAGCAGCGGAGGTTGAGGGAAAGCGGGAAGAGGTAGAGGAGGAAGAGAGAGAGACAGACGAGGCGTGAAAATGATTTCCATAATTAAAAGCTCGAGTTCATCTGGTATATATATCAAAATTGCCCCGAAATACCAATAGCCCCACAAATACATCATGATTCATTAAAAATCATCTGTTTTCAAAAACTCATTCTCTAACCTCTAAAACCCATACTGGTGCCCACCCAAAGCACCCCAGATCCCGAGTCACACCAAAAACCCAACTCATAGGTTTTTCACCGAAATGAGAATATAATCTCAACCTCGTGATCCAACAATCCCAACTACCCAAATAGACGAGCTCGGGAGGCCCAACACCGCGATTAAACTCCAAATCGCCACGAAAAACAGAACTTTAGGGGTTATTAATACTCCGGGATTAACATCTATAATCCCAGGTCATCACAATATCCCCCACTTAACAGAATTTCATCCTCGAAATTTGCACCGGTGTAACACGTAACACCCAGGCTACACAACAACATGAAGCCATAACCTCGATTCTTGACCATATCAGAATCGTATTAATAAACGCGAGGATACCTACCTCGCACCGAACTCTGAAACAGAACAACTTACCAAAATCAACATATCACCCAAGAGGCAAAAACGCACCTCGATGCGGGTCATCCCAAAAGTCAGTCTATCACGAATGCAAAACAACCAACACTTACGACTGTAAATCGGACAGTCATCCTTAGTTCTAACACAGCTAGCATGAACGCATCATGAATAGTACATCAACTGCGAGGACACTGACCTCGCACCAAACCCTTGAATGAAATAAACCTTCCAGTCCACCAAAATCGAAATAGCGTCGGCACAACACAACGCTAACAATCCAAAAGCAATCAGTCAACTGAAACTGCAGAGATTCGAATCGCTCCCGATTCTATCGTAGATATCATTCAATGACATCTCTACCATGACTCACGATGTCGAACATACATCGTTACGGGGGAAACACTAGTATACCACGGTGTACACATACCAAACCTGGTTTCCACTTTTGAAACCTCCTCCATCAAAGGAGCAGTCGCATCATTGCAACTCAATTTGGGCAACTCACGGCCACAGATTCACACAAAAATACATCTCACAAGATGTCCACCTCCGGATGTTCCAAGAATCACATCCTGATAAAAAATAATAATAATAATAAACAATCGAGACTCCACGGAGTCTCAAATTCTGAAAGGACATGCAATAAACCCATTGCATCCTCAACGCTTGTGTCGACAGCGACACCCAACAAATCCGAATCCCGACCATCCCTTGATAACCCTAGGATTTAACAATCCAAACTTGGGAAGGCTATCGAATAACTCGAAGGAAAACACCAACAAGGAAACACCTCAACCCACACAAGATAATCCCTCCTCAAAGGGAGTCAACCAACTTCACGATTATTCCTCAAAATTTATCGTGCCCTGGAGATTCTCAATCTCGAGGTGTTCCAAATCTCTCTTCAGAGATTTAACCGCCCAAACATAGCATAACTCTATGCTTGACAAAAAAAGAAAACAACAACTGGCATCCGTATACTCACCGGTATACCTGCCTAAGCACGGACACCACATGCATACTGTAAGTAATCCATCATGCATAGCAACGCAGCGGAATAAAATTTTTATGGATTACAAGACACCGGATCTATACATAGGGGTTCATATCGGATAAAGGATTACAAAAGTCTCACCCTTGTAGCGTGTTTGAGCAGATTCCACGGAGCACCACGTCCAACGATTCCGAGTCACGAGCAACACCTCCAAGGTCTTGCCTCAACGGTATCCACACGATCAAATCGAAAGGGACGTTCAAGAACAAGTTGCTAGACTTATTCTTGAACCTAAACCGAACTCACGGTACAAAACCGATCAACGGCAACCAAACAACTCCTCCAAGCAATCGGCGGCGGCCGTGACTCTTGAAGAAGAAGAAGGCCGAGAGCTTTTGCTAGGTTTTAAGAATGAATTGTGTTAATCAAACATTAACCTTGCCATCTAATTATATATGATTTAATTTAAAGGCTTTCACAAAGCCTCATGGGCCCTAACCCATGATTTAATTACATCTCTATAATCATTTAATTAAGACTCTTATTAATTAATTAATTCATCCAATGAATTTAATTCCCTTTAACGATTTAATCTTTTGTGCGACCCGATAGGATCTTGTAATGTTGGCAGTGACATAAAATCTCATTTTACGTCACAAGCAAAGAGCGGTGTCTAGCAACACATCAAGGCTACCCAAATTACAAGAATGTCTTTGACTCGACATAACCTTAGAACTTGTGATAATATTAACCATGTCTTTGATATCTCATATCAATGAACAATTCATCAATCAACACATACTAGTCTCTATGCATTATCATTATCCCGATTCATGATAATACTTGACTAGGGACAATGTTTAAGAATAATACAATATCATTCTAAGGACATTAACATATATATTAATTCACATTGCACAGTTAAACGAATAATATATAATAATGAATTGTCATTCATAAAATCATAAACATTGTATGTCAAAACAATCATCTAATGACATGTCTTAGGGCATATCCCAACAAATCTCCCACTTGCACTAAGACCACTCAGACATATACCTAATGGCTAGAGATCTAGTATGACGATCATGCTTCTGCTGTGACAGTGGCTTCGTCAATGGGTCAGATACATTATCATCTGTTGGTACTTTGCATATTTCAACATCTCCCCTTTCAACAATTTCTCGAATGAAATGAAAGCGCCGAAGTATGTGCTTGGATCTTTGGTGAGATCTAGGTTCCTTAGCCAATGCGATCGCTCCATTGTTGTCACAATAGAGTTCTATCGGATCTTTAATGCTAGGCACCACTCCAAGTTCAGAAATGAACTTCCTGATCCAAACAGCTTCCTTTGCTGCATCCGAGGCAGCAATATACTCAGCTTCCGTTGTAGAATCGGCTACTGTCTCTTGCTTTGAACTGTTCCAGCTCACAGCACCTCCATTTAGGCAATACACATTTCCAGATTGCGATCGAAAATCATCTTTGTCGGTTTGGAAGCTTGCATCAGTGTAACCCATTACATTGAGCTCTTCCTCACCTCCATAAATCAAGAATGTATCCTTAGTTCTTCTCAAGTACTTCAGGATATTCTTGACAGCAATCCAGTGACCCTCACATGGATCAACTTGATATCTGCTCGTCATGCTCAAAGCATACGATACATCGGACGAGTACATATCATGGCATACATGATAGATCCAATAGCTGATGCATATGGAATCTTACTCATGCGTTGTCTCTCATCTGGTGTTGAAGGACACTGTTCCTTCGAGAGATATATACCATGTGTCATAGGCACGAATCCTTTCTTTGATTCTTGCATGCTAAACCTTTTAAGCACTTTATCTATGTATGTACTTTGACTTAGGCCGAGAAGCCTTCTCGATCTATTTCTATAGATCTTGATTCCTAATACATAGGTGGCTTCTCCCAAGTCTTTCATCGAAAAGCAGTTCCCTAGCCAAATCCTTACAGATTGTAAGGCAGGGATATCATTCCCAATGAGAAGTATGTCATCTACATACAACACTAGGAAAATGATTATGCTCCCACTGACCTTCTTGTAGACACAAGGTTCATCTACGTTTTTGATAAAACCAAACTCTTTGATTGCATCATCAAACGAAGATTCCAACTCCGAGAAGCTTGCTTCAATCCATAAATGGATCGTTGTAGCTTGCATATCTTTCCAGCATCCTTTGGATCGACAAAACCCTCGGGCTGTGTCATGTACACATCCTCGAGCAGATTTCCATTAAGGAAAGCTGTTTTGACATCCATCTGCCAGATTTCATAATCATGAAATGCAGCTATTGCAAGTAAGATCCTTATGGATTTAACCATGGCCACTGGTGAAAAGGTTTCATCATAGTCAATACCATGAATTTGTTTGAATCCTTTTGCAACCAGCCAACCTTTATAGGTTTGTACATTACCATCCATATCGATCTTTTTCTTGAAAATCCATTTACACCCTATGGGTCGTACCCCTTCAGGTGGATCAACCAAAGTCCATACTTGGTTTGCATACATGGATTCCATCTCAGATTTCATGGCCTCTTGCCATTTCTCAGAATCAGTGCCCATTATAGCTTGTTGATAAGATGACGGCTCATCCTCATCAATAACTATTAAGTCACCTTGTTGAGTCACAAGAAAGCCATATCTCTGTGGCTCCCGGTGTTCTCTTACAGACCTACGCTGGGCTTGTGTCTCTTGAGTATGTACTTCTTCCACAACAATTTGCGGTGCCTGCTCTGTTTCCATCTCAATCTCAGGTTCAGTGTTTTCTTATGGTTGAACTTCATTAAGTTCTATTTTTCTCCCACTGGTTTTTCTAGAAATAAATTCTCTTTCAAGAAATACACCAATCCGAGCAACAACTACTTTGTTCTTGGTGGGATAATAGAAATAGTATCATTTCGTTTCCTTAGGATACCCCACAAATAAACACTTATCAGATTTGGGTCCAAGTTTGTAAGTGGCGTGACGTCTAACGAAAGCCTCACAACCCCAAATCTTCATAAAAGACATACTAGGACGCTTCCCAGTCCATATCTCATATGGTGTCTTTTCCACTGATTTAGATGGAACACGGTTCAGTAAGAAAATCGTCGTTTCTAGAGCGTGTCCCCAAAATGATATCGGAAGATCTGCATGACTCATCATTCATCGAACCATGTCCAACAAAGTTCGATTTCTCCTCTCGGATACACCATTCCATTGTGGAGTATACGGAGGAGTGAGTTGTGGGACTATCCCACACTCCTTTAGATAGTCATGAAACTCTTGGCTTAAGTATTCACCTCCTCGATCTGATCGAAGGATTTTGATACTTTTGCCAAGTTGGTTTTGTACTTCATTCTTGAAATCTTTGAACTTTTCAAAGGTTTCATGCTTGTGCTTCATTAGGTACGCATACCCATATCTACTGAGATCATCAGTAAATGTAACGAAGTACTGAAAACCACCTCTAGCTTGTGTACTTATTGGTCCACATACATCACTATGTATTAGTCCCAATAAAACATTTGCCCTTTCAACATGTCCTTTGAAATGGGCTTTAGTCATCTTGCCCATTAAACAAGACTCGCATGTTTCATATGATTCAAAATCAAATGAATCTAATACTCCATCCTTATGCAGTTTAGATATGTGGTTCTCGTTTATGTGGCCCAAGCGACAATGCCAGAGATAAGTCGGATTACAATCATTATTTTTAATCCTTTTTGTATTTATGTTATAGACAGGCATATCAAGATTTAATAAATAAAGACCATTCACCATTTGTGCACTTGCATAAAACATATTATTTAAATAAATGGAACAACAGTTGTCCTTTATAATAAATGAAAATCCATACTTGTCCAAACAAGAAATAGAAATAATGTTTCTGGTAATTGAAGGCACAAAATAACAAACTTTTAAAATCAACGATAAACCAGAAGGCAAAGATAAATGATAATCCCCTACAGCTAATGCAGCAACTCTTGCTCCATTTCGAACTCGGAGATCAACTTCGCCTTTTGTCAACAATCTACTCTTTTTGAGGTCCTGCACATTTACACAAATGTGAGATCCACATCCAGTATCTAATACCCAAGATGAAGAAGTAGATAAATTGACTTCTATAACAAAAATACCTGAAGTGGAAGTCATACTTCCTTTCTTGAGATCCTCCAGATATACTTTGCAGTTCCTTTTCCAATGACCTGGTCTCACCGCAATGGAAACAGTTCCCTTCCTTTGCTATCCCTCCCTTTGGCTTCAGTGCATAAGACTTTGGCTTAGATTTAACAAAGACCTTCTTTGCTTTCTTATTGCCTTTAGCTTTGGCCTTTCCTTTGCCCTTATTCACAATAAGAACATTTGTGGCCTTAGTCTTCTTTGTATTCGCTTCATATGTTCTCAACATACCAAGTAATTGTGGTAGAGTCTTTTCCATGTCAGTCATATTGTAATTTACTACAAATTGACTGAAGCTCTCAGGAAACGATTGCAAGATCACATCGGTGGCCAACTCTTGGTCCAATGAAAAACCCAGCTTCTCCAGATTCTCAATGTACCCAATCATCTTGAGTACATGAGTTCCAACTAGGCTTCCCTCTACCATCCTGCACTGGAGCAACGCTTTAGATACGTCATACCTCTCTTGTCTAGCTTGCTGTTGGTACAATTGCTTTAAGTGTTCGATCATATCGAACGCCTCCATTTCCTCATGTTGCTTCTGAAGCTCAGAGTTCATGGTGGCAAGCATAAGGCAGCCAACATCAAGTGCGTCATTCTGATGCTTCTTGTAAGCATCTTTATCGGCTCTAGTAGCCGAAAGGGAAGGTTCCTCAACAGGTAAGGGTTCCTCTAGGACATATTGTTTCTTTTCTTGCTTGAGGACTATCCTCAGATTCCTATACCAGTCTAGAAAGTTTGTCCCATTTTATTTGTCCTTCTCAAGGACCGATCGCAGTGATATTGTGCTAGTTGTATTGTTAGTTGCCATGGATATCTACAATATAAATATGCAAAATAAGTTTATGATTTAATCATTTAACATGGTCTTATATTAAATGATACTCCCACTATTTTGTTTAAAAAAATATCAACCCTCAAAACCTTTAGTGGGCCAAGATCCATATTTCGCCTAATCTTTAGTTAGCTTTGGCTAATCGCCCAAGACTCGGTTATTTAGATAGACAACACTTTGTCAATTACATCACATGTAAGTCTTGGATAGTTGGACGAACAACACTTTGTTCAATTCATCAAATGAATTATTATCCAACTCATGCCTCTAGGTTCCCAATCCTATTGAGATAACCTAGTTAAGTCGTACCCAATTTAAAGTATAACGGATATCACTTTTATCCTTTCGCGCCTTACTAAGATTGCCACGGTGCTTTGCTTTGGCAAACCCACACATGTACAATCGAAGTTTTTGACGAGTACTTTTAATTTTGGAAGGCATCTAAAACTTAATATTTTAGAGGAATTTATTGATCTCATGATTAGTTTGATAATTTAAAATATGTCCACTACATATAGGTGTATACATATCTACATATATGTGTAATACAATTATCAATCTAAAACATAAGATAAATCATGCATCAACATACATAATTAAACGTGACATGGTTATAGCCCCTACTAGCGATTTTCTCAAGCCAATGAGAAAATCCTAAGAGTCAACCTAAGGTAACTTCACAAGCACCTTCCCTTGGCTCCAATTTGTGAATGGCCTCCTCATCCCGGCACGATGCTCCATCTTCATTGATCACCATCAACAAATAAACTACACTATTTACAAGATATAGAATTCCTCGATTCACATTCGAGGGGAACATAGGGGAGGGATAACATTTAGAATAAAATAGAGAAGGCACGACACGCAGGTCGTATTATAAATTACAAACATTCACAAATCCTATCTAATAGGTCAAAGGGCTATAACCATGCACCATGCTCAAACAACACATAAAACATGCTTTAGCATTTAATTAATTAAATTCTAAATAATTTAAAATTTAATTCTAATTAAAACTGTAAAATAAAATTTTGAAAAATTATCGTAGGCTCGTGACATCACATGCCACGAAATAAAGCGACTAAATTACGAACCATCATGGTTCGAACCATTAGCGACCATGGCTGGACCAATCATGGGCCTAGGCTTCGAAACCCTAGCCCATGGCCGAACCATTGAGCGAGCGGCGGCGGCGCTAGGGTCTAACCCTAGCCGCCTTGCTCCTTGTTTGTGTTTCCTTCGAGCCAACTTGATCGAAACATTGGAATTTGTTAGCCACGAGTCACGGTCAGGCCATGCACGGTGGTGGCTCAACCATCTCGAGCCAAGGGTTCGAAAACCCTAGCTCTCACGTGGTGAAGCCACTTATCCATGCATACGTGAACCATTATCGAGCCAAAGAGTTCAAAACTCACCCACGTCTCGAAACCTCCATGCACGAACATGAGCCACAACGACTAGGCCATCTCGAGCCAAGGGTTCGAAAACCCTAGCCCTCACGTGGCTAAGCCGTTGGTCAAGTGTACTAGGTGGTGGCCGAAACATTACTCAATTAATTTGATTATTCGCTTTGTGTATCGTATACATCAAACATCAATTATATCAAATATAATTTCATGATAATTTCACAAACTTAATATTAACATATCATATATGTTCATACAGTTTTAAATAGCATGCAATATTAGTTCTAATATGATTAAAACAGTTTAACCACATAAATCCGATATGAGCCTTGTACACGGCTCTGATACCACTGTAAGTAATCCATCATGCATAGCAACACAGCGGAATAAAATTTTTATGGATTACAAGACACCGGATCTATACATAGGGGTTCATATCGGATAAAAGATTACAAAAGTCTCACCCTTGTAGCGTGTTTGAGCAGATTCCACGGAGCACCACGTCCAACGATTCCGAGTCACGAGCAATACCTCCAAGGTCTTGCCTCAACGGTATCCACATGATCAAATCGAAAGGGACGTTCAAGAACAAGTTGCTAGACTTATTCTTGAACCAAAACCGAACTCACGGTACAAAACCGATCAACGGCAACCGAACAACTCCTCCAAGCAATCGGCGGCGGCCGTGACTCTTGAAGAAGAAGAAGGCGGCCGAGAGCTTTTGCTAGGTTTTAAGAATGAATTGTGTTAATCAAACATTAACCTTGCCATCTAATTATATATGATTTAATTTAAAGGCTTTCACAAAGCCTCATGGGCCCTAACCCATGATTTAATTAAATCCATATAATCATTTAATGAAGACTCTTATTAATTAATTAATTCATCCAATAAATTTAATTCCCTTTAATGATTTAATCTTTTGTGCGACCCGATATGATATTGTAATGTTGGCAGTGACATAAAATCTCATTTTACGTCACAAGCAAAGAGCGGTGTCTAGCAACACATCAAGGCTACCCAAATTACAAGAATGTCTTTGACTCGACATAACCTTAGAACTTGTGATAATATTAACCATGTAACTTAATCCCTTTGTCCTTTGTGTTTAGATTGAACACGAGTCATTGAATAGTCATACTTGTATATTCAATCTCTACTTCTTGATCCCCAAGTAGAACTAGAATAAACGAATAAGCTCGATATCACATATCGACTCATTCGAGCATGGCCATGCATTTTAGTGTAAGTAATCCTTAGAGCATACAACGCAGCGGAATAAAATTTTGGATTACTAAACCGCGGATCTCTACTAAGTTATCATATCGGATAAAGGATATACGAAGGTCTCACCCTTGTAGCGTGTTTGAGCAGATTCCACGGAGCAGCACCACGTCCAACGCCTCCTCCGAGTCACTAGCAAAACTTAACAAGTTTTGCCTCAACGGTATCCACACGATCAAATCGGGTGAAGGGATAGTTTAAGAACAAGTTGCTAGACAAGTTCTTAAACCGGAACAAGAAACACACTTGATTCACAATCAACAAGATGGCACAAACTCACCACAACTCACTTCGGCTATGAAGAAGCCGAGAGAGATTGGAGAGGAGGCGGCCGAACTTGCTTTTTGTGTAGGTTGGAATGATATGAATTGTTTTTAAACAATAAATCATGACCTTGTATTTATAGTATAAGATTTAATTAAGGTTTAAGGCTTTCTTAAAGCCTCATGGGCCCAAACCCATGATTTAATTAAATCTCTATAATCTTTTAATTAAGACTCTTCTTAATTAATTAATTCATCCAATGAATTTAATTTCCCTTCTCGATTTAATCTTTTGTGCGACCTGATAGGATCTTGTAATGTTGGCAGCGACATAAAATCTCATTTTATGTCGCAAGCATTGAGCGGTATCTAGCAACACATCAATGCTACCCAAATTACAAGAATGTCAATGACTCGACATAACCTTTAGAACTTGTGAAAATATTAACCATGTAACTTAATCCCTTTGTCCTTTGTGTTTAGATTGAACACGAGTCATGGAATAGTCATACTCGTATATTCAATCTATATTTCTTGATCCCCAAGTAGAACTAGAATAAACGAATAAGCTCGATATCTCATATCGACTCATTCGAGCATGGCCATGCATTTTAGTTCTCACTTGATCAAGGGCCAAACACATCTCCTGTTATATAGGAGGGACAAATCCTATCTAGATCAGTCAACATCCCTCTACATAATTCGTAGTGTATCCAATAGTCGCCTTTATAGTTTACCCTGTTACGGGTAACGTTTGACGATATCAAGATACATAACTCCTTATGTTGGGATCTTTGATAATCACAAGTCGTATGGGTTACATACATTATTATCACTATGAGAATTGAATATGACGATCATATAACTATCCATGTTGCATTCTCATGGTGGGTCTTTCCAGTACATCGTTCTCGAACATGTACCCATGTGTTGATTTGATATCTCATATCAATGAACAGTTCATCAATCAACACATACTAGTCTCTACGTATTATCATTATCCCTATTCATGATAATACTCGACTAGGGACATCTTTAAGAATAATACAATATTATTCTAAGGACATTAACATATATATTAATTCACATTGCACAGTTAAAAGAATAATATATAATAATGAATTGCCATTCATAAAATCATATTACATTGTATGTCACAACAATCATCTAATGATATGTCTTAGGGCATATCCCAACATTTAGTTCTCACTTGATCAAGGGTGTAAGGACCCCCGTGCCCTTAATCCGTTATTAGTGTATTAATCAATACCATTAGTGCATAAGTATGATACTATCATGGGGAAAAGCCATATGCAAGTGCTACACCCTATTTATGATCCATAAAATTTCTTGCATCCAATGCACATAATATGCAAATTCCCCAACATAAGATTACATATATGACATGTACCCTCATAATACACTAACATGCTCTCAGTTCATTTAGCAATTCCACATTTAATTGCATGCAAACCATAAATGAACAGAGAGAAGCCATGGCCCATTTATACATTCCATATACACGTAAAATTGTACTCACATAAGAGCACCCAATGAATAAGCGTGTATCTGATGTATAAAACACTCTACCGGATACCGTTACTGGTACTTCAATCCTGGAAGCACCTCCCAAGCACAGCTCGATCTCAACACTGGATCTGTGTACTTATTCAACCAGCTCTGGTAACTCGATCCTGGAAGTACCTCTATCAACAGCCCGAGCTCGACTCCAAAGCTACTGCTGCACCTGTGTTACCTGCCCCAACAGAGAAAGCCCCCACACGGGGTGAGAATACAAATACCACCAATCCAATAAGCATAACATTGCAATTCAAATACAGAATGTAAATGCTATAATTCAAATGATACTCCCTGGATGGTAACACCCTCATCCGGATCCCCTGTATTGTCCATGTTCTCAAAATAACCAAACTCATCAAATTCCCAAAGCCAGTTAATCGTCACATAGATTAACTATCGTTCTTTTATACCAGTTCCATGATCAATGTGGTAAAAACATAATGTAAAAGACCATATATATCACATATATCTAACCAATAATTTCATATTCTCGTTTCATTGCTCGCTCCACAATGGCGGCATACTAAACCTCGCGCACGCTCAACAATAGCGCCGTCATAACCGATGGTCGCTCAACGGCGATCGCATCCCAAGTCATTGTGTAAGGACCCTAGTTCCTTAAATGCGGATTAAAGGCATAAATAAAATTTCATGCATAAACGGAGTATAAAAGTTGTGTTGGTGCCTTGAGCTATTAGATTACAGTGCCAAAAATAAAGTTCCAAAGTGGATTAATTACATTCCCAACCAATGAATGTTAATCCTATAGTTTTACACTACTCCTAGAGTAGATACTATACAAAAGAATGTGCCTGCTACCAAGAGCACTCCTCACTAGCTCACCGCACCAACTCGCCTTTGCCCGTCCGCCCAAAAGTACCTACAGGGTCAACCCCAAAACCATGAGCATGTATAAAATCATATACACAACGATATGATAGCAATTCAAATGCATAATTGTAAATGTGATTCATTCCTGTACGTAACGCATTTAAAATGCTCCCTTGGGTTGTCCCTGTACCAAATGATAATCAATAGATTATATTACCAACAATGTATGTCATGACATGCAACGATTTCCATATATTCCGTGTTCAATTCCCGAGCCTTATTATATCAGTGGCATAATACCCCTCGCATTAACATGACAGCGGAAATACCCCTCGCTTAGACAATACCAGCGGCACTAATATCCCTCGCTATAAATATGACAACGGTCGTGTTCTTCGCTTCATATTAGCGGCAAAATATTCTCTCATCGCTACGGTATGACAGCGGCAAGTATTCACATCGCTACGCCACTAGCGGCAAGTATTCTCCATCACTGGAATATAAATCCCGACTCACAATCACATGCAACAATGCATCCAATATACACATGCAACCAAAATGCATGACCAAACCATGTATGCAATCCATGAAGCATAAACAATACCACATATGCAACCACAATGCATAATCAATTCCCAGCGTAATAAATACGTTTTACCATTCGATGACCGTACGTCTCACTACGTACCTTAGTTCCCAAAAGTGGAGATGTCGTGGAACTTTATCTCCTTTGATGTGTGGCTACCTGGGATGGTTCTACACAATCACATGAATCCATATTAGAAGCCAATAATGAATCATTACCAAAAACATCACCATTTGAACAAAATCCCAAAATCCACATTTTATGCCTTGCGATCGATCGGTCCCCAAGCCCCGATCGATCGCCAAGTTAAGAAAAAATAGGCATCCAAGTACTGCCTCCACCGATCGATCGAACCATTTTACCGATCGATCGAGACGTCACACCGATCGATCGGGAAAAATCACTGATCGATCGGTAAGCTCATTTCACGCCTTGTTCAGGCTCTGCCTTGCTCGATCGATCGGACCCATTTTCCGATCGATCGAGAAGCCCTGTTTCTTTGAGAAACTTCCATGTATGAGCTTCCAACAACACCTACACTCAAGTACAACCAAGAACAACTACCATGCTCAACATTTAACCACAAAACAACCTTAAAATACATCCCCCAAACATAAACAAGATGTTGGACTAAGATCCACCCTTTTTAACCCCAAAAACAAACAATAAACACAACCAAAAACCAACAAAACTCTACCATAATGGAAGCTTACCCTTGAGCTCCAAGTTTCTAGCAAGAAAACACAAAATGAATCCTTTTTCAAAGCTTTCTCCTCCACTCTTGATGCATAAACGAAAATGGAGGGTTTTTAGGTGAAAGGATGGGGTTTTGGGGACAAAAGCTGATAGAGAAGGGGTGATGGGATGTAAAGGGGTATGCAAGTGGCCCTTGACATGTTATGGTTTAAATGTGTATCAAAACACAAGCATGATATATAAAATACCCCAACATGATATTTTAAAAGCATTTTACCACAATGGATCAAAGTCCCTATTAAAATCATGCTTTCCCAAATAAACACAACCCATTTCATTTAAACCATTATAACACCCAAATTCCCCTCATGTATAACATGCATCCCGAAACGCTCTACCGGGTCACACCTCCCATGTGACAAGCATTTCACTAAGATAATTAGTCCCAACACATAATCTAATTATCACCATAATATCACATAAACATAATTAACGCCCAAATTGCAATTAATTATTTCGGAGATATCACAATACTCCCCTATTTAAAAGATTTCGCCCCCGAAATCGCATGCACATACCCAAATCGAAACCAAACATAAATCACATACCAGAGAATAGTTCCGGGTAGTGCTGCACCATATGCTGCTCCGTCTCCCACGTGGCCTCTTCGACACCCCTGCGACCCCACTGTACCTTTACCATAGGTATCACTTTGTTCCGAAGCCTGCGATCAGCCCTATCCAGAATCCTGACTGGCCGTTCCTCATAAGATACATCAGAATCTAACTGAACCTCAGAAGGCTGCGATACATACGACGGATCTGGCTCATACTTCCGTAGCATAGATACATGAAACACGTCGTGAATACCAGACAACGACGGTGGTAGTGCCAAACGGTAAGCCAAGGTACCAATGCGCTGTAAAATCTCATACGGTCCCACATACCTCGGAGACAGTTTACCACGCATACCAAACCGAACCACTCCCCTGAAAGGTGAAATCTTCAAAAGACCCTGTCTCCCAACTGAAACTCTAACGGTCTCCGTCGTTTATTCGCATAGGCTGCCTGTCTGTCCTGGGCTGCCTTGATTTTCTGACGGATAACCTTTACCTTATCCTCCATCTCTCGAATCAGCTCCGGTCCTCCCACAGCTTTACTGGTCAAGTCATCCCAGTATAATGGCGACCTACAACGCCTACCATACAAAGCCTCAAACGGTGCCATCTGAATACTCGCCTGATAGCTGTTGTTGTATGAAAACTCTACCAAGGGCAAGGAATCTTGCCATGAGGCATCAAACTCCAACACACAAGCTCGCAGCATGTCCTCAAGCGTCTGTATAGTACGCTCAGTCTGCCCGTCCGTCTGGGGATGATATGCCATACTCAACCTCACCTCAGTACCCAATGTTGACTGAAGACCTCCCCAGAAATGAGATGTGAACCGCGGGTCTCTGTCCGACACAATAGATACTGGAATCCCATGCAGTCTCACTATGTCCCGGACATACAACTGAGCCATCCTCAAATATGTGTATGTCATACTGTAGGGAATGAAGTGAGCTACCTTCGTCAGTCTGTCAATGATCACCCAAATGGCATCACAACCCGAAGTAGTCCTCGGCAGGTGGGTCACAAAGTCCATAGATATGTGTTCCCACTTCCACTCCGGTATCTCTAAGCTCCTTAGCTCGCCACCGGGTCTCTGCCTCTCTGCCTTAACCTGCTGACAGATCAAACACCTCTTGACAAAAGTGATCACATCACGCTTCATCCGCTTCCACCAGAACTGATCCCACAAGTCTTTATACATCTTCCTCCCTCCTGGGTGGATGCTAAATCGGCTACTATGTGCCCGTTCCAAGATCCCTAGACGCAACTCCGGCGTACATGGAACTACCCATCGGTTACCAAGTCTCAAAGAGCCATCCTCAGCCATTCTAAACTTTGATGGCTGACCCTGTAGTACCAATGCTGACCATCTTTGAATCTCATCATCTGTCCTCTGAGCTCTCCTGGTATGCTCAAAGATATCTGGCTCAGCCAATAAGGTCGATACCCAAACCGGTGATGCATCCACATCGAAGTCATAGCCCAAATGGCAACAGGAAGTCATCATAGCTGACAATTGCATGACCTCCTCAGCAGTGCTCTTCACCTTCCGACTCAAGGCGTCTGCTGTCAAGTTTGCCTTCCCCGGATGGTACTCTATCTCACAGTCATAGTCTTTAAGCAGATCCATCCATCTCCTCTGACGCATATTCAACTCCGCTTGAGTAAACAAGAATTTTAGGCTCTTATGATCCGTGTATATGGTAAAAGACGTACCATACAGATAGTGTATCCAAATCTTCAGGGCAAAGATAATAGCTGCCAACTCCAAATCGTGGACTGGGTATCTAGCCTCATGCGGCTTCAATTGCCTCGATGCATAAGCTACCACGTGCTTATCTTGCATCAATACACATCCCAAGCCCTGAAGTGACGCGTCAGTATATAGAACAAACCCCTTATTCTCTGAGGGAATCAGGTGCCGTGGTCAACCGGTGCTTCAGTTCCTGGAAGCTCTGCTCACAAGCCTCTAACCAATAAAACGGTACCCCCTTCTGAGTCAACTGAGTCAGTGGCTTAGCAATCTTAGAAAATCCTTCGACGAAGCGTCGATAATAACCAGCCAAACCAAGAAAACTCCGAATCTCGGGCACAGAAGTGGGTGCAGCCCACTCCATCACAGCCTCAATCTTCCTGGGGTCCACTGAAATCCCACTGCTAGATATGACATGTCCCAGAAATACTACTCTACTCAACCAAAACTCACACTTGCTGAGCTTGGCATATAATTGGTGATCTCTGAGGATCTGGAGCACCGTCCTCAAGTGTTTCACATGCTCTTCCTCGCTCCTGGAGTAGATGAGTATATCGTCAATAAACACAATGACGAACTGATCCAGATAGGGTTGGAACACCCGATTCATCAAGCTCATAAAGACAGTCGGGGCGTTCGTCACACCGAACGGCATCACTAAGAACTCATAGTGTCCATACCGAGTCCGAAATGCTGTCTTCTGTACATCCTCCTCCCTGACCCGTATCTGGTGGTACCCGGATCTCAAATCAATCTTGCTATAAAGTCTGGTACCCTGCAACTGGTCAAACAGATCATCAATCCTTGGAAGAGGATGCTTGTTCTTCACTGTGGCTTTATTCAGTTGCCGGTAATCGATGCACAACCGCATCGAGCCATCCTTCTTCTTCACAAAAAGAACTGGTGCGCCCCAAGGCGATACGCTAGGGCGTATATATCCTTTATCAAGGAGTTCCTGCAACTGCTCCTTCAGTTCTCTTAATTCTGCCGGTGCCATCCGGTAAGGGGCACGAGAAATAGCGGATGTCCCCGGTAATAACTCAATCCCAAACTCGACTTCCCTAGCCGGTGGGAATCCTGGAATCTGAACACATCAGCAAATTCCGCTACCACTGGTATGTCCTCAACTCTTAACTCCTTGCTTTTTCCCAACAGATCTACGGCATAGATGAGATACCCTGTGTGTCCACGTTCCAATAATTGGGACATTTTGATTGCCGAAATCAATGGAATCTTCGCACGAGAACCGTTGCCATAGAAAATCCACTGAACTCCCAAATGAGATCTGAACCGTACTGTCCTCTGTCGACAATCCACTACTGCCTGATATCTGTTCAGAATGTCGATGCCCACAATGCAATCGAAGTCTGACATACCCAGAACAATCAAATCTGCCTTTATCTCATTGCCCTCAAAATAAATGAGGCAGTCCATCAGAAACTGGTCCGCAACAACTTTCTTTCCGGTGGGTGTCGAGACCAATAGAGACGTGGGTAACGTAGACGTGCACATATGATGTCTCGCCACAAAGTCCGCAGACACAAAGGAGTGCGAAGCACCTGTGTCTATCAAAATAAAGGCGGAATATGTAAATAATAGGCATGTACCAGCTATAACCTCCTCTGGAGCTGCAGCGGCCTGCTCCCTGGTCAATGCATAGACCTGTCCCTGGGGTGGCCCCATCGTCTGTCCCCCCATCTGTCGAGGCACCATCGGCGGCCTCTGCTGTACTGTCCCGGTAGAAAACCTCCCTCTGCCTCCTCTAAGATCCACCTGACCATCACCACTCTGACAGAACCGAGATATGTGGCCCATCTTGCCACATTTATAACAAGCCGAACAGTCTCGCATATGATGTGGTCCTCCACAAAAGTGACACTTCACCACTCTACTCCTACTCGCTTGAGTCTGTCCTCTGTTGCTAGGCGCACCACCCCTCCTGTTATCCATTCGCCTCCCACCAAACCGAGAAGATGAGGAAGAAGCCCCACGAGGTTTAAATGATTCTCCTCGTGGCCTCAGATTATTAGACATTGGCCTCGGCGGCAGGACTTGTGGGGGTGCAACGTCTGGGTACGCACCGACTCCGATCTCTGCTAGCTCCGCTCTAGTGAGAGCATCATCAAAAGAAGTGGGGTTATTGGAGATAACCCGATCAAAAAGTTCCGGTCGCAGCCCCTTTAAAAAGTGCCTCATCTTGGCATGCCCATTTGTTGCAATGTGGGGAACATACCTCAACAAGGACGAGTAATGCATGGCATAGTCCGAGACTGACATGCTCCCCTGTTTCAAGCTCGTAAATTCATCCTCCTTGGTTTGCCTAGCCGCCGCAGAAAAGTATCGGTTTAGGAACCAAGTCCGAAATAAAGTCCAGTCAATCACCATTCCCTGAGCTCTAAGTTCCATTACCGTCGTCTTCCACCACATAGAAGATTTATTCGCCAGTTGGAACTCCGCCAACCTCAGCCATGCTGATCTAGCACAAGGGGCGGACACAAATATTTGCTCCAATCTCTCGAGCCACTCCTCAGCTTCTTCTCCTGTCTCCGTCCCCTCAAACATAGGCGGGTGGAAAGTTAGGAACTGAGTCAGACTAAGCTCCCCTAGCAAAAGCAACTGAGCCACCGGCTCCACACCCACAGCAGGTGGAGGTAAGGGATTCGCCTGCCCAATGCTAGCGTTCACGCTTCCAACATCACCCACCCCTTCATTGAGGTTCTCCACATTCATATCCGCCATGCTGTAATACAAAGGTTAACAACATTTCCAACAATATATACATTATGCCGTTAGACAATAAGAATGATAATAAGCATGTTAGCATAACAACTTATACACCAATATGCATAAACATGCTCCAATGTAAACACTTAGGTAACCATGCTAAGGCTACCCTTCACTCATCCCCGGGTTCTCTAACCACTGCTCTGATACCACTAATGTAAGGACCCTAGTTCCTTAAATGCGGATTAAAGGTAGAAATAAAATTTCATGCATAAACGGAGTATAAAAGTTGTGTTGGTGCCTTGAGCTATTAGATTACAGTGCCAAAAATAAAGTTCCAAAGTGGATTAATTACATTCCCAACCAATGAATGTTAATCCTATAGTTTTACACTACTCCTAGAGTAGATACTATACAAAAGAATGTGCCTGCTACCAAGAGCACTCCTCACTAGCTCACCGCACCAACTCGCCTTTGCCCGTCCGCCCAAAAGTACCTACAGGGTCAACCCCAAAACCATGAGCATGTATAAAATCATATACACAACGATATGATAGCAATTCAAATGCATAATTGTAAATGTGATTAATTCCTGTATGTAACGCATTTAAAATGCTCCCTTGGGTTGTCCCTGTACCAAATGATAATCAATAGATTATATTACCAACAATGTATGTCATGACATTCACCGATTTCCATATATTCCGTGTTCAATTCCCGAGCCTTATTATATCAGTGGCATAATACCCCTCGCGTTAACATGACAGCGGAAATACCCCTCGCTTAGACAATACCAGCGGCACTAATATCCCTCGCTATAAATATGACAGCGGTCGTGTTCTTCGCTTCATATTAGCGGCAAATATTCTCTCATCGCTACGGTATGACAGCGGCAAGTATTCACATCGCTACGCCACTAGCGGCAAGTATTCTCCATCACTGGAATATAAATCCCGACTCACAATCACATGCAACAATGCATCCAATATACACATGCAACCAAAATGATGACCAAACCATGTATGCAATCCATGATGCATAAACAATACCACATATGCAACCACAATGCATAATCAATTCCCAGCGTAATAAATACGTTTTACCGTCCGATGCCCGTACGTCTCACTACGTACCTTAGTTCCCAAAAGTGGAGATGTCGTGGAACTTTATCTCCTTTGATGTGTGGCTACCTGGGATGGTTCTACATAATCACATGAATCCATATTAGAAGCCAATAATGAATCATTACCAAAAACATCACCATTTGAACAAAATCCCAAAATCCACATCTTATGGCTTGCGATCGATCGGTCCCCAAGCCCCGATCGATCGCCAAGTTAAGAAAAAATAGGCATCCAAGTACTGCCTCCACCGATCGATCGAACCATTTTACCGATCGATCGAGACGTCACACCGATCGATCGGGAAAAATCACCGATCGATCGGTAAGCTCATTTCACGCCTTGTTCAGGCTCTGCCTTGCTCGATCGATCGGACCCATTTTCCGATCGATCGAGAAGCCCTGTTTCTTTGAGAAACTTCCATGTATGAGCTTCCAACAACACCTACACTCAAGTACAACCAAGAACAACTACCATGCTCAACATTTTACCACAAAACAACCTTAAAATACATCCCCCAAACATAAACAAGATGTTGGACTAAGATCCACCCTTTTTAACCCCAAAAACAAACAATAAACACAACCAAAAACCAACAAAACTCTACAATAATGGAAGCTTACCCTTGAGCTCCAAGTTTCTAGCAAGAAAACACAAAATGAATCCTTTTTCAAAGCTTTCTCCTCCACTCTTGATGCATAAACGAAAATGGAGGGTTTTTAGGTGAAAGGATGGGGTTTTGGGGACAAAAGCTGATAGAGAAGGGGTGATGGGATGTAAAGGGGTATGCAAGTGGCCCTTGACATGTTATGGTTTAAATGTGTATCAAAACACAAGCATGATATATAAAATACCCCAACATGATATTTTAAAAGCATTTTACCACAATGGATCAAAGTCCCTATTAAAATCATGCTTTCCCAAATAAACACAACCCATTTCATTTAAACCATTATAACACCCAAATTCCCCTCATGTATAACATGCATCCCGAAACGCTCTACTGGGTCACACCTACCATGTGACAAGCATTTCACTAAGATAATTAGTCCCAACACATAATCAAATTATCACCATAATATCACATAAACATAATTAACGCCCAAATTGCAATTAATTATTTCGGAGATATCACACATTGCTCGCTCAATGGCGGCACCGTATGGTTCCCAATGTATAACCATTTGACGCAAATACTATTTACCATGCATATTGTTATCCATTTATAGCAAATATCATGCACCATGCATTTCAATACCTATCCAATGCAATTACCACATGGCACATATTTCAACATCCATGTAAAGCAATTATCGCACACTATGTGTTCCAATACCCATTTAGTACAATTATCACACACCATGCATTTTACAGTTGCAACACTATAATAGGCCATGCTCGTACGTCATACGTACCTTAAGTCTCCGCAGTTCAAGCCAAACCTTGTTGAGTCCCGTTCCTCAATAAGTAAGTGCTAAAACACAAATAATTCACAATCAAACATAAGCATGCAACCACGTGCCCAAGCACGTTCATAGCTCCCAATCATATCGTCAATCCATGACGATTAACAAAACAAAAGCCCCCCGCTAAGCATGCGTAATACCCAAAATATTCCATTTAACAAGTTTAAAAGATAGCCAAGAATTCAATCGGGAATTCCGTTAATTAACTTTGGCTCCAACCAATCCATTTTAAAAGCATAGCATTCCCATTGGAATGTAGACATTGCCCCGGAAACGGCCCCTTTAAATCTCGGTCCCAAAATCCCGACATTTCCAAAAATTCCAAAAAAAAAACCAATTCTTTCGGGTGGCGATCGATCGCCACATTTACCGCGATCGATCGCCACACTCCAGTGGCCAACCAGTGCCTTCTCGCGATCGCTCGCCAATCCTCGCGATCGATCACCAACCCTCTCGCGATCGACCGCAGAGACCTCGCGATCGATCGCCAGCACTGTTCATCGCCTTCAAAAATTGGACTGCTCGTCGCGATCGATCGCCCCACCTCGGCGATCGATCGCCACCTGCGATTTTCCGAAAAATTCGAGCTTACATGGTGTTTTTCACACCCAAACTCAAAATCAACACCCCATACACCACCAACACCTCAAATACAACATTTAAAGCCAATAAAAACTTTAAAAACTCAACATAAGATTTTAGCCAAAAATTCCCAAAACCCATAGCCAACCAAAACCCCAACCAAAAGCTACCATACTACTATCAAATCGAAGCCAATGACGAGGGGAAAATTAATACCTGATTATCTTCGAGAAAACCGGCTCCCGAGCCAAGCTACCATCAAATTTCCCATCAAGGGAGAAGAGGGAAATGGGGGAGAAGGGTTTGGGCGATGAGAGAGAGGAGAGAGGGGAAGATTCCGTGCCAAATGACGGAATACCGAGTCCATTTGGTATATATAGCAAAAATGCCCCAAAATACCAATACCCTCACAAATACATCATGATTCATTAAAAATCATCTGTTTTCAAAAATCATCTCTCTAACCTCAAATCTTACTACCATCCCCAGTACAAAGTACTCCGGACCCCAAATCCTACCAAAAACCAAATTCCAAGGTTATCACCATGATGAGGATACAACCTCATCCCTTGGACCCAACGACTCTAAAAATCGGATTTAAAATCCCCGAGAGTCCCAAAACCGCAATTAATCTATAATTGTCACAAATAAAATCCATTAAGGATTATTACTACGCCGGGATTAACACCAGTAATTCCCGGACATCACAATTATCCCATACTAAAAAAATTTCGTCCTCGAAATTGCACCGGTGTACTCCACGTAACACCAGGACCACACCAACGAAACAAAGCCACAACCCCGATTCTGGACCATATTAGAATCGAATTAACAACTGCGAGAACACCCATCTCGCACCAAGCTCTAAAATAGAGCAAACGCCAAAACCAATACAAACCCGAAAGATAACAACATACCTCGACGTGAATCGTCCCAGAAGTCAGTCCACCATGACTGCAAATCAACCAAATCTCCATTGGTTCTGACATAGATATCATCCCGTGATATTTACCACTTGCCCACGACGCTTGACACGCATCGTCATGATGGGGACCACTAGTATACAACAGTATACTCACAGAAAATCCGGTTTTCGCTTCCCAGCCCATCACCTCCAAATGGGTAGTTGCACCACTTGCAACCCGGATCGGGTTACCCATGGTCACCGATCCACACAAAGCACATCTCCGAGGATGTTTATACCGGTGTGTTCCAAGAAATCATATCTTGGTCCTGACACACCATCAAGACCCCACAAAGTCTCAAGTTCCACAGAAGTCAAGCAAGACAAATCATTGCATTCCTGCCACACGTGTCAATCCACGACACTAAACAAATCCAAATCCAAATCCTGGCCATCCCTCGTTTATCCTGGGATTTAACAATCCTAAAACAGGAAGGCTATCGAATTATCCAACAAGAATTACCATGGTCTCAAAACTCGACAATCCCTCCTCAGGGGGAGTCAACCGTACCTCACGATCATTCCTCAGAATACATCGTGCCATCGAGATTACCGATCTCGAGGTTCCACAATCTCACACCGGAGATTTACCAAACCAAGCATACAAACTCGACGTTCAACAAGGAACAAAAAATAAAGTTGGCATACGTACACACACACGGCATACATGCCCAAACACCAACACAACATGCGTACACAATGCAATGGACTCGGGCATCTCCAATCATACCCAAATTCCAAAACCAACTGTCAAACCTCAATTTTTCTCACCCCACGGAGAATGATGGTTGACAAACCAAAACCAAAGGGTGTGATTTCAACATCAACACCACGCGAACCAAAACAACGAATCTCCCCAAAAGATTCAACCGATAGGTATCATAATACCGCCTTCCTCTCAAGGAAAATGTCATGAACTCATGACCCTCCAACCTCGAACCGCCGTTCGGAAACCGGACATATTTATACCAAAATATATCTCAGAACCAAAATATACAACTGGTTCTGAATAGTACATCAAAGCCACTATTACAAATGAAAACCCGTATACGCCATGTATACACATCCCAACGATGCTCTGTACTAATGCCATAGTACTCCACAATCGAGCATCCCCCCGGAGACGTCTCCTCGAACGTCTCACCAGAAGTACGAAGCCATCGCCTAGTCCAACACTAGTAGGGCTTACCCCGGTTGATTCACAATCAACCCTCAACCAATACTAGCTGTCTCCACGACAGTATAATCCAAGTCTCTCCAAGAGATAAAATCAATATAGTAGTGTTACCCCACTAGCTATATCCCACAAATCCACTCGTGACTCCCGTTGCATTCCACATGCAAGGATGCTCAACTAGAGCTAACCACGACTTGTCGACACTCACGTTGGCATTCCCAACAGAATTGAGCTGCCCCAAAACAAGTCTCTCAAAACATTTGACGTATAAACGTCTCCGTGAGGTACTCCCTGCCTCAAACATCATGCCACAAGGAGACTACAAAAGTCTACAATGCCCCTCATCGTATCACCATACGATCCACCCATCTCGAAACCAACGAGCAGTATAATGGCCATCACAAGCACACCAAATTACTGCAACAATACCGGCTAACGATTCGTTGGCCCCATAGGCTCATACCAACCTATCAACATGATACACGTCTCATCCCGGTATACCATACCGTACAACCCATTACAGTTGTGGGTCACCACCCAACACATCTCTAAAATACCAAAGCATAATGGACATCCCGGTGTCCTAGCTTAACCACGAAGCAACCAAAATCCATTAGGACTTATCCCACACCCTCAAGGTGGGTGTGACCATGTCTAACACACATCACAACAACAAGCGAGTAGTTTCCTCAATGACTACTCTTACCACCAATCGCTTGGCCTTAGCCATCCCAGCGAGCATACCCAAGGGTATCATTGCTCGACAAATATTTACCCCTATAACACGATGCGGTACACTCACCGGTACAATGCATCCAATGCTCCATCGAGCAAACCTGCTCGGCAAAAGGTCTCGTCAACTAGTGACCCAGACTCCACCATGTGCTCACCACCGGCACTCAAACCATACAACTAAATGCATAAACATGAATGTATTATTCACCAAAACGACGCCAAGCGTCCACATAGACATCTCAAATAACATCGTCAAACATATGACGGTACCTGTCGATATACGACACTCATAATCTCATCGTCAAACACATGACGGTACATGTCGATACACGACATCTATAATCTCATCGTCAAACACATGACGGTAAATAACGACACACCATATTCACAATACTGATAACAAAAGTAATATGCCATACCTCATCGCTATCAAGATAGCGGAATACCTGTATCCATCGTCTACCAGCGGTACATAAGCAGCATCCATCGCTCGTAGGCGGCATAATCCAGTGCTACACACATAGCGGTATAATCCATCGCTATAGAATCAGCGGCATGATCCCTCGCCATGGAGTCAGCGGCATAAAACATCGCCCAAAGAATATTCGGCGGTATGAAGTATCGCCATAGATTTAGCGGAATGTACCATCGCTATATGATACCCGGCGGCATAAACCATTGCCATAGAATACCCGGCGGCATGAACCATCGCCAATAGAATACCCGGCGGAACCATCGCCAATAAAATACCCGGCGGAACCATCGCCAATAAAATACCCGGCGAAACCATCGCCAATAAAATACCCGACGGAACCATCGCCAATAAAATAGCCGGCGAAACCATCGCCAATAAAATACCAACCATCGCCAATAAAATACCCGGCGGAACCATCGCCAATAAAATACCCGGCGAAACCATCGCCAATAAAATAGCGGAATAATCGCGGACTCAAGAGGTAATCACACTCATGTAGTACTTTGTTCCCGATCGCATCGCTATGTCATGACAACAGCATCATCGCTTCGACGTGACAGCGGCATGTATCATCGCTTCGACACGACAGCGGCATCATCGCTTCGACATGACAGCGGCATTTACCATCGTTCCGGCATGACAGCGGAAATACCCCTCGCTTCGACATATTGGCGGCATAATATCCCTCGCAATAGTAATATGACAGCGGCATTTTCCTTCGCTTCGACATATTTGCGGCAAATATTCTTCATCGCTATAATATGACAGCGGCAAGTATTCACATCGCTACGCCATGCATGCAACCGTAATGTACATCCCGTATTCCAATAATTGTTTCGGCACGACAGCGGCATCATCGCTTCGACGTGACAGTGGCATTTACCATCGCTTCGACACGACAGCGGCATCATCGCTTCGACGTGATAGTGGCATTTACCATCTCTTCGACACGACAGCGGCATCATCGCTTCGACGTGCATGCAACCATAATGCATAACCCGTATTCCAATAATTGTTTCGACACGACAGCGGCATCATCGCTTCGACGTGACAGCGGCATTTACCATCGTTTCGACACGACAACGGCATCATCGCTTCGACGTGCATGCAACCATAATGCATAACCCGTATTCCAATAAACATCGTCATGAGTGTATTTTAATGCACCTCGCTCCAACCTTTAGCGGTAAAGCATTAAAATCATCACTCCGATGTATATCTATGCAACCGTAATGCATAGTCCATGTCTCACATGACCCTGCAACCACCATGGTTAGGAATAACATATTCCAATTATGAACACATATCATAAATGCACACAAGCAATATAGTTGTGCTACGCAACACTAACTACCATCATGCAAAAGTATGTGCTTCTCATTCCCATTATCATTTTCCTAGGCCCTCAACAGCCCCAAAGAGCTAACCACTGCTCTGATACCACTAATGTAAGGACCCCCGTGCCCTTAACCCGTTATTAGTGTATTAATCAATACCATTAGTGCATAAGTATGATACTATCATGGGGAAAATCCATATGCAAGTGCTACACCCTATTTATGATCCATAAAATTTCTTGCATCCAATCCACATAATATGCAAATCCCCCAACATAAGATTACATATATGACATGCACCCTCATAATACACTAACATGCTCTCAGTTCATTTAGCAATTCCACATTTAATTGCATGCAAACCATAAATGAACAGAGAGAAGCCATGGCCCATTTATACATTCCATATACACGTAATAAGAACACCCAATGAATAAGCGTGTATCTGATGTATAAAACACTCTACCGGATACCGTTACTGGTACTTCAATCCTGGAAGCACCTCCCAAGAACAGCTCGATCTCAACACTGGATCTGTGTACTTATTCAACCAGCTCTGGTACCTCGATCCTGGAAGTACCTCTATCAACAGCCCGAGCTCGACTCCAAAGCTACTGCTGCACCTGTGTTACCTGCCCCAACAGAGAAAGCCCCCACACGGGGTGAGCATACCAATACCACCAATCCAATAAGCATAACATTGCAATTCAAATACAGAATGTAAATGCTATAATTCAAATGATACTCCCTGGATGGTAACACCCTCATCCGGGATCCCCTGTATTGTCCCTGTTCTCAAAATAACCAAACCCATCAAATTCCCAAAACCAGTTAATCGTCACATAGATTAACTAATACCGTTCTTTTATACCAGTTCCATGATCAATGTGGTAAAAACATAATGTAAAAGACCATAGATATCACATATATCTAACCAATAATTTCATATTCTCGTTTCATTGCTCGCTCCACAATGGCGGCATACTAAACCTCGCGCACGCTCAACAATAGCGGCGTCATAACCGATGGTCGCTCAACGGCGATCGCATCCCAAGTCATTGCTCGCTCAATAGCGGCACCGTATGGTTCCCAATGTATAACCATTTGACGCAAATACTATTTACCATGCATATTGTTATCCATTTATAACAAATATCATGCACCATGCATTTCAATACCTATCCGATGCAATTACCACATGGCACATATTTCAATATCCATGTAACGCAATTATCACACACTATGTGTTCCAATACCCATTTAGTACAATTATCACACACCATGCATTTTACAGTTGCAACACTATAATAGGCCATGCTCGTACGTCATACGTACCTTAAGTCTCCGCAGTTCAAGCCAAACCTTGTTGAGTCCCGTTCCTCAAGAAGTAAGTGCTAAAACACAAATAATTCACAATCAAACATAAGCATGCAACCATGTGCCCAAGCACGTTCATAGCTCCCAATCATATCGTCAATCCATGACGATTACCAAAATAAAAGCCCCCCGGCTAAGCATGCGTAATACCCAAAATATTCCATTTAACAAGTTTAAAAGATAGCCAAGAATTCAACCGGGAATTCCGTTAATTAACTTTGGCTCCAACCAATCCATTTTAAAAGCATAGCATTCCCATTGGAATGTAGACATTGCCCCGGAAATGGCCCCTTTAAATCTCGGTCCCAAAATCCCGACATTTCCAAAAATTCCAAAAAAAACCTATTCCTTCGGGTGGCGATCGATCGCCACATTTACCGCAATCGATCGCCACACTCCAGTGGCCAACCAGTGCCTTCTCGCGATCGATCGCCGAGACCGCGCGATCGATCGCCAGCACTGTTCATCGCCTTCAAAAATTGGATTGCTCGTCGCGATCGATCGCCCCACCTCGGCGATCGATCGCCACCTGCGATTTTCCGAAAAATTCGAGCTTCCATGGTGTTTTTCACACCCAAACTCAAAATCAACACCCCATACACCACCAATACCTCAAATACAACATTTAAAGCCAATAAAAACTTTAAAAACTCAACATTGGATTTTAGCCAAAAATTCCCAAAACCCATAGCCAACCAAAACCCCAACCAAAAGCTACCATACTACTATCAAATCGAAGCCAATGACGATGGGAAAATTAATACCTGATTATCTTCGAGAAAACCGACTCCCGAGCCAAGCTACCATCAAATTTCCCATCAAGGGAGAAGAGGGAAATGGGGGAGAAGGGTTTGGGCGATGAGAGAGAGGAGAGAGGGGAAGATCCCGTGCCAAATGACGGAATACCGAGTCCATTTGGTATATATAGCAAAAATGCCCCAAAATACCAATACCCTCACAAATACATCATGATTCATTAAAAATCATCTGTTTTCAAAAATCATCTCTCTAACCTCAAATCTCACTACCAGCCCCAGTACAAAGTACTCCGGACCCCAAATCCTACCAAAAACCAAATTCTAAGGTTATCACCATGATGGGGATACAACCTCATCCCTTGGACCCAACGACTCTAAAAATCTGATTTAAAATCCCCGAGAGTCCCAAAACCGCAATTAATCTATAATTGTCACAAATAAAATCCATTAAGGATTATTACTACGCCGGGATTAACACCAGTAATTCCCGGACATCACAAAGCGCCAAACACTTCTCCTGTTATATATGAGGGACAAATCCTATCTCGATCAGTCAACATCCCTCTACATAATTCGTAGTGTATCCAATAGTCGCCTTTACAGTTTACCCTGTTACGGGTAACGTTTGATAATATCAAGATACATAACTCCTTATGTTGGGATCTCTGATGATCACAAGTCATAAGGATTACATACATTATTATCACTATGAGAATTGCATATGACAATCATATAACTATCCATGTTGCATTCTCATGGTGGGTCTGTCCAGTACATCGTTCTCTAACATGTACCCATGTGTTGATTTGATATCTCATATCAATGAACAATTCATCAATCAACACATACTAGTCTCTATGCGTTATCATTATCCCGATTCATGATAATACTTGACTAGGGACAATGTTTAAGAATAATACAATATTATTCTAAGGACATTAACATATATATTAATTCACATTGCACAGTTAAACGAATAATATATAATAATGAATCGACATTCATAAAATCATAAACATTGTATGTCAAAACAATCATCTAATGACATGTCTTAGGGCATATCCCAACACATACTCAATGCACTTGGCTCGGGTATCTACAACATACCCCTAAGCCTCAAACACAACCGTCAATTCTGAGTCATTCCCACCCAGTGGAGAATGATAATCGACGATTAACAACACACGGTGTGATTGCCAAAATCAACACCACATGGACCAACTTACCGAATTTTTCAAAGATTCCCAATAGGTATAATACTACCTCCTTCCCCACAAAGGAAGTGCCATTGAACTCGAGATCCACTAGTCTCGAACCACCGTTCCGAAAACATGGATACGATAGCACCCATTGCACCCCAAATACATGGATTCCCCAGATCGAGTCAACAATGACTTGATGACTCTCTTGTTGGTACCCCAACGAAAATGAGCTGTCCCAGACAAGTCTCGTCTAAGATTAATACATAACGTATACACGTTTCAGTGAGGCATGCCCAACCTCAACCTCAAATGACGTGGTGACTACTAGAGTCCACCGCAATCCACATCGTATCACCTTACGATTTACCAAACTCGGTTCCAACGATCAGTATAACGGCTCTAGCAAGCCCATCATGGTGCTGCACACACGTGGCAAACAACAAGTCGCCGCCTCTTTAGGTTTACCTCAAACCTACCAATAAGACGGACGTTTTCGCACGGCATACCAGACCGTGGGAAGAAAAATCAATAGAGTAGTGGGTCTTTACCCAACATTCCTCTAATGTCGATACACCCTGGACACTCCAGTGTCCCTATGTACTTAACATAACCTGATCCTAATCTTTTAGGACCCATTCTACACCCTCAAGGGGGGTGTGACCATGTCTACCACATGTCACATTGACAGAAAGCGAGTAATTTCCTCCATGATTACTCATGTCGTCAAATCACATGGCCAAAAAGCCATTCCAACGAGCATACCTCAAGGGTATCACCACTCGTAACATGATCACCTCAAACATATGCTGCAGTACAATCACATGTACAGCGCATCCCTTCATTCCTCGAGCAACCCGCTCGGTATAAGGGTCAAGTCAACCGGTGACGTAGACATCACCTTGTGCTCGACATTGGCACCCCAAACACACGACCGTATACGACTACATAAAAATATCCTCCATATTACTGTCATCCCGCGATAGCACAAGTCAACGCATGAGATACATACAACATCGTCAACTTGTGACAATACACATCAAGATACATGATATCAAGAGTAACACTAAAGAAACAATAAGATACCATGACTCATCGCTAAATGAATAGCAGCATACCTGTCACCGTTGCTCAATAGCAATACGTAAATCCACACCTGTCGCTCGACGGCGGCATAATCCATCGCTACAAAATCGATGGCATGATACTTCGTCATATAATAAGTGGCATGAAACCTCGCTATACCCTGAGCATGAATCATCATCCACACAATAGCGGAACGAGGCATCGCTATCCGCATATCCGGCGGCATGAACCGTCGCAAATCATCATAGCGGAATAAGGCATCACTATCAACATATTCGGCGGCATGAATCATTGCCAATCACCACAAAGAGATGAATCATCATCAATCGACACAGCGGAATACATCACCGCTATCATCCGTGTCCGGCGGTATGAACCATCGCCAATCATCATAAAGAGATTAATCATCATCAATCGACACATCGGAATACATCACCGCTATCATCCGTGTCCGGCGGTATGAACCATCGCCAATCATCATAAAGAGATGAATCATCATCAATCGACACAGCGGAATGCATCACCGCTATCATCCGTGTCCGGTGGTATGAACCATCGCCAATCATCATAAAGAGATGAATCATCATCAATCGACACAGCGGAATACATCACCGCTATCATCCGTGTCCGGTGGTATGAACCATCGCCAATCATCATAAAGAGATGAATCATCATCAATCGACACAACGGAATACATCACCGCTATCATCCATGTTTTTTAATGCCCCTCGCTTCATAACTTCATAACAAGCGGTATCTCATCCTCGCTTCTTCATACAAGCGGTATCTCATCCTCGCTTAGTATGGCATACCCCGCCTCCATGTGCAAGCGAGCCTCCCCCCTCCTGCCCCACATTTTTAGCGGTATAAGCGTAAGCATTAAAATTCTCACTGTGATAAACAAGACTCCTGGAATGCATAATCATCATTCCTTTTCATACTCCATATTTCCTGTAACCTGCAACCATCATGGTTAGCAACAATAGCCATATACACTATGCATCAAACATTCAATACATATATGCAACCACTTGCATGTCAATACGTATACCAAGACATGTTACCTCGAAAATATCCCTTTACCTGATTTTCTTAAAAACCAGATTCCTTGGCACATAACATACGGAGTGCCAGACATTACCATTAATGCCATCCTATCGCGTTTCACACGATTCCTGCAACCACAATGGTTAGCAATACCACTTTTCATATTATAAAAGCACATAAACAACTAGTTGTGTCATTCAACATTAATGCCATCATGCATATGTAAGTAACCCCATGAGCATACAACGCAGCGGAATAAAATTTTGGGATTACTAACACCGGATCTATACATAGGGATTCATATCGGATTAGAGAATACATAAGAGTCTTACCCTTGTAGCGTGTTTGAAGCAGATTCCACGGAGCAGCACGTCCAACGAACTCCGAGTCACAAACGAAAGTTTTCACCTTCGTCTCTACGGTATCCACACGATCAGATCGAAAGGGATGTTCAAGAACAAGTTGCTAGACTTATTCTTGAACCAATACACGAATCAAACTCGATTCACAATCGAAAGAATGACCAAAGCCACCAAGAAGCCCTTCGACAATGATGAAGCCGAGAGCAAACTCGATGGTGCGGCCGAGAGCTTGAATTCGTGTAGGGTTTTTGTGTTATGATAATTGTCTTGCAATTAAAAACCTTGTAATCATCTTTTATATAATTAATTAAAGGCTTTCATAAAGCCTCATGGGCTTAAGCCCATGATTTAATTAATCATTATGATTATTAATTAAGACTCCTCTTAATTATTTAATTCATCCCATGAATTTAATTTCCCTTCTCGATTTAATCTTTTGTGCGACCCGATAGGATCTCGTAATGTTGGCAGTGACATAAAATCTCATTTTATGTCGCAAGCATTGAGCGGTATCTAGCAACACATCGATGCTACCCAAATTACGAGAATGTCAATGACTCGACATAACCTTTAGAACTTGTGATAATATTAATCATGTAACTTAATCCCTTTGTCCTTTGTGTTTAGATTGAACACGAGTCATGGAATAGTCATACTCGTATATCCAATCTATATTTCTTGATCCCCAAGTAGAACTAGAATTAACGAATAAGCTCGATATCTCATATCGACTCATTCGAGCATGGCCATGCATTTTAGTTCTCACTTGATCAAGGGCCAAACACATCTCCTGTTATATAGGAGGGACAAATCCTATCTCGATCAGTCAACATCCCTCTACATAATTCGTAGTGTATCCAATAGTCGCCTTTATAGATTACCCTGTTACGGGTAACGTTTGACGATATCAAGATACATAACTCCTTATGTTGGGATCTATGATGATCACAAGTCGTAAGGATTACATACATTATTATCACTATGAGAATTGCATATGACGATCATATAACTATCCATGTTGCATTCTCATGGTGGGTCTGTCCAGTACATCGTTCTCTAACATGTACCCATATGTTGATTTGATATCTCATATCAATGAACAATTCATCGATCAACATATACTAGTCTCTACGTATTATCATTATCCCTATTCATGATAATACTTGACTAGGGACATCTTTAAGAATAATACAATATTATTCTAAGGACATTAACATATATATTAATTCACAATGCACAGTTAAAAGAATAATATATAATAATGAATTGCCATTCATAAATCCATAAACATTGTATGTCTTAAACAATCATCTAATGACTTGTCTTAGGGCATATCCCAACAAATCTCCCACTTGCACTAAGACCACTCAGACATATACCTAATGCCTAGAGATCTAGTATGACGATCATGCTTCTGCTGTGACAGCGGCTTCGTCAATGGGTCAGATACATTATCATCTGTTGGTACCTTGCATATTTTAACATCTCCCCTTTCAACGATTTCTCGAATGAAATGGAAACGCCTAAGTATGTGCTTGGATCTTTGGTGAGATCTTGGTTCCTTAGCCAATGCGATCGCTCCATTGTTGTCACAATAGAGTTCTATCGGATCTTTAATGCTAGGCACCACTCCAAGTTCAGAAATGAACTTCCTCATCCAAACAGCTTCCTTTGCTGCATCTGAGGCAGCAATATACTCAGCTTCCGTTTTAGAATCGGCTACTGTTTCTTGCTTTGAACTCTTCCAGCTCACAGCACCTCCATTTAGGCAATACACATATCCAGATTGCGATCGAAAATCATCTTTGTCGGTTTGGAAGCTAGCATCAGTGTAACCCATTACATTGAGCTCTTCCTCACCTCCATAAATCAAGAATGTATCCTTAGTCCTTCTCAAGTACTTCAGGATGTTCTTGACAGCAATCCAGTGACCTTCACCTGGATCAACTTGATATCTGCTCGTCATGCTCAAAGCATACGATACATCGGGACGAGTACATATCATGGCATACATGATAGATCCAATAGCTGACGCGTATGGAATCTTACTCATGCGTTGTCTCTCATCTGGTGTTGAAGGACACTGTTCCTTCGAGAGATAAATACCATGTGTCATAGGCACGAATCCTTTCTTGGATTCTTGCATGCTAAACCTTTTAAGCACCTTGTCTATGTATGTACTTTGACTTAGACCAAGAAGCCTTCTCGATCTATCTCTATAGATCTTGATTCCTAATACATAGGTGGCTTCTCCTAAATCTTTCATCGAAAAGCAGTTCCCTAGCCAAATCTTTACAGATTGCAAGGCAGGGATATCATTTCCAATAAGAAGTATGTCATCCACATACAACACTAGGAAAATGATTACGCTCCCACTGACCTTCTTGTAGACACAAGGTTCATCTTCATTTTTGATAAAACCAAACTCTTTGATTGCATCATCAAAACGAAGATTCCAACTCCGAGAAGCTTGCTTCAATCCATAAATGGATCGTTGTAGCTTGCATATCTTTCCAGCATCCTTTGGATCGACAAAACCCTCGGGCTGTGTCATGTACACATCCTCGAGCAGATTTCCATTAAGGAAAGCTGTTTTGACATCCATCTGCCAGATTTCATAATCATGAAATGCAGCTATTGCAAGTAAGATCCTTATGGATTTAACCATGGCCACTGGTGAAAAGGTTTCATCATAGTCAATACCATGAATTTGTTTGAATCCTTTTGCAACCAGCCGACCTTTATAGGTTTGTACGTTACCATCCATATCGGTCTTTTTCTTGAAAATCCATTTGCACCCTATGGGTCGTACCCCTTCAGGTGGATCAACCAAAGTCCATACTTGGTTTGCATACATGGATTCCATCTCAGATTTCATGGCCTCTTGCCATTTCTCAGAATCATTGCCCATTATAGCTTGTTGATAAGATGACGGCTCATCCTCATCAATAAGTAGTAAGTCACCTTGTTGAGTCACAAGAAATCCATATCTCTGTGGCTCTCGGTGTTCTCTTACAGACCTACGCTGGGCTTGTGTCTCTTGAGCAGGTACTTCTTCCACAACAGTTTGTGGTGCCTGCTCTGTTTCCATCTCAATCTCAGGTTCAGTGTTTTCTTGTGGTTGAACTTCACTAAGTTCTATTTTTCTCCCACTGGTTTTTCTAGAAATAAATTCTCTTTCAAGAAATACACCAGTCCGAGCAACAACTACTTTGTTCTCGGTGGGATAATAGAAATAGTATCCTTTTGTTTCCTTAGGATACCCCACAAATAAACACTTATCAGATTTGGGTCCAAGTTTGTTAGTGGCGTGACGTCTAACGAAAGCCTCACAACCCAAAATCTTCATAAAAGACATACTAGGACGCTTCCCAGTTCATATCTCATATGGTGTCTTTTCCACTGATTTAGATGGAACACGGTTTAGTAAGAAAATCGGTGTTTCTAGAGCGTGTCCCCAAAACGATATCGGAAGATCTGCATGACTCATCATTGATCTAACCATGTCGAACAAGGTTCGATTTCTCCTCTCGGATACACCATTCCATTGTGGAGTATACGGAGGAGTGAGTTGTGGGACTATCCCACACTCCTTTAAATAGTCATGAAACTCTTGGCTTAAGTATTCTCCTCCTCGATCTGATCGAAGGATTTTGATACTTTTGCCAAGTTGGTTTTGTACTTCATTCTTGAAATCTTTGAACTTTTCAAAGGTTTCATGTTTATGTTTCATTAGGTACACATACCCATATCTACTGAGGTCATCAGTAAATGTAACGAAGTATTGAAAACCACCTCTAGCTTGTGTACTTATTGGTCCACATACATCACTATATTAGTCCCAATAAAACATTTGCCCTTTCAACATGTCCCTTGAAAGGGGCTTTAGTCATCTTCCCCATTAAACAAGATTCGCATGTATCATATGATTCAAAATCAAATGAATCTAATATTCCATCCTTATGGAGTTTAGATATGCGGTTCTCGTTTATGTGGCCCAAGCGACAGTGCCAGAGATAAGTTGGGTTACAATCATTATTTTTAATCCTTTTAGTATTTATGTTATAGATAGGCATATCAAGATTCAATACATAAAGACCATTCACCATTTGTGCACTAGCATAAAACATATCATTTAAATAAATAGAACAACAATTGTCCTTTATTATAAATGAAAAACCATACTTGTCTAAACAAGAAATAGAAATAATGTTTTTAGTAATTGAAGGCACAAAATAACAGTCTTTTAAAATCAATGATAAACCAGAAGGTAAAGCTAAATGATAATCTCCTATAGCTAATGCAGCAACTCTTGCTCCATTTCCAACTCGGAGATCAACTTCACCTTCGCCAATGTCCTACTCCTTTTGAGATCCTGCACATTTACACAAATGTGAGATCCACATCCAGTATCTAATACCCATGATGAAGAAGTAGATAAATTGACTTCTATAACAAAAATACCTGAAGCGGAAGTCACACTTCCTTTCTTTAGATCCTCCAGATATACTTTGCAGTTTCTTTTCCAATGGCCGGTCTCACCGCAATGGAAACAGTTCCCTTCCTTTGCTATCCCTCCCTTTGGCTTTAGTGCATAAGACTTTGGCTTAGATTTAGCAAAGACCTTCTTTGCTTTCTTGTTGCCTTTAGCTTTGGCCCTTCCTTTGCCCTTATTCACAATAAGGACATTTGTGGCCTTAGTCTTCTTATACCAAGCAACTGGGGTAGAGTCTTTTCCATGTCAGTCATATTGTAATTTACTACAAATTGACTGAAGCTCTCAGGCAACGATTGCAAGATTACATCGGTGGCCAACTCTTGGTCCAATGGAAAACCTAGCTTGTCCAGATTCTCAATGTACCCAATCATCTTGAGCACATGAGTTCCAACTAAGCTTCCTTCTACCATCCTGCACTGGAATAACGCTTTAGAGACGTCATACCTCTCTTGTCTAGCTTGCTGTTGGTACAACTGCTTTAAGTGTTCAATCATATCGAACGGCTCCATTTCCTCATGTTGCTTCTGAAGCTCAGAGTTCATGGTGGCAAGCATGAGGCACCCAACATCAAGTGCGTCACTCTGATGCTTCTTGTAAGCATCTCTTTCAGCTCTTGTAGCTGTTAGGGGAGGTTCCTCAGCGGGCAAGGGTTCCTCTAGGACATATTGTTTCTTTTCTTGTTTGAGGACTATCCTCAAGTTCCTATGTCAGTCTAGGAAATTTGTCCCATTTAATTTGTCCTTCTCAAGGACCGATCGCAGTGATAAAGTGCTAGTAACGTTATCTACAATATAAATATGCAAAATAAGTTTATGATTTAAATCATTTAACATGGTCATGATACTCCCACTATTTTGTTTGAAAAATATCAACCCTCGAAACCTTTAGTGGGCCAAGATCCATATTTCGCCTAATCTTGAGTTAGCTTTGGCTAATCGCCCAAGACTCGGTTATTTAGGTAGACAACACTTTGTCAATTATATCACATATAATTCTTGGATAGTTGGACGAATAACACTTTGTTCAATTCATCAAATGAATTATAATCCAACCAATGCCTCTAGGTTCCCAATCCTATTGAGATAACCTAGTTAAGTCGTACCCAATTAAAGTATAACGGATATCACTTTTATCCTTTCGCGCCTTACTAAGATTGCCACGGTGCTTTGCTTTGGCAAACCCACACATGTACAATCGAAGTTATTGACGAGTACTTTTATTTTGGAAGGCATCTAACACTTAATATTTTAGAGGTATTTATTGATCTCATGATTAATTTGATAATTTAAAATATGTCCACTACATATAGTTGTATACATATCTACATATATGTGTAATACTATTATCAAACTAAAACATAAGATAAATCATGCATCAACATACATAATTAAACGTGACATGGTTATAGCCCCTACTAATGATTTTCTCAAGCCAATGAGAAAATCCTATGAGTCAACCTAAGGTAACTTCACAAGCACCTTCCTTGGCTCCAATTTGTGAATGGCCTCCTCATCCCGGCACGATGCTCCATCTTCATTGATCACCATCAATAAAATAAACTACACTATTTACAAGATATAGAATTCCTCGATTCACATTCGAGGGGAACATAGGGGAGGGATTACATTTAGAATGAAACAGAGAAAGGCACGACACACAGGTCGTATTATAAATTACAAACATCCACAAATCCTATCTAATAGGTCAAAGGGCTATAACCACGCACCATGCTCAAACAACACATAAAGCATGCATTAACATTTAATTAATTAAATTCTAAACATTTTAAATTTAATTCTAATTAAAACTGTAAAATAATTTTTGAAAAATTATCGTACGCTCGGGACATCACATGCCACGAAGTAAAGCGACTAAGGCTCGAACCACCATGGTTCGAACCACAACCACTCGGCTGGACCATTGATGGGCCTAGGGTTCGAAACCCTAGCCCATGGCCGAGCCAAGCTCGAGCGGCGGCGGCGCTAGGGTTCCAAACCCTAGCCGCTTCGCACCATCTTTAATTTTTATCGAGCCAACTTGCTTGAAACAACGAAATTTATGAGCCACAAGCTACGATCCAACCATGGACGGTTCATGACGGTGACGGCTTAACCATCTCGAGCCAAGGGTTCGAAAAACCCTAGCCCTCATGTGGTGTAGCCGTCGACCCTCATAATTCCGTGGACCATGATCGAACCATCTTGCAACTTCTCAATACTTTATCGAGCCAATAGAGTTCAAAACCCTAGATAGTGTGACGGCTTGACCCATGCACGAGCCAAGGACTGAACCCTAGCCCTTATTCGGCGGCTACATGGCCATGCACGAGCTTATGGGTTCGAAACCCTAGTTCATGCGGCGGCCGTGAGCCAAGGTGACTAGGGTTCGAAGCCCTAGCCATCCTTTGGTGGCTGCCGTGAGCCATGCATGGGCTAACCCCTCGATTTTACGCTTTCGTGTATCGTATACAATTATGCGCCAATTATATCAAATACAATTATACGATGATTTTCATAAACTAAAATTAATTTCATATCATATATGAATTTAAACAGTTTTAATAAGCATGCAATATTAATTCTAATATGATTAACACTATTTAATCACATAAATCCGATATGAGCCTTGTACACGGCTCTGATACCACTGTAAGTAACCCCATGAGCATACAACGCAGCGGAATAAAATTTTGGGATTACTAACACCGGATCTATACATAGGGATTCATATCGGATTAGAGAATACATAAGAGTCTTACCCTTGTAGCGTGTTTGAAGCAGATTCCACGGAGCAGCACGTCCAACGAACTCCGAGTCACAAACGAAAGTTTTCACCTTCGTCTCTACGGTATCCACACGATCAGATCGAAAGGGATGTTCAAGAACAAGTTGCTAGACTTATTCTTGAACCAATACACGAATCAAACTCGATTCACAATCGAAAGAATGACCAAAGCCACCAAGAAGCCCTTCGACAATGATGAAGCCGAGAGCAAACTCGATGGTGCGGCCGAGAGCTTGAATTCGTGTAGGGTTTTTGTGTTATGATAATTGTCTTGCAATTAAAAACCTTGTAATCATCTTTTATATAATTAATTAAAGGCTTTCATAAAGCCTCATGGGCTTAAGCCCATGATTTAATTAATCATTATGATTATTAATTAAGACTCCTCTTAATTATTTAATTCATCCCATGAATTTAATTTCCCTTCTCGATTTAATCTTTTGTGCGACCCGATAGGATCTCGTAATGTTGGCAGTGACATAAAATCTCATTTTATGTCGCAAGCATTGAGCGGTATCTAGCAACACATCGATGCTACCCAAATTACGAGAATGTCAATGACTCGACATAACCTTTAGAACTTGTGATAATATTAATCATGTAACTTAATCCCTTTGTCCTTTGTGTTTAGATTGAACACGAGTCATGGAATAGTCATACTCGTATATCCAATCTATATTTCTTGATCCCCAAGTAGAACTAGAATAAACGAATAAGCTCGATATCTCATATCGACTCATTCGAGCATGGCCATGCATTTTAGTTCTCACTTGATCAAGGGCCAAACACATCTCCTGTTATATAGGAGGGACAAATCATATCTCGATCAGTCAACATCCCTCTACATAATTCGTAGTGTATCCAATAGTCGCCTTTATAGATTACCCTGTTACGGGTAACGTTTGACGATATCAAGATACATAACTCCTTATGTTGGGATCTCTGATGATCACAAGTCGTAAGGATTACATACATTATTATCACTATGAGAATTGCATATGACGATCATATAACTATCCATGTTGCATTCTCATGGTGGGTCTGTCCAGTACATCGTTCTCTAACATGTACCCATATGTTGATTTGATATCTCATATCAATGAACAATTCATCGATCAACATATACTAGTCTCTACGTATTATCATTATCCCTATTCATGATAATACTTGACTAGGGACACTTTAAGAATAATACAATATTATTCTAAGGACATTAACATATATATTAATTCACAATGCACAGTTAAAAGAATAATATATAATAATGAATTGCCATTCATAAATCCATAAACATTGTATGTCTTAAACAATCATCTAATGACTTGTCTTAGGGCATATCCCAACAGCATAATTATGTGCTATCAACAATTTCCTAGGCCCTTAACAGCCCCAATGAGCAACCACTGCTCTGATACCACTAATGTAAGACCCCAACACTTAACTCGGCATCAGTTCATTTATGACGTCCTATGTGTATAAATTTTTTTTTTCATTTTCTTTTTCATTCTTTCAAAGGAGTCATTTCATGTATCCCATAATCCCAACATTAAATAATGTTCAACATTATAAGATCATCTCTACCAACAAATAGACTCATAGATTTCGCCCATTACCATCCCCATTACACCACTTTTACATTGTGGACTCTTATAAAAAGTTGGGCAGAGTCTCCCCATAAATTGAGCTATCCGGAAATAAAAGCACATCACATAACATAACTCCCGGCCAGGGAAAGCACAATACTTAACAGAATACAGAAACACTAAGTAAATTCCCAGCCAGGGAAGACACCACACTAATAAGACAACAAAATTGGGTTTCAACACCCTCATAATACACCAATGGCTCTCATATCATTCAGCAATTCTACCACTAATTGCATACAACATAAAATGAAAGAGAGAAAGGCTCATGCCTTTATATACAACCCATGTACAAGTATAATCGTGCTCACATGCGAGCATCATGAATGTATATATATCCCTCAGGTGTATATAAAATACCCTATACGATACCTTGCTCCATCAAGCCCTGGTACCTCGATCCTAGAAGTGTCTCCAATCGACAGCTCGAGCTCATATCCAAGGCCATCGATGTACCTGTTCCACCTGTCCCAACAGAGACAGCCCCCACACGTGGTGAGCATACCAATTCCACAATTTCATAATCATAATGACATAATACATAATTTACAAAAATGTAAATGTTGTGGAATATATGCGACACTTCCTGGATGGCATCATCCTCATCCTGGCTTACCCCTGTAATATCCCTGTTCTCAAAACAGATAAATCATCAAATCTCAAATATGCAGTTAATCATTACATTGGTTAACCCTGGCCAATTTCAAATTAATAACATCTCATTGCATCTTCTTTATCTAGCAATTATCGTAATTCTAGATGTCATATTGAGATTTCCTTAACTTCCAATACCAGTTAATCACCTCTTTGATTAACTTACGTCTCTGTTCCTATTCATAATAATAGGGAAATAAAATATAGATATCTTAGATATCTAGTCAAATGCCACATTTTTTTTCCTTTCTTACTTCAAGGTAGCGTCGTACTAACGGTACTCGTTTCGCAGCGACCACACCTCATCATTTGCTCGCTTCATAGCGGCACCATGCATTTCATCACGTAAATCAAATAACTTAATCAAGTTTCATTCCCATATCTTATAGGTCATCGCATATATATATTATATCATGCCTCACACTTGCAAAAATATATTAAAGACATGCTCGTACGCTAAACGTACCTTAAATCTCCGTAGTCCGAGCCAAACCTTGCTTGGGTTCCATGCCCCGAGGAATGATGTGCTAATACGATAAATAATTCACAATTATTTACGAACATGCAACCCATGCCTAAGCACATCCATGACCCTCAAAAATATTGTCAACACTTGACAATTGACCATTTAAAGGACCCGGGGCAGAGCACACACAATTCCCAAAAATAGCAACACATTCGAACAAACAGCAGAAAAGATGTTCCAAACATTGACCCCAAACATTCCAAGAATTGAGCACATGCAGGGAAGGAAATCGAATGAGACATCTACGAAAATTGTTCAAGAACCACCCCTCATTTTTGAACCATAAACAAATTTTTGAACCAATTACAGTACAAATCTTGAACCAAATAACAATATAATTTCGGCCATCATAGCATCATAATTTTGAACCAACACAACATAAAATTTGGAAGCATAAGAATGAGATTTTTGAACCATAAAGTAGGAAATTTTCGAACCAAATAACAGCACAAAATGCCCCAAAAACGCCTGAAAAAAAACCCCAAAAACGCACCACAAATCGAGCCCCAAATCGGACTAATTCTAAATTTCGAACCACTGCGCTTCCTTGCAAAATCCGGACGCAATCCGCGACGAAACTTCAGGTTCTTGGTATGGAAAGTTGCGCCTGGAAGAGACAAAGACGATGGTGGTTCGGACGCGCCGGATGGTGGCCGGACGGCGGTGGGCGCACGGCTTTTAGCGGCGGAGGTTGAGGGAAAACGGGAAGAGGTAGAGGAGGAAGAGAGAGAGAGACAGACGAGGCGTGAAAATGATTTCCATAATTAAAATCTCGAGTTCATCTGGTATATATATCAAAATTGCCCCGAAATACCAATAGCCCCACAAATACATCATGATTCATTAAAAATCATCTGTTTTCAAAAACTCTCTCTCTAACCTCTAAAACCCATACTGGTGCCCACCAAAAGCACCCCAGATCCCGAGTCACACCAAAAACCCAACTCATAGGTTTTTCACCGAAATGAGAATATAATCTCAACCTCGGGATCCAACAATCCCAACTACCCAAATAGACGAGCTCGGGAGGCCCAACACCGCGATTAAACTCCAAATCGCCACGAAAAATAGAATTTTAGGGGTTATTAATACTCCGGGATTAACATCTATAATCCCAGGTCATCACACTTTGACTGATATCGGTGCCACAATAGATATGCCAGTGTTGGGCATATGCTTTGGCTGGGATTGTTGCCACGATAGGTATGCTACATATGCTTTGGCATGAGAGATATACGTAGGTTGGGTATATGCTCTGGCTGTTATAACATGTGAGGACGGTACTATGATATGTGCTGCTAATATGAAGATGTGAGGAGGTTCCACTGACATATTGAGCTGAGATATGCATATCATATTGGTCTGGTTATAACATGATGAGGAATGAGATGTCTTGACATATTTGCATTTGATGATGCATGATACAGGACAATCACATTTGATGTTTATAGTGCTTTATCGTTTATGTTTAATTGATATTGCACTGGGATAGTTGTTTATCTATACTCATGTTGTGTGATTGTTTCTGTAGGACTCATAGACGTGGGAGGACGGGATTGTGAGTCTTATTCCGGTGCGAGTTGAACCATTGCATAGGAGTTGTACGAGTCTAGGTTGTTTTACTGTACATATGATGTATATTATGACTGGATTTTTGTAAGTATTGTAACAACCTACATAAGTAAACTCTTAATCAGTGTATGTTTTACTTAATTCTTACTAACATATGTATAATGAACTGATACATAATGGATTAAGTAACGAGGACCCCACAATAGATGCCTTGGATGATACACCTGAGCTACATCAGCCAGGTAACGTTTCTTTTATATCATTGCATGTTTCTAACACTAGAATTCTCCCATCTGTTTTACAGGCACCCACCATTGAGTTGAAGCCGCTACCTAGCCATCTCAAATATGTATTCCTTGGTGAAAGAGATACATTACCAATGATCATCTCTAGCAAGTTGGGGGATGATCAAGAGAAAGAACTTGTACATGTGCTCAAGGAGCACAAGACTGCAATAGGTTGGACCATAGCTGACTTCAAGGGAATCAGTCCCTCCACATGCATGCACCGCATTCTACTTGAAGAAGGAGGAAGCCCTACTCGTCAGCCCCAAAGGAAGCTTAACCCACCCATGATGGATGTGGAGAAAGAGGATATTTTGAAGCTTTTAGCGGTTGGGGTGATCAACCCTATCTCTGACAGTCAATAGGTCAGTCCAGTCCAAGTGGTGCCAAAGAAGACCGGTACTACTGTGATAAAGAACAAAGATGATGAACTTGTGCCCACACGTATTCAAAATGGATGGAGAGTGTGTATCAACTACCGGAAGCTCAACGCTGTGACTAGAAAGAATCACTTCCCTCTACCCTTCATTGATCAAATGCTTGAGAGGTTAGCTTGCCATTCATACTATTGTTTTCTTGACTGTTATTCGGGTTATTTTCATATTGCAATTGCACCGGAGGACCAAGAAAAGACTACTTTCACATGCCCTTTTGGCACATTCATCTACAGACGCATGCCCTTTGGACTGTGCAATGCTCCAACCACGTCTCAACGGTATATGGTTAGCATCTTTTTCTAAGTTTATTGAGCATGTTTTAGAGGTGTTCACGGATGATTTTACTGTCTACGGTAACTCATTCAAGGATTGTCTAGCTAGCCTCACACTTGTATTAACGAGATGCATAGAGACTAACCTTGTTCTAAATTCTGAAAAATGTCATTTTATGGTAGAACAAGGTATAGTATTGGGTCATGTCGTTTATGCTAAAGGTATAGTATTGGGTAATGTCATTTCTGCTAATGGTATAGAGGTCGGCAAAGCAAAAATTGATGTTATGCAGTCTCTACCTTATCCTACTTGTGTTCGGGATGTGCGCTCTTTTCTTGGCCATGCAGGTTTTTACAGGAGGTACATCAAGGATTTCACTAAGATAGCTACACCTTTGTGTAAGCTACTGCAAAAGGACGTTCCTTGTGAGATGGATGAAGCAAGCAAGAAACCTTTTGATCGACTGAAGGAGTCATTGACTTCTACCCCCATCATACAACCACCCGCCTGGAGTAAGCCTTTCGAGATCATGTGCAATGCTAGTGACTATGCGGTTGGTGCTGTCTTGGGCCAAAGAGAAAGGAATACTTCACATGCCATCTACTATGCATCAAAGACCTTGAATGATGCTCAACGGAACTATTCCACTACTGAGAAAGAGTTTTTATCATTTGTTTTTGCTCTTGAAAAATTTCAATCTTATCTACTTGGTACTAAAGCCAATGTTTATTCTGATCATGCAGCTCTTCGCTATCTGATGACGAAGGAGGCAAAATCAGGTTGATATGATGGATTTTACTCTTGAGTGAGTTCGACATACAAATCAAGGATAAGAAGGGGTCAGCGAGAACAAAGTAGCGGATCACTTAAGCCGTCTACCACATGTGGATGAGGAGCTTTGTTTGAAGGAGGAATTCTCGTATGAGCATCTACTCTCCATAAGCGACAATCTTCCATGGTATGCTCATATTGTGAACTTCTTTGCTTCTAATGTACTACTTCTGAATTGTCTAGGTCTCAAAGAGCTAAGATAAGGAGTGATGCCAAGTACTATGTATGGGATGATCCTTACCTATGGAAGAACTGTGCGGACCAAATCATTAGAAGATGCATACCCGAAACTGAGGTAAACAACATTCTTAAGTTCTGACATTCATACGCTTGTGATGGACATTTTGGTGCAAAGAGGACGTCTATGAAGGTGCTAGAATGTGGGTTCTTTTGGCCTACCCTGTTTCGTGATGCCTACTATTTTTTGCAAGAACAGTGTGCAATGCCAATTGACAGATAACATCTCCCAAACAAAGGAGATGCCTCAACAATCCATTCTTATTTCTGAGATTTTTTACGTATGGGGCATCGACTTTATGGGACCCTTTCTTATCTCTTATGGTCATATTTATATACTTCTTGCCGTTGACTATGTTTCGAAATGGGTGGAAGCTATCGCTACCTGGACTGACGTTTCCAAAGTTGTTGCAGATTTTATCAAACATAACCTTCTCTCTAGATTTGGAATCCCAAGAGCTATAATCAGTGATAGAGGTACACACTTTTGCAATCGGCGGTGGAAGTCTTTTCAAGAAGTATCATGTGACCCACAAAGTCTCCACCACCTACCATCCACAAATAAATGGCCAAGCCGAGGTCTCTAACTGAGAAATCAAAGCCATATTAGAAAAGACTATCAACCCAACAAGGAAGGATTGGAGCTTAAGACTGGATGACGCACTTTAGGCTTACCGGACTGCATATAAGACTTCAATAGGTATGTCACCATATCGACTAGTTTTTGGTAAACCATGTATCTTCCTGTAGAGTTGGAGCATAGAGCATACTGGGATGTGAAGCATTTCAACATGAACTATGATGAGAGTGGCATGCATCGGAAGTTGCAATTGCAAGAACTAGAAGAGATAATGAATGAGGCGTATGAGAGTGCAAGGATCTACAAGGATAAGACGAAGGACTTCCATGACAAAATGATATCAAGAAGGAGTTTTGAAGTTGGCCAAAAAGTTCTCCTTTACTATTCACGCATTCGCCTATTTCCAGGTAAGCTTCGTTCTAAATGGCATGGACCTTATATCATTACTAATGTGTATCCTCATGGTGCAGTGGAAATTCAGAGTCTAGACACCACTAAGACATTCAAGGTGAATGGTCACCGATTGAAGCATTACTATGATGGTGTCCAAAACGAGGAAGGTGGACAAGTGAACATCAAGGTAGCTCTAGAGGATCCACCTAACTTTGACTGATCGCGAGGACTGACGTCGTGCCACCGACGTTAAACAGAGGCGCTTCTTGGGAGGCAACCCAAGGGGAGTTAGTTTCCTTTCTCCCTTTTATTTTTATTGCTTAGTAGTTATACTCTTCTCTTTTCTTGTATTTTTGTCTTACATTGGGGTCAATGTAAGATTTAAGTATGTGGGAGGGATTAGTGGTGTGTTATTGCTTTCCTTATTATAAAAATACAAAAGAATCAAAAAATTTGAAAATTTTGAGCTCATAGTTAAGTAACGAACGCATGCTTAGAGTCACTAACCCATGATGAAACCTAATTGATATCATGCATTCTTTTGAACATAGGTGAATTGTTAACCTTCGAACACTTTTGAACTCTAATACAAATTTGGTTTGACATAGTAGTTGAATATTTCGAGCACATTATTGTCATGACTTGTGAAGTGTGCATAGGTTAGTGAAGATTGTGTAAACTTTGTGATAGTCTTAAGAAGTCTCTAATACATGATAGAACTTAACTACATGCTCTTTGAGGCGTATATCTAGACTACTTGCAAATATGAAAGTGATAGAAGTAATCTTTGATGCGTTTATCCTTCCCTAATAAGCCTAAATATGAATTCTATCCATACCTTTGAAGGGAGTATGGTGTGTTTCATTCACATGCACTTATGTTATCAATGATTCACATATGTTTTGTGAGCTTTATTGTCAAAAGAATGAAATGCATGAAAGAAAAGGGATTGCTTGAGAAAATAAGTAAAAATATGACTCCAAGGGGAGCCAATGCACAAAAGAAGAAAAGTGTTGCAATAAACCTTGCAAAAATATACAAGGTGTGAAAAAGAACAAAGTTGAAAAATTCATGCAAGAAGAGAAGCTTTTAGTGTGCATATCATCATACTCTCTTGTTTGATATATCTTTTTCCTTTCTTTCATAAGCCAATACCTAAGCCAAGCTACAAGCTAATAAAGACCTACTTGATTTGTGTTTGAAAAGTGGCTACGATAGTGGAGAAAAGTGTGCAAGTGAGCTTATACTTGTGTTGGTGTATGACTTGAACTATTGTGAGTTTACATTAATTGGATCTATAACTTGTACATGACAGTTGTTTATGACCACACACACACGTTCACTGCGTTGTTGAGTTTGAAATGTTTAGGGATTGAACTTGTTCCACTGTTAACTTTTCACCACCTTTCATTAGTATACAAGTTTTAAAATTGTTGAGGCATTAAAGTGAGGACAAGTTAGTTTGTTATGATGCTATGAGCCAAAGCAAGAAAGATTGTAATTTTGTCTGATTTACTCGAGGTCGAGTAAAGACTAAGTATGGAGGAGTTTGATGTGACTAGAAATAGACACATCTATTGCGGTTAAGTGTATACGATTTGGTATATTTTGATAGATAATTTGACACATGTACTACCTAATCGTATAATGGTTTATATGTAGGTGGAAATGAATAAATCAAGCTAACAAGTGCGAATAAGGATCAAGAAATGCATTGGAGTTGACAAGGAATCGGAGTAGCCAAGAAAAATGTATAAAAGTGGACAAAAGACCATGATTGATCACCAAAAAGAAGTCCCGATCGATCGTCAAAGGAAGAAAACAAGTCAACAAAATTTATGTCTTCGCGATAGATTGGCGTTTTCTCCGGATCGATCGCCAAATGCTACTGGACAAAAGAGTATAACTCGCGATCGATCGGCATTTTGTCCCGATCGATCGCGAGAAGTTTCTGGCTGAAAAATAAAAGCTGGAGATCGATCGCCGGCTTGTACCGATCGATCGCCAGCAGTGTTTTGGAAAGTTTGGAGACTTGATTTCTTTCCTTCCGACATGGGCTCTAACCTACCCCATCAGCCTCCACACCTCTATATACTCGAAATATCAGCCTCCTAGACCAGAATTCAGACCTTAGAACATAGTTTTTAATTTTTAGAATAATTTTTCTTTCAATTTTTGTGAAGAACGCTCGAAGAACTAAGACGGAATCAACAAGCCGGAATCGTGCTTCGATTTAGTAACTTTCTTTTCTATTGATTGTTTGATGTTTTATATACAATTTTTGTTTGTTTTAGATCAAATTATGAGTAGCTAAACACTTTGATTCTTGGTTGATGGATACTTGCCTTTGGAATAAAAATACTTGTGAAAATTTTGATTTGATTGTTGAATTTTTAATTCAATTTCAATTTGTTTTTCAGATTATGATTATTATGATTGTTGGGTTTGATTAATAGATTGATCACCTAATAACCACATACACTATCTAATGCTAATTAAGAAGCAACTAAGCTGTTGGTGTTATTAAATTCTTAGGAAAAACGATTGGATGATTAATTCTAACGGCTGTAGTTTCAATTGATTAGATTCATCCAACTTACTAGTTTTTGAAGCTATCATTGATTTAACCTTAACGACTGTAGTTTTGGTTAAAGATTTGATAAGAATCGAATCGAATGTTGTTTTCTATTTGACTACAAGTAAGGTGAGGAAGGAATTAAGTTTCAACTGATGAATAATTGAATGAATTCAAATGTTTAAGTGATTTGATGATCAAGTGAATAATTTTCAAAGGTAAAGTCGACTAAAAACCAAGAATTGCTTTTTAATCTTGATAACATAGTAATTTGTTTGCTTTAGTATAATTAATTTAGAGTTAAAGAATTTCAAAAACCCCCTAATTATTATTTCGTTTTTTGTTATTCCGTTAACATAAGAGAAAATACATCATTCCCTGTGAGATCGATCCCTACTCACGCTACTACATACATAACGGTTATTAACTTGAGGGGGTTAATTTGGATGTACACGATAAGCGCTACCAAATTTTGTGCAATGGTTTGGTTAACCGAACGAGTTCGATTTAAACCAAACGAACAATTTCAGTTCGGTTATAAAAAAAAATCATTTTTCGGTTTATGGGTTCGGTTAATCAAACCGAAACGAAAACTGAAATTAAAAAAAATATATATAAATTTTTTTAATAGTTTAAACTTTTTTAATGATTAAATTTCAGTGATTTTTTAAAATGGTTTTTTCCAAAAAATTGAATTTTTTATAAAAATTAAAAAAAAACACGGTTTTACCAAAACCGAAACTGAACAGAAATGTTCGATTAAAATCGAAACCGAACAGAAATCTTTCGGTTCGATTTTCGATTTGAAATTTGAAAACCGGATGTTCGGTTAACCGAACTTTTGGTTCGATTTGGTTCAAAACGTACCGCTTGCACACCCCTAGCTACATGTTTGAAAAACTTGAACCCATTACTTTTGACCACAATGCATACAAATTAAATTAATATTATTTTGCACCATCTTCCTTTAAAATATTTATGGAAAGTTAAACTTCCATTTCCGAACTAGATTTTTAGACCTGCTAATTGAACTCGTAGTGACATCAACGATTGTTTGGCATAAGCTTTTGCTATTCTTTAAATGTTTATTTGATAAAACCTTCCTACAATGGATTTCTGAACTAAAGATAAATTATTCATGAGAATTAGATTAAGAACTAAGAAGATTATTAATATAAAGAAATGAAGTAAAATAGAAGGACTTGATCGATTTACTAGTATGTGTTAAGGGTTAAAAAAAATTGAAAATGAGACAATAGAATCGTGTTCCAGTAATGAAAGCTGAAATATATATGAATGTTTTGTGTCATTGGAAGAATTTGTCCTTTGTATGTTGATTGAGTAGGTATAATTATAAATAGCAGAATAATTTAAAGAAAAAATAGAACTTGATCCACCTTACTTCAATTGCAAAATTAAGGATAATGAGGAGATTAAATGAGTATTTAAATTGTGTATATTATTTTATTGAATTGAAATCCCACCGAAGTGATCGAAAGATATCGAGAACCACATGGAAATAAAATAAGATATTTGACGAACCTCGGGACGTCAGGAATAAATTAATCTTAATTATCGACAATCAGGTATGTATTGACGTACGAGCATATATGATATGATGTAATTATATATATCTATACATGTGTTGGTGAGTATGGTATGTTAAATATGAGCAATTGGAAGAGCGAGTTTATATCGATATCTATGGCATAGTAGATATGGAAAACCGTTGAGGTTTGTTGTGGTTGATAGGCTTGTTAGCCTTTAATATGTTGTGGGTCACAAAAGAAGTGATGCTTGAATTATCGATTTACTTCGGTGATAAGTATTATGTTATAAATATCGATATTGAATTTGGTGATTGTGAAGTTTGGCAACAGGGATAGTTCGAGGAAGCCTATATTGGTTCAAACTTATTCAGGGAGTACATTTTATAAATATACTAGTATTATTTGGTTGTATTATGATTTTGTCTGTTTTGTATGATTGTCATTTTGTACTGGTATATGTTCACCTCAGGCAAAACATGCACTACGTTATCCCACGTTATCCCACGAGTGTAAACTCGAGTTTCATTGGATAATATTGCTTTCAGAAGCATAGTATGAGTATTGGTTGATGGCAGGTGTTATTTATATGTTTAGATTTATGGCTCGTCTGTAAGCCTTTTAATATCTGTATATGACCCGTATAAATGTCTCAAAGGTTTGTACTTGTATTTTGTTGGTAGTGGTGTGTTTCACTTGGGGAAGATGCATTATGATTTTCAGTCTATAGATGTGAGTTGGGTTTCGCCTGGAAATTCAATTTATGGGAAGATTATATCCAAAAGATTTAGAAAAACTTATGTTATCAATATGAAGTATATGCATAATTGTCGTGGGGTGCACGGTCTTAATAGTTTGAAAACATCTCATATATTCGACTGAGATACACAATTTTAAAATGAAAGAACGGTTTAAAAAAAACCAACTTACCATGATTATAGATGTTTCTAAGCGTGATTAGTGATCTAGAGTGCGAAACATGACGAAATCCTTCCTTAGCTTCGGTAGTTAGAAAATTTCACAATGTGTGTATTTTTATGAATGTTACTCTGAACTTTTTCTCGAAAATTATGTTGCTGAAATTGAGGGATTTTCAAGTGATTGTTGTGGTTCATGAGACTTATATATTTATAAAGCGTATAAGTTGAATAGTTTTGGTCACATGATTATATCTACAAGATGATAGCATGTTTCATTATTAATTTTAGCATAATTTATTACTTTCTTTTAACTTACAATATTATCTTGATATCAAATATAGTTGAGTAAACCAAACACCACATAGTTAAGTTGACCAAAACTTTAGCTGTTGGCTTGGTTGAAAAAACGGTGATTTTTTCCAATAATACATAGTACATTTGTGATTGTTCTACAAAGATTTCATAAAAAATGATTCGGTTGACATTTGTTTCTTTTGTTGAAATTGATATCATCTTAAATATCATCTCCGAATTTTTACACCTTTGAGATTAGAAATCGTTGTGTATGATGTCGTGTAAATATGATTTTGTTGCTAATTTAATGTTCATAAATTAGATTAATAAACATGAACATACAAAAGACACTGAACAATGGAGTATAATAAACAATGAAATATAATATATATACATAATAAATTAATAAAATAAACACCACTTTAATAAACTAATAAGTTACTAAATTAATGGAAGTGTATATGCTCCCATTCATAGGCTTATGTTAACATTTTGGAGTGCAATCACAAAACATCAACCTTCTTTGTTACCTTCTCATAAAATGTACACTAACAACTCAAAAACAAAACACAAATCCTGTTAAGCCATCCACCCTCGATTTCAATACATTTCACACACATACACACACCAAACGGCCAATAAATTTGCCATTACTCTCATCTTTACAAAAAATACACCATTATTTTAATCTTTTAACTCTCCAGACACACAGGCCTAATCTCCCCGCGCTTCCACCTTCACATGAAGTACAGCAGCAAAGCAAGACTCATTGATAAATATCTGATGCCCAGTAGGTGTCTCCTTGCTAACTGTCATGGATTATGAATCATCCAAATCGAACCACGACGCAAGAAATATCGTCTTTGCTTTTTCTTTCCAAAGCTTTTGTGGTTAAATACTTAGCAGCTGCTTGAGGATCCTCTATGAGCCGTACCATATCGACGGCTTCTTGATTACTTATAACCTGTACAAAATGATATTGCCTCAAACTTATGCATCATTCAAAAAGGTGTCTCTTAATCACTTCATGTTCTCTAAAATGTATCAGCATTTTATATATGTACAAGATAAATGACATGATCAGAATGCTAAAAAAGAAAAACGATGAACCGTTGTTTAATGTAAGTGCAAACCAAGAAACACAAAATGATGCGAATTCCGGTTCATAAAACTTAAGTATAAGAGTGTTTAAATGGGCTCCGAGAGTTTAAAAATCATAATATACCTCAATGTAGAGGGCTGCAACTACAAAAGAGAATCTACTGTTTAACAAAACACTGTTGACAAACTGACCTTCCACAAGCCATCACTTGCCAATATAAGAAACTGTGCACTCGAGTTAATGTGTGTATTGCAAATGTCAGGGTCTGAACTTAAATGCGCTTTAAGGTTTTCATCTCCAAAAGCACGTGCGACAGCAAGTTGGCCATTAACACGGGATACATCTCCTATGAAACAACATCAACGTACTGTTAAACATTTAGTAGTAGAAAAACAATGAAAAGAGATGAATTGTGTGATTCAGTCCAAAAGGACTATGTTCAAGTAGGGGTGGGAATTGGGTCGGGTTTCGGGTTTAAATTACAATCAACTTCTTGTATATGAAAATAGATTGGTGTAAATATGAAAGGAAATCATACCAAACAAAACAAAGATTTATCGCAATCTGAATGATCTCAAATCAAATAGTAGAATACAATCTTTGAATTCTATGAGTTACCATTCCACAACACATATAACACATCAATAAATTACAGTGTTCAAATGCATGCAAAAAAATTAACGAAGAGCCTAACAATTACCAGGAAGATTCGTCACAAAGCCACCCTGTTCTTGGATTCTCCTCCTCTCGTTCCGAGGTTCATGGTCCACTGTAAGTTGATAGCCAATTCCGTTCTTGCACATGACTGCCCTGGAATCACCAATATTCGCCACCCATAGATCTTTTCCATCAATAACAATTGCAGTAACCGCTGTAGAGCCACCTGGTCCGAATTCTCGAGAGTTCTCCAGAATAACTTCATCAGTTGATCGATAAGCATTCTTAATAGCAGTCTTGGGATCATCCCAAAAATTGGGCTGCACAAGTAGAAGGAAAAGGAGATAATTTTAAAAATTTGCCATTGGAGAATAGAACTCCACTCATTCACAAATTTCTCGCAAAGAGTATACTGGAAAATAAATTGGATCGGCTAAGAAATAATATTTCATGAATTGGAATGGAGTGCCAATGCTACACAATTCATCAAAGACAATTTGTATGCCATAGCACCACCCTCTTCTCATCGAGGAATATTCCGGTGTCCCCGAGGTTAAGCAATATGGTTGAAGTGGCAATGCACCGATGTCAATCAGCTTGATAAAGGGAATGTACATTACAGAGTAATTAAACCAAGAAAGTACTTGCTTTAATATCTCAGCTCAAATGTTGTATAGAATCAAGGACTTCAGAATTCAAATGTTTTTTTCATATTCCACGTTGATGCTGATGTAAAAGATTCGACGAATACCCCAGATCAAAATTTTCCAGTAGACCACGTGGCCCCTATGTTATGGAGTTATGCTTAGGCTAAACTTTTTCGTTTAAAACAGAACTTCCGCTGTCCAATTTGCAATTAAAAAGGAGAGTTTAATAACTGCTATGATTTTAGCCAAGAGCTCAAAAGTGGCTAAGATTGACGGGCATCAAGCTAGCTCCTCTTATATTGCCACAGTGCCTTTTTTCATATCATTGGGACATAAATAAGTTAATAATTAAGTAATGGTCAGTCAGATAAAGAATAAATTATAAAGTCCTTTGTGGCGTAAATCGTCTATAGAACAACCGGCGCTGAATAGAAAAAAACGTCACAAAAAATATGAACAAATGTCAATAAAAATGCTAAAAACACATCGCAGCAAAACCATCTTACTATTTCATTTTTATTATTGCATTTTCTATATAACCATAGAAATCAATGTGCCCATCATGCATCTCAAGAAGCACACAAGTATAATAATGTGAACATACCTATTAAATTGTTCTTACACGTTATTGTAAGGAGATAAGCCACTTAGTTCCCACTATGCTAACAATAATCATTAAAGCCTTCTTCAAAAACCACTATGGATAGGATAAATTGAGCCCTCTCTTCACTTTGCTTCATTATTTGAAACTAAAGCTCCATTGATCCCCAAACCAGTTAATTGTTGACATTATTTAATCAGAACTGAACTGCAATTATGCTACCATCTGATTGCTGCGGACAACATGAATTTTTTCGTGGACCGACCATATAAGTGAATTGTGTCCATTTTCGGTTAGCAATCAAGCACTCTTTGTGCACCTCAAATTACGTGGTACTAAAAGAAATTTGGGTTGCATGATGAAAAAATCCATACCCAAGGGAATGCATTTCGAATGAGGATTTCAAATTCCTCTCATGAACATAACAGAATAAAATGACGAGAGAAGGATTTTGAAATTCATCCAAGTCAAATCATCCAAAAAGTCAGAATGATTAAGAATCACATGCTTGAAATTCTTGATTTCAATTCTCACATTTAAATTTCTTGTTTCCATTGTCCTACAACCACCATTACCAGAACTTCCTGCACTCAAAGATCATCTTCTTCACCCCATCCCATTTCCACCTTTTCCAAACAACACAAAGTTTATCCTTCTCATGCGAATTTTTAACATCATTCTCCAAGCAACATAAAATTTGATGCAGAAGCTAAACCATCATATGAACGCTATCAAAACCATATCAAAGGCCACAAATTTGCAAAACTGAAACTTACCTCTTCAAGGATGTTGTCGAAGAGATTCTCTTTTAGATAGCTCGGGACACGATAACCAACATGACCATCAAAAATTGCAAACAAACCAAGCACATGACCCTTCTTTTTCCGGTACTCAGCCACATGGTAGTCCTCCATGTCATGGCCTGCTTGTCCTTCCACCAAGTGGTATCCATGTGAAACCTTATTAGTACACAGTGGGGACTTATATTTACTCTTTCCCTTTCCAGTATCTGATGAACCAGTGGCTTTCTACAAAACACATTACAAAATAAAATCAAAGTTCCAACAAGGATGCCATACTTAAAAAAAAAAATTTGACTGATTACTTGCTGTTGACCAAAAGTTACATCTGACGGCAGTAGTACAACTCATGTATTTCAAACACTACAGTAGTCGAAGAACCACAACTGATATTTATGCCACGCATCTAACTATATAGAGTAATTGTTGGAAATTCTGTATGAAGTATATTAAAACGTAACCAAAGAAAATCGAATTTCGGATTTTTTCACACGCCGATCGATCGAGAGTGCAAATGAAAAGAAAAAAACTTTTTTCTGCCTTGGGCGACGTTTGCGCCTCATTGGGCGATCGATCGCCCGAGGCATAATTTGGAAGAAGAAGGCGCGATCGATCGCGCCTGCACAGGGTGCGGACATTCACGTTTGGTTGCTTTTTTTTCATGATGGGACACCTCTAGATGGTGTCTTTTGATGACACTACAAGATCTAGTATAAAAGGAGCAACCCCTGCACTAATTGGAATCAATTTTGTCGAAAATCAAACACAAGACAAGATTAAAGCAAATTTTTTGCAAAATTTATGTACAATCATCTTGTTCATCCTTTTTTTGTTGAACACTTTTAAACCTTTGTGGTTTAAAGGATTTGTGAATTGAAGTGCTTCTTTCACAACTCGTAAGTCGTATCTTGGGAGAAAAATTGTAATTAAAGCCGTTAGCACCAAGGCGTGTCAATATTGTCTAAAGGACGGAGATTACAAATCTCGTCTCGACGTTCTTCGTGATAATCCATTTCATCTCTCACTTGCCTTTCATAGACAAACCAGAATATTTCTTACTACTGTAATAGGACAATTGTTATCCTAACAATCCTTGTTGTTATGGTTCATCTAGTCGCTCTATCTTGCAAGTCAAGAAAATCAGCACGTGAAGATGGCTCGCATCAATTGTAGCATAAAACATGTACCAAAATCTATAGTTGATACTTGATATTTATCTTTCAAATCATATATTTTAATCATATTCCAGCCCAAGTGCTGCTATTGAATAGATGAGGCACGCAACACGGGAATTGTTGCTCGCCAACAATATCCTTGACCATGACATAGCTTCACTTGACTGATCATAAATTGGAAAGCACACACATACGTCATATTTATAAATTAAAAACAGAACATTCCCAGATAATTGCATATACAAGAACTATTACGCAAACGGAATTTACATGTTGGCCCAGTCTGATAATAAATTGGAAAGCACACACATATTTCATATTTATCAATTAAAAAACAGAACATTCCCAGATAATTGCATATACAAGAACTATTACGCAAACGGAATTAGATGTTGGCCCAGTCTCAGATTTTTTTTAGCAAAAATTTTCATAAAACGACCATAAATAAAATAAAACAATCATGTACTTTACTGATAGTTTCAATAAAATACCTTGAACATGCCAAGAAGACTGCCGGCTTGAAACTTGCTCCTTTTCTCCATCTCTAAAGCAAAGAAGTGCCAAATACTGAACGCATAAAAATACACGCAGAAAAGTGGACGGATTCAGATTTAAAAAAAAACAGGTACAAATAATTAAAGGGTAGTATTTCTCGAACAAGATTTTCTAACGAAATACGCGTATGCGTGTCTGAAAAGTGGGAGGTGTTGAAGTCTGACGCAGGTCTTTTGACGAAAATTCTTTGAAGTTTCTCCTGTCCCTAAGTAACAGTTGTGAGTCCTTTTCCATAAAAATATATGGTTCTGAAAATAATTCTATTTTATACAATGATACGTGGATACGGTTATACGATCATATTGACACGATATAATATGAATATAGATATAGACACAAAGACACGGATTTTAAAAATTTCATGATACAAAAAGGCTAGGACGTCTATATATTTTTATATTTTTATGCATGTATTATATTACATAATACTGAATTCACATTTTTTAAATTCTAAAACCATATAAAAACAACAAAAATATTCTTATCAAATTCAACAAGCATATAAATAAATATATGTCACTGGAATCATCATAGTATCACTCATACTAACACCAAATATGAAGTACTTCAATTAACATAAAGTTTAACAAATACATCCAAATAAAAGTTAACATCAAAATTATTCTTATCAAATTCAAAAAAACATATAAATAAATGTATGTTACTGAAATCATCATAATATCACCACATATTAACTCCAAATGTATATTACTTCAATTGATTTAAAGTTTAACTAACAAGTCCAAGTGATTTTTATGAGTGTCCGTGCGTCATAGATTTTATCTCATTGATTAATAAGTTACCACCCAAATAAGCTAGGCAAAACGTGTGGGTTGTGCCGAAGGCCTTGTGGCTCAACTGACACCAACTCTATTAAGAGAGCTCGAGGTTTTGTGTTCAAGTCTCATCCCATCCCTTTTCCCATGTAGTCATAATAGTTGATTAAAAAATGTGGGTTGTACCGGCCTACCTATCAAAATGGGTTGCCCATCAATGTAGCTGGTTGTGGGCTAGTAAGGGAAATACTTTTATACACCCGGTTTTGACCGTACTTATATGCCAACTTAATTTTAAAACATAATATCTAAATAAAAAAATATAAACTAATATATTAATAATTTTAGACCAATTATATTGAGTTGATTTATAAATATGACACAAACATGGTCCGTACAAATATTTTTTTGTTAGTATGGCCCTTAAATTTTATTATTATATTTTTTAAATCGCGGATAGCATTATTTTTTTTTAAAAAAATACGGACTTACATGTATTGGATTTGCTTACTGGCCAAAAGTGGCGATCTGACACGACCCTTATACACAAGTTGCCCATGACGAACTGGGTTGTGCTGGGTCATAGATGGCTTGATCCGTTTGGCATCTTTACAACCAACTAATACCATATACTTTTGGGAATATTTGATGATACCTCATGAATAGTGTCATGGAGGTGTATACAGGGGTGGAGTCAGGATACAAATTTACATGGGGCTGACAAATTTACATGGGGCTGATCGAGCTAAACGTAGTATTAACGGACTATATCGGTTTAAAGGGTTGTGCTAAAACATAAATTTTCCAAAATTAATACTAAATTTATTTTCCTAACTAATGCAATTATTTTTTTAAAATGTGGGTGGGGCTATAGCCCCACCCACTTATCAACTACATAGCCCCATCCACTTATCAACTACCTCCGCCCTTGGGTGTATATACCATACATTGAGAATATTCCAAATGAAATATTTTCAATGTATGTTAAGGTTATCCGTAAAGGCATTATCCTTATGAGTATCATTAAAGTAAATCTTTTTTTTAGTATAACTATAAGTGATGAGGAGAGTATGTCATTTCAATCAATAGGTGATGTCATAGGTAACTTATTTTAGTGTGTTGTAACTATAGACATGTATTTTTTTAATAAAAAAAACTATAGAAAGGCGGCTATCATCTTTTTGAGTACATCACGATTTATTAATTTGACACATTTAATAAGTTAATATTATTAGGATCACAATTTTCTGTATTATATGAATGCATTATGTGATATATACATTTTATGCCACTTTTGGGGTTTACTTTTTAAGTGGTAAATATATAATAAATGGTGAAAAGGGTGAGTCATACTATTTTTAAATATGAAGTTGAATGAGATCAATTACATTTTTCAATTATTTGTAAACAGAATTATCTATAATATGAGACCTTTCGTAAATATGAAGTCAAATTGGGTAATCGAAAAACTCACAAAAACTTTACACTCTTATACGATAAAGAAGATAAACAGTATAAGCTTAAGAAGTGAAAATATAAATAGGAATAGCAGAAATATAGGATTTATTTGTATTTGGGTACTTATATTTGTGAAACACGAGTCTCAAAACGAAGATCATCCCAAAATTGTGAACACGTGACAATCATTGAGTCAATAGTCTTGATGTCAGGTACTTATATTTGTTGTCCCCTATTCAAGACTATGTAGCCATTTAAAAAAAAAAAAAAAGACTACGTAGCTCTTTATCGTTTCAAGAGAAAGAAACTAATAAATATATAGTTTTAGACCTTCCAAGTAGGAGAGTTAAATCATGTGTGAAATTTATCTGCTGGCATTGTTTTTTTTTTTTTATATATATAGCTTAAATCCAAGTATAATATAACAAGAACAATAACTAGCTTTGATCTCAAGAGATTGTTGTGTGCTACATGAACCATAAAAAGACTCAAATCAGGGCGTGCACATGTCAGTCTTCTTCAAGAACTTACGTCAGTTAGAATATCCTCGTTATCCTTTGGACTATTCGAATCATATCTTCTCCGGTCGTCCTCTTACTCTCTTGAAAGGACTGAAATCTATGAACTCCACCCGATATGCATGTGCATTTGGGCCTATGTTGTATGTGATCAAACCAACGTATTTTGCATATTCTCTTATATACAAGTTACACATACTTCATCTCGAATGTCTTCGTTCTATATTTTAACACTCTACATTTCCTATTTTTCTCGGACTCTCCGGCGATCGATCGCACCAAGCTGGCGATCGACGCCAGCTCTTTTTTTTCGGGCAGAAAAATTTGGCGATCGACGCCATTTTACCGATATCTTCATTCTTTGGTCCAATAGCAATTGACGATCGATCGCGCCATTTTACCAATCGATCGTCGAGATGAACATTTTGTTGCTCAGATTTTCTGCCTTAATCAATCAATCGAGCTCTTTTGGGCGATCGATCGAGCACATTTTTCAACTTTTATGCATTTTACTTGGTATACTTTAATCCCTTTCTAAACTCCAATACAATTCTCGATCCTTATTCGCCTTTGTTAGCTCGATTTCTTCGATTTCACCTACAATTACATAAACATACGATTAGGTAGCATATGTATCAAATTATCCATCAAAATATACCAAATCGTAGACAATTAAGCGCAATAGATGTGTTTATTCCTAGTCACATCACATCCCGATCCCATGAATAAACTACTAAAATTTCGAACAAGCTCGCACATCCAAGCACCAAAACTCAGTCACTTTCTAGGTTCAAATATGGACCAAACATCCCTATCTCGCATTTGCCAACGGACAAAATCAAATATCCTAAATAACAATAGAATATGCTTATGATGTCCGGGGATTACTAGTGTTAATCCCGGAGTGGTAATGACCTGTAATGGATTTTTAATGTGGCAATTATGAATTAATTACAATGTCCCGGAGTGGTAATGACCTGTAATAGATTTTTAATGTGGCAATTATGAATTAATTGCGAAGTTGGGACTCCTGAGGATGTTAAATCGGGGCTCGGGATCTTTGATTCCAATTGGATGAGATTGTATTCTCATTTTGGTGAAAAACCTTGGAATTGGGTTTTTGGTGGGATCTGGGGTCCGGGGTGCTTTGTGTTTGGGCTGGTATGAGAAATTGAGATTGGAGAGATGTTTATTGAAAACAGATGATTTTTAATGAATCATGATGTATTTGCGGAGGTATTGGTATTTTGGAGTCTCGGTGCTATATATACCAAGTGGACTCGATATTCCGTCATTGCACGGAATCTCTCTCTCTCCTCTCTCGCGCTACCCTTTCCCCCAACCCTTCCCCTCTTTTCTCTTGGAAGCAAATCAATGGAGGCTTGTCTTGGGAGCCCGATTTCTTGAAGAAAAGCTGGTAATCTTCTTCTCATCACCTTTAACTTCGATTTGATTATGGTATTGTGCTTGTTGGTTAAGTTTTGAGTTGGGTTTGAGAATTGGGGGTTTTGGTTAAAAATCTAAAAAGTTGTTTTTAATGTTTTTATTGAGTTAATTGGTGTATTGGAGGTGTTGAGGAAGTTAGGGGTGTTGGTTTTGAGTTTGGGTGTCAAAAACACCATTAAAGCTCGAGTTTTTTGGAATGTTGCATGTCGCGATCGATCGCGGCTTCGCGCCGATCAATCGCGACATAAATCTTTTTTTTGGGTGAAGATGAATAGTGCTCGCCATCGATCGCGATATTGCACCGATCGATCGCAAGGCAACAGTTAGAGTTGGCGATCGATCGCGCCTAAATGGCGATCGATCGCAGATTTTATATTTTTGGGCAGTAGGAACTCGCGATCGATCGCGGCTTGGTGCCGATCGATCGCGGCATTGTTCCCCTTTGATTTTTGAAAATTTTGGAAAATGTCGGGATTTTGGAATCGAGGTTTAAGTGGCTCATTTCCGGGGCAATGTCTACATTACAATGGGAATGCTATACTTTTAAAATGATTGGTTGGAGCCAAAGTTTTATAAAACGGAATTCTCGGTTGAGTTTTTGGCTATCATTTAAACTTATAAAATGGAATATTTTGGGTATTATGCATGCGTAGCCGGGGGGGATTTTGTATTGGTAATCATCATGGATTGACGATAGGTTTGGAAGTTGTGAACGTGCTTGGGCACGTGATTGCATGCCTATGTTTAATTGAGAGTTATTTGTTGGGATATGCCCTAAGACATATCATTAGATGATTGTTTATGACATACAATATAATATGATTTTATAAATGGCAATTCATTATTATATATTATTCTTTTAACTGTGCAATGTGAATTAATATATATGTTAATGTCCTTAGAATAATATTGTATTATTCTTAAAGATGTCCCTAGTCAAGTATTATCATGAAAGGGATAATGATAATACGTAGAGACTAGTATGTGTTGATCGATGAATTGTTCATTGATATGAGATATCAAATCAACATATGGGTACATGTTAGAGAACGATGTACTGGACAGACCCACCATGAGAATGCAACATGGATAGTTATATGATCGTCATATGCAATTCTCATAGTGATAATAATGTATGTAATCCTTACGACTTGTGATCATCAGAGATCCCAACATAAGGAGTTATGTATCTTGATATCGTCAAACGTTACCCGTAACAGGGTAATCTATAAAGGCGACTATTGGATACACTACGAATTATGTAGAGGGATGTTGACTGATCGAGATAGGATTTGTCCCTCCTATATAACAGGAGATGTGTTTGGCCCTTGATCAAGTGAGAACTAAAATGCATGGCCATGCTCGAATGAGTCGATATGAGATATCGAGCTTATTCGTTTATTCTAGTTCTACTTGGGGATCAAGAAATAAAGATTGGATATACGAGTATGACTATTCCATGACTCGTGTTCAATCTAAACACAAAGGACAAAGGGATTAAGCTACATGGTTAATATTATCACAAGTTCTAAAGGTTATGTCGAGTCATTGACATTCTTGTAATTTGGGTAGCATTGATGTGTTGCTAGATACCGCTCAATGCTTGCGACATAAAATGAGATTTTATGTCACTGCCAACATTACAAGATCCTATCCGGTCGCACAAAAGATTAAATCGAGAAGGGAAATTAAATTCATTGGATGAATTAATTAATTAAGAAGAGTCTTAATTAAGTGATTAAAAGGTTTTAATTAAATCATGGGTTTGGGCCCATTAGACTTTAAGAAAGTCTTGAACCTTAATTAAAAGCCTTATAATATAAATACAAGGTTATGTTTTAATTGTAAGACACAACTTCATATCATACTAACCTAAACCAAGAAGTCCACACGGCCGCCTATCAATAAGGCTCTCGGCTTCTTCTTTATAGCCGAAGGAGACTTGTTTGATTTGTGGCGATTATTCGATTGAGAATCGAGTGTGTTTCTTGTTCCGGTTTAAGAACTTGTCTAGCAACTTGTTCTTAAACTATCCCTTCACCCGATTTGATCGTGTGGATACCGTTGAGGCAAAACTTGTTGAGTTTTGCTAGTGACTCGAAGGAGGCGTTGGACGTGGAGCTGCTCCGTGTAATCTGCTCAAACACGCTACAAGGGTGAGATTCTTATTATCCTTTATCCGATATGAAATCCTATGTATAGATCTGCTGGTTAGTAATCCATATAAATTTTATTCCGCTGCGTTGTATGCTCTTGGATTACTTACATTATTTGCATGTTAGCACTTAATTCATCGGGTCGTGGGACTAAGGTACGTATGACGTACGAGCATATCTTTAATATATTAATGCAATTGTGGTGCATGATATAATATAATTGTGTTGAATTGATGGATAATGAAAATGAAATATAGTCGCACTAAATTGGTTGATAATATGAATTGTATGGTGCCGCTATGGAGCGAGCAATGTTTAGGGTTTCGTCGCTATGGAGCGAACATCGATTAGGATGTCGCCGCTGTTGAGCGTGCGTGGCAACTGGACTGTAGATTTGATAATTAGATACGGGTGATATCTAATAACCACATGTATATGAATTGAGTCTTATAAATTATGGAAAATGGATAATTGGAATATGGACATAGTTAATCAAGGTAATGATTAACTGGCTTTGAGAATTTGATGGATTTGGTTATTTTAAGACAGGAACAGCACAGGGGATTTCGGATGAGTATGATACCATCCAGGGAGTATCTTTTATATTTCATGGCAATTTACATTCGTAAATTATGAATTGCATTATATTGTGATTATTGGATTGGCGGTATTGATATGCTCACCCCGTGTGGGGGCTATCTCTGTTGGGGCAGGTGGAACAGGTACAAGGGAAGCTCCAGAGCTGAGATCGAGTTATGGATTAGAGGTACTTCCAGGATTGAGGTACCAGAACTAATATAGAGCAGAGTATTTTATACATTACGTACACATACGTTTATTTGGTGCTCGCATGTGAGCAGTGTATATGTGTATATGGGTTATATAAAAAGGCAAGGGCCTTTCTCTTTTCATTTATTTATGGCATGAAATTAATTTGGGAATTTTTAGATGAATTGAGAATGTAGTTAGTCTATTACAAGGGTGCATGATATGTTAAATGGTTTTGGTTGGGGAAACTGGACATGACATGGAATAAATTAAACGAAGAAATTTTATTAATGGTATATTATGCTAAGTTAGCATATGGTTATTTCCCAACACAGATGGTTATATGCACATGATTATGAGGTTAATACACTAATTACGGGTTAAGGGCGCGGGGGTCCTTACATTAGTGGTATCAGAGCAGTGGTTTGCTTTTTGGGGCTGTTGAGGGCCTAGGAACATGTTAATGGGAATGAGTAGCACATACTTATGCATGACAATAGTTAGTGCTGTGTGACACAACTATGTTGCTTATGTGCGTTTATGATATGTGTTCATAATTGGAATATGTTGTTGTTAACCATGGTGGTTTCAGGGTCATATGTGATATGGATTATGCATTGTGGTTGCATGTATGTTGAGTGATGATTTTAATGCTTTGCCGCTAAATGTTGAAGCGATGGTGAATTCTGCATGTCACATTTAAAGCGAGGTGCATTAAAATACACTCATAGCGATGTATACTGGGATATGGATTATGCATTGCTGTTGTATACATGGCGTAGCGATGTGAATACTTGCCGCTGTCATATTGTAGCGATGAAGAATATTTGCCGTAAATATGTAGGGCCTTCCTACCTTAACATCATAAGCAAGAGATAATTAGGGCTAAACATGCATCACATATAGCTTAGGGCTCCGGTTATTACGTGAGTTATTAGGATTACAGGCTAAAATAAAACTTCAAGCAAATTAATTACATTCTCAAATGGATGGCGCTATAGAATTATACTACTTCTGGAGTAGAGACTATACCAAATCCTGAATCCTAATTCATAAGGCATCTCGAAGCTCACTTCTTCAACCCCGCCCATAGCCCTCCAAATCCAAATGTGTACCTACAGGAACAACCCATCGTGAGCATATACATCATTACTCAACATCATAGGGTAATGGCATATAATTAAATGCATGAAGTAAATGAGTAACGTATACTTCCTGGTTAATCGCATTAACCCTCTTTGGTTGTCCCTGTTTCATAGTCATGCATATAATCGTTAGTTCTCGGCATAATGATTAAAATCATACTTCACATATATGATCACATCAAACTATGTTATTTAGAAGTGGAACTGTCCCGGTTCTATTATGACAGCGGCACAATTGGCCCCCTCGCTCGACATAACACATCGTATGATACCCATCGTTACGCCTTGATAGCGGATGTATCTTTTTATTGAGCGGATGATACCCATCGCTACGCCTTGATAGCGGATGTACCCCATCGCTCAGCGGATGATACCCCTCGCTACACCTTGATAGCGGATGTACCCCATCGCTCAGTTATGTGAGCGGCAAGACCTTCTTCGCTTGCCCATAATAACCACCGGACATTCAACCATTCTTAACAACATAGTTTCATATTCATCATAAACATCATAACATCTTATAGACATCATTATCTCATCATAATCGTTATAGTAACTGTTAGTTCCGGACCTTATCGATGAGATTTTAAAGATGACAAAACATTTCAGACCGGATCGATAGAAATCAGATTGACCAGATCGATCGGACAAAACAGAGCAAGATGACAAAACATTTCAGACCGGATCGATGGAAATCAGGCATACCAGATCGATCGCGCAAAACAGAGCAAGCTGATAAAGAATATCACATATCAGACCGGATCGATGGATTCCAGACTGACTAGATCGATACTTCAGATCGATCTCAACCTTTATCAGATCAGAGCAGTCAAAGATACATAAAGGATGGCTTCTCAATCCGAACCATTAATGGTTATTTATTGTAGCATTTAATGCTGTAACTAATGCTACAAAGGATCAAAAATTGAAGATTGCCATTAAAGGTAAGAAGACAAAGAAGAGCTTACCTGACAGTCGCCGAAAGCATACACCAGAACGGCAAGTGTCCTGAAGAAGAAGACTGTAGCTTTCTCAGAGTTTAAAAAGAGTCAAAGTTGCACATTAAGGGAAACAATGCCGTTGCTACCCTCAACTATAAAAGGATGCAACAAAAGGAAGACATAGACACTTGATTCCAACTCACGCTGATCAATTGAAAAACACACAAGAAAGCAACTGCACACGCTTACAAAGTTCAGAAGCTCTCGAGCTGAAGTTATTTATTTAAGCGCGATTACTTTGTAACATTTGATCATTGTAGGATCACTGTGCGCATTGTGTATTGAAAAATAGAAGTGAGCAACTTATTGTAACTGTCAGACAGAGTGTGTCTGAGCAGGTTGAGTGACTAGGAGTTTCAGACTGGTAGTGAGGTAAATCCAGCCTGAATCGGGTTTGTACAACAGGATTGTATAAATCAAAGTCTTCTAGTATAAACCTTCCTTAATTGGAAGAAGGGGAGACGTAGAAGGATTACACCACCTTCGAACTTCCAGAAACATATCCTGTGTTTTATCCTTCTGCACTTAGCCATCGAGTCGTTCTTACTTTTACAAGAGCAGACCGTTTCCGCACTTACCTTTTTAGTGGTCTGTTCTGTTCAAAGAGTTGATTAAGTAACAGATTTCTTTCACTAATCCGAAAGAATTCACAAGGGATAAATTTTATAAGGAGTGTTCATTCACCCCCCCCCCCCCCCCTCTAAACACTCCGGACCGATCCTAACAAGTGGTATCAGAGCAGGTCATCTTAATCAGCACAAAGACTACTAAGCTGATGGCATCATTCAACAAAATCCCCATGTTCTCAAAAGAAGACTATGATGACTGGAGAATCAGAATGCAAGCTCATCTGGCAGCTCAGGATGACGATATGTGGTTCGTCATCACTGATGGACCAATGAAGATTTTAAAAATCAATACAGCAGTAGCCATCTCTGGTGGAGAACCACAAATGGTGGAAAAAGACAGATCCCTCTGGACGAATGAGGAAAGAAAGAAAGCAAATCTCGATAATGTGGCCAAAGACATCTTGTTCAAGACTTTGGACAAGAACATGTTCAGCAAAATCAAAATGTGCTCTACTGCCAAAGAAATTTGGGAGAAGATAGCACAGCTATGTGAAGGCAACGACCAGACCAAAGAAAACAAGTTAACTGTTGCTCTTCAAAGATTTGAGAGCATAAAGATGAAAAGTGGAGAAACTCTAAATGAGTTTGATGAAAGAGTCACCGGCATCATAAATGAACTGAATGGTCTGGGGAAGGAATATTCTAACAGAGAGATCGCTCTGAAAGTAATGAGAGCTCTGCCAAAGGAATGGGATGTAAAGACCATTGCCATGAGGGAATCAAAAGACCTTAACAAGGTTGAACTTCATGATCTGTTTGCAGATCTTAAGGCCTATGAGTTTGAACTGATAAGCAGAGGTGAAGCAGAGCCATTCATCTCTCAACTAAACAAGGCCCTGGCAGCCACTCCAGACCAGATCGCTTCAACATCAGACCGATCTGCTGAACAGATGAGTAACGATGCTATGTCATTATTTATCAAGAAATTCGATAAATTTATGTCTAAAAATAAGAGGAACTTCAAACCCTCTCATCATTATAAATCAAGAAAAGATGATGCTGTTAACGATCAGGCTTGCTACAATTGTGGTAAGACCGGACACTTCATTGCAGATTGCACCAGACCAAAGAAAGAAGAACGGAAAGAGAAGCATCGTGATGATAGAAAGAAGAAGCACTACAAAGACCGCAAGAATCATGGAAAATCCCAAAAAGTCCTAGTAGCTGAAGAAAGAAACAGCAAATGGGCTCAGACAGACTCAGACTCGGAAAGCTCTGAATATTCTTCCAGCGAAAGCGAAGAAGATATTCAATGTCTTATGGCAGACGAAGAAATGAGTCAGACAGACGAGGTATATGATCTTGACTCAAATGAATTTACACGAGAAGAGCTCATGTCCGCACTGCAAGACATGGCTAATGATTATAGGATCTTAGCTGAATCATTTGAGAAGAATAAAGCCAAAATCAGTACTCAAATGGATGAGCACAACAAACCAAGCTGCTCTGAGCAGGGTGAGTGCAAAAATCTCCAGATCGAGCTGAATAAGCTGAAAATCTCTTATGATCAGCTCCATGAAGAAAATAAGAGAATTAGCACACAAAATGCTAAGCTCTCACATATATTCAAAACATGGACAAAATCCAGAACATCCTTGGAAGAATTACAAGAGGTTCAAAGAAACGTCGGTGATTTCACCGGCATAGGCTTTGACACCAAAGAATGCACCAAAGATGAATCTAAGCTGTTGCTGGTAAAGAATCAAGTCAAACAAATGACATTCGTTAAATCCAGCACAGTATATGAAACTGAAGCACCTAAGATTCAAACAGGAGTCTCTTACGAGAATCAAAATCTGAGAAAAGGAATTGGTTATGTTGACCAAGCCAAAGAAAAGGCACCAGCAAGATTTGCGTCTATCAGACCAAATCCAAAGGTGCAAGATCGAAGGCAAGGAAGACAATACAATTACTATAACTCAAAACCGATTCAACGAAGATATAGACTACCTTATGAGAATCAAAGGTTTTCACAGCGCACACATTATCACACACAGCATCGAAACAGACCAGCACACAGCACACCCTACACACACAAGTCATTGAAGCTGATACAGGTGTGGGTTCCCAAAGGGCTAATCCGTTCTGGACCCAAATAGGATTGGGTACCAACAATAATTATATTTGATGACAGGTACCGAAGAAACTCGCATCAGACTGGTATTTGGACAGTGGGTGTTCCCGTCACATGACTGGAAACATCGAGCTGCTGTCTGAAGTGACAGAATGTATTGGACCCAAAATCATTTCGGGGATAACTCAAAGGGTAAGACCGTGGGCAGGGGTAAGATTGTCCATGGTAACATTATTATCAATGATGTGCTGTTAGTTGAAAATCTGTGCTATAATCTGATTAGTATAAGTCAACTCTGTGATAATGGTTATGATGTAGAATTTCATAAACACACTTGCACTGTTAAATCATCAGACGGTATAACCATGCTCGTAGGAATCAGGAATGGAAACACTTATAAGATTAACTGGAATCATGCTCAACCTGATAATCCTACTTGCTTCATCGCTAACAATGATATAAACATTGGCTGTGGCATAAGCGCTTGAATCATATCAACTTTAAGACCATTGCTAGCCTGTGTAAACATGATTTAGTTATCGGTCTGCCCAAGATCGATTTTGCTAAGGATAAGATCTGCGAAGCTTGCCAAATGGGCAAACAGATCAGATCATCCTTCAAAAACAAGAATGCCAAATCCTCCTCGCACTGTTTAGAATTACTGCATATGGACTTGTTTGGTCCTATACCAATAACAAGTTTAGGGGGAATGCGGTATACTTTTGTTGTTATTGATGATTACTCACGCTTTACATGGACTATATTCTTAAGCAGTAAAGATAACACCGGTCCGAAGTTGATCAAGCTGCTGAAACGCACTCAGAACGAGAAATCATCCAGCATAGACAGGATTCGAAGTGACAAAGGCACTAAGTTTTCAAATCAGAATCTTGAATCCTTTCTAGAAGATCATGGAATCAAGCATGAGTTTTCAGCTGCTCGAACTCCTCAACAGAATGGAGTTGCAGAACGAAGAAACAGAACGCTCAAGGAAGCAGCAAGAACAATGCTTGCTGATTCTGGAATCTCTCAAAAGTTCTGGGCAGAAGCTGTAAATACTGCTTGCTACACTCAAAACCGATCTATGATTAACAAGAAGCTGAATCTCACTCCATATGAAATATGGACTGGTAACAGACCATCTGTTTCTCACTTTCATGTATTTGGCTGTAAATGCTTCGTTCACAACAATGGTAAGAGTCATCTTACAGCATTTGAAGCTAAGTCAGATAATGGTATATTCTTAGGATATTCATCAATTAGCAAAGCTTATCGAGTTTTTAATAATCGAACTTTAACTGTAGAAGAATCTATTCATGTAGTCTTTGATGAAACTTTATATGTTGAGGGCAACAAAGAATCAATTCAAAATCAGATGAAAAATATCCATCTCGAAGCTAACAGTGATGATGAGATTGTAGCTAACAGGTCAAGAGACAATCCACCAGAACCAGAAGTACCAGACAGACCGGATCAAGGCTTTGAAGAAACTTCAGATCGAGCTGATCCGGATGCTCCTGACTCAATTATTAAAGCAGATGCTGATCATGCTGTTACTGTTCATCCGACCGGACCAGACAATCCAGAGTCAAGCTATCGATGGACTAAGAAGCATCCACCTAATCTAGTGATTGGTAGTCCTTCTGCACCGATCAGAACCAGAGGACAGATGATGGATGAGTTCACTCATGCTGCCTTCATCTCAACTCTGGAACCCAAGAAGATCGATGAAGCTCTGACTGACTTCAACTGGATTAAAGCAATGCAAGAAGAGCTTAATCACTTCGAACAAAATCAAGTTTGGAGTCTAACCCCCAGACCAAGCGATCTGCCTGTTATTGGAACCAGATGGGTCTTCAGAAATAAGCTCTACGCAGATGGAACTGTGGTTAGAAACAAAGCCAGACTGGTGGCACAGGGATTCAGACAAGAAGAAGGAATCGACTTCGATGAATCATTTGCACCAGTCGCCAGACTTGAAGCTATCCGAATCTTTCTTGCTTATGCTGCCTTTAAAGACTTCAAAGTATATCAGATGGACGTCAAGAGCGCCTTTCTTAATGGAAAGCTTCAGGAAGAAGTCTACATTGAGCAACCACCTGGATTTCAGAACCATTTGTATCCCAATCATGTATATCTACTGAATAAAGCAGTGTATGGTTTGAAACAAGCTCCAAGAGCCTGGTATGACACTCTATCTCAAGTTCTGCTGAACCATGATTTCCAGATCGGCTCAGTAGATAAAACTCTATTTAAATTCATTAAGGGGGAACATACCCTATTAGTTCAGATTTATGTTGATGACATAATCTTTGGGTCAACTAACCCCAAATTGTGCGAGAAATTTTCTAAGTTAATGCAGGGACAGTTCGAGATGAGCATGATGGGAGAATTGTCATTCTTTCTGGGTCTACAAGTAAAACAACTCAACAATGGCATTTTCATCAATCAGACCAAGTATACCAAAGAGCTCCTCAAGAGATTTGGAATGGAAACATGCTCAACTGCATCAACTCCAATGAGTCCAACAATCAAGTTAGACAAAGATGAAGGGGGAACGGCAGTTGAAGTAACCATGTATAGAGGACTAATCGGATCGCTATTGTATCTTACAGCGAGCCGGCCCGATATTATGTTTTCAGTCTGTATGTGCGCCAGATTTCAGTCAGAACCAAAGCAATCACATTTTATTGCTGCCAAGCGTATTCTGAAATATTTAAAAGGATCTCAGAACGTTGGTCTTTGGTACTCCAAAGATTCAAACTTCAGCTTGATCGGGTATTCAGACGCAGACTACGCTGGGTGTAAGATCGATCGTAAAAGCACCAGTGGAACATGTCAATTTCTAGGTGAAAGATTGATCTCTTGGTTCAGTAAGAAGCAGACATCGATTGCCACATCCACAGCTGAAGCAGAATACCTAGCCGCTGGAAGCTGTTGTGCTCAAATGCTCTGGATTCAACACCAGCTCAAAGACTATGGCATCCAAGCTGTTGACTCTCCGATATTTTGCGACAACACAAGTGCAATTGCTATAACGTATAATCCAGTTCTGCACTCTCGAACAAAGCATATTGATATACGACATCATTTTATTCGAGATCATGTTGGCAAAAAGAAAATTCGGATCGAGCACATTTCAACAGAGCAGCAAGCAGCAGACATCTTCACTAAACCGCTTCCTGAGGCTAAGTTTAATTATTTCCGTCAAATTCTTGGTTTAATTGACTTATCTTAATTAGTTTAGATGTTTTTATTCTTTTCGCACTTGAAGATGTTTGTCACCACAGATCGATAATACAATGTTCAGAAAGACACAGACCGGTCCGAACTTTCAGACCGATCCTTGTCAGTCTGATTTTATCCTATGATCTGTCTGGACAATAACAACAGCTCGGACTGATTGACCATTTTAACTAGTTGTACTTTAACCGCCTTATCTTTCTTTATCCTGACCGTTTATTTTGAATTATTTAATTCTCAGTCTTGGAGATAAAGACACGTGTCTTCTCTCTCCTATTTAGCGGGCTGAACATTTCATACTTGTTCACTTTTTACAATTTACCGCTTTCTACCTTCTTACTCTCTCACTCTCTTACTCTTCGCACTTTCTTTAAACTCCTTTCAAATGGCTACCATCACTCATAACTCACTCTCCGTTGAGTTTGATGACATTTACAGGGTAGAAGATGCTGCGATGGTGTCCATTTTTAGAGCCCTGGAATCATCTGGTTTAAGGAACTTTTTGGAGTGCGGGACAGTTGTTTATGAATCAGAAATCCGCGAGCTGTTCGCCAACGCCGTCTCCCGGAAGACATCCATTTCTACTACTGTCAAGGGCAAATCTTTCGAGATCTCGCCAATGACGATGGCCAAGACCTTTGGCCTCCCCAGTTCCGGACTGACAGAGTTCGGACAGACTCCTCAAGCGTCACTCTTAGATCTTCAGGGGAAGATTTCTATTTCTGGCCACCGATTGCAACCCTCCTTTAAGAAGAAGGAAATGCTCTTCCATTTCCAGGTGCTGTGTGAAGTGGTAGGCAAGCCACTTTTGGGTAAAGCAGGAAGTTTCGATGCTGTAACCGCCGAAAAGTTCAGGGCTATGGCGGCTATTGTATCCGGCCAGAAGATAAACTGGTCCATGATTTTGTTTGGAGTACTGCTGGAAACGGTGATTGCATCCAAGCACGCCGTATGCTTTGCTGTTCCTCTCAGCAAGCTCTTGGAGTCCTTAGGCCTCGAGCTGAGCAAGCCGTCTGCTCTCCGTCCCCTTAAGATCCTTAACTCCAAAGGGCTTGCACTGCTGAAGTCCAAGAGTGTTTCGCCTACTCCTGCTACTCTGGCTGCAGTCAAGTTTGAGCAGGACGAGGAACAAGTTGTTGTGCGCAAACCTCGGGTCAAGCGGAAGCTGACCATTCAGACTGACTCGGAAGAAACCCAGTCTGCTCACTCATCACCAACCAAGCCACTTCCCAAAAAGCCCCGAACCCAGATCACCAAACCAACCAAATCTCTACCTCCACCCATACTGCCATCCCCTAAAGCAACCCCTGCCCCTCAACCTTCCACCCAGCTTTCACAAGCTTCAACCCCTGCACCCAAAGTCACCCTTAGAATTCCCTATGAGAATTCCGTGGTCAAAGGGATAGTTATCACTGAGTTGGGAGACCATACCCAATCAGGGATTAAGTCCCCTTCCTCCACCGGCAAGGGAAAAGCCATCGACATCGCTATGGAGGATGTTGATGAGAAGCTAAAGGAACTCATTGTGGTTTTTGATGAATACGTCCAGTACCGGACTATCAACCACATTGAGCTGTTCTACGGTAAGTTGCACAGATTGAAGAAGATGGAAGAGGAAGCTCTGAAAGGAACAGAGACTGATGATGTTCGACTTGCCGTGCAGCGCAGAGATTTATTTACGGCAAAACACAGATTCAGACTGGCCAATCTGCTTCTAGTTGCCAAAAAGAAGAACTTCGATCCGCTTGCTCCAACTGCCAGAGATGATGGGGCTGTGATTGCTCAACTCGAGATGGATGTTCATGCTCTATCCTTAGCTGTCCGTTTTCAACGACAGAAGCTAGGTACCTCCACTCCAGCCACAAGCCCGGATCATCCTTCTGCAAGCAAGACTCTGGCAGAACCATTTATCGAGGTTATTCCCTCTGATGCAGCAAAACAGCCAGAGGATCAGCCTGCAGAGCACGTACCAGACCAGACAGCGGAGCAGCCATTGCCTAATGCTCCGTCTGCAACAGATGATGAACCAATGAATGTTCTGTTGGACTCTCCGACAACATCTATTCCATTGAAGTCATCAGCCTCCCGTGCACAACCCAGTCCAGCTGAAGCATGTGCAACAACTGAAGCACCAGACTTCATCGATCCGGATTTCGTGGTATCTACAGTGGTTGCAGCTCTCCAAGTTGAGGAACCTCCCAGTCCCCACTCTCCTCCGGGACCATCAGATGAAGATTTGGTCTTCATTCAAGGTTTTTCTTCGGATCTGGTCACTCTGATCCGATCCGAAAGTCATCAAGCTGCCATTTCTTCCATCGTGCCGATTGCTGAAGAAGATGACCATGCCATGTCATCATCAGATCACTCTCCCAGCCAGCTATCTGATGCACCTCCATCCCTGGCACGGACTATCCAGCACTTCTCTGATACCTGTCTGTCCTTGACTCAACGCATTCTAGAAGTTCATCAAGGTCAGAGGGTCACAGCCTTGGACTTTGCTTCTTTCAAAGAGAAGATGACTGCCAGTATCGGAAGCCTTCAGCGCGGCATAAACGATCTGTTTTCTCAACAGGCCTCTTACAAGAACATTCTGAGAAAAGAGCAGATCGAGCTAGCCACTGAAGTCAGAGCATCTGTTGCCAATTCCCTCCGCGCTCAAGACGTTCGTCTTGACGCTATCAGCGCGCAGCTTGCACAAGTTGTCGACTTTCTTCAAGAGATTGCTACTGACAAAAAGGGGGAAAAGAAGACAGACTTCAGGCCGCCTTCTAGAAAATAATATTTTCAGACTGTGTATTTTAGGATTTTCTTGGTGATCAATAAAATCCTCGTTTGATTAAGTCTGTGTTCATTTATTTTGAACCTCATCATAAGGCTTAATAATAAAGATTTAATCGATCCAACTTAATGATGTTCATTTATTTTGAACAAAGAAGTAATCGATCCGAAAGCATTCGCTTCAGAGCTCTTATCAAGACTGGTTAAAAAGACTTAGAAGCTAGGTTTTGTCATCATCAAAAAGGGGGAATTTGTTAGTTCCGGACCTTATCGATGAGATTTTAAAGATGACAAAACATTTCAGACCGGATCGATAGAAATCAGATTGACCAGATCGATCGGACAAAACAGAGCAAGATGACAAAACATTTCAGACCGGATCGATGGAAATCAGGCATACCAGATCGATCGCTCAAAACAGAGCAAGCTGATAAAGAATATCACATATCAGACCGGATCGATGGATTCCAGACTGACTAGATCGATACTTCAGATCGATCTCAACCTTTATCAGATCAGAGCAGTCAAAGATACATAAAGGATGGCTTCTCAATCCGAACCATTAACGGTTATTTATTGTAGCATTTAATGCTGTAATTAATGCTACAGAGGATCAAAAATTGAAGATTGCCATTAAAGGTAAGAAGACAAAGAATAGCTTACCTGACAGTCGCCGAAAGCATACACCAGAACGGCAAGTGTCCTGAAGAAGAAGACTGTAGCTTTCTCAGAGTTTAAAAAGAGTCAAAGTTGCACATTTAGGGAAACAATGCCGTTGCTACCCTCAACTATAAAAGGATGCAACAAAAGGAAGACATAGACACTTGATTCCAACTCACGCTGATCAATTGAAAAACACACAAGAAAGCAACTGCACACGCTTACAAAGTTCAGAAGCTCTCGAGCTGAAGTTATTTATTTAAGCGCGATTATTTTGTAACATTTGATCATTGTAGGATCACTGTGCGCATTGTGTATTGAAAAATAGAAGTGAGCAACTTATTGTAACTGTCAGACAGAGTGTGTCTGAGCAGGTTGAGTGACTAGGAGTTTCAGACTGGTAGTGAGGTAAATCCAGCCTGAATCGGGTTTGTACAACAGGATTGTATAAATCAAAGCCTTCTAGTATAAACCTTCCTTAATTGGAAGAAGGGGAGACGTAGAAGGATTACACCACCTTCGAACTTCCAGAAACATATCCTGTGTTTTATCCTTCTGCACTTAGCCATCGAGCCGTTCTTACTTTTACAAGAGCAGACCGTTTCCGCACTTACCTTTTTAGTGGTCTGTTCTGTTCAAAGAGTTGATTAAGTAACAGATTTCTTTCACTAATCCGAAAGAATTCACAAGGGATAAATTTTATAAGGAGTGTTCATTCACCCCCCCTCTAAACACTCCGGACCGATCCTAACAGTAACGTCATATCATCTTCATTTATCATAACATCATCGTAAGCATCTTGTCATCTTTATTCATCATAAACATCATCATCATTTATCATAATATCATCGTAAGCATCTTTATTTATCAGAATATCATCGTAAGCATCTTCTCATCTTTATTCATCATAAAAATCATCTTTATTTATCGTAACATCATCTTAAACATCTTATCATCTTATTCATTATAAAATCATCTTCATCGTGGACTTACTTATCATAACATCATCTTAAACATCTTATCATCTTTATTCGTTATAAAATCATCTTCATCGTGGACTTACTTATCATAACATCATCTTAAACATCTTATCATCTTTATTCATTATAAAATCATCTTCATCGTGAACTTACTTATCATAACATCGTGTGTCATCTTACCACATGGGTATCTTCCCCATCGTATGGCATCTTACCATATCATAACATCATGTGGCATCTTACCACATGGGCATCTTACCCAATCGTATGGCATCTTACCATATCATAACATCGTGTGGCATCTTACCACATGGGCATCTTACCCAATCGTATGGCATCTTACCATATCATAACATCGTAACATCATTTAAACCATCATAACATATAAACATCATTTCATGTAAACGTCATCATTCCATCGTACATACTTACGCGATAAATGCATAGTCATAGTTAGGAGTGTGTTACCGTCCGATGCCCGTACGCTTCTTACGTACCTTAATTCCAAAAGTGGAGAAATTGAAGAACTCTATCTTCTCGATGTTGTTGGCACCTGAGATGGTTCCACACAACCATACAAATCAATATTAGGAGCTAAATAATAGCCTAATACCAAAAATTCCATCAATTAAGCCAAGAAAATCATCTTCAGCAAAATCGCTTTACCAATCGATCGGTCACCCTTACCGATCGATCGGTAACTGTTCATAATTAAAATTTAAGCTACGGCATTTCACCGATCGATCGGTCCAAGCCACCAATCGATCGTTAGTCATCCACCGATCGATCGTTCACTTCCACCGATCGATCGGTAAATAAAGAAACTTCAGTCCTCGCTTCGCACATGCACCGATCGATCGTTGCCCTGCTACCGATCGATCGGTCGCTGCGACTTTTTCGGGTGAACTCCATTTTTTGGCATAAAACTCCCAAATAAACCAATACATCTTAAACCAAATACATCCCAACAACTTACCACCACAAAAACCTCATAAAACCATACCCCAAACCCATACAACACATACCTCAAAACCACCCACATAATCACTTCAAAAATCACCCCATTTCAAATCCAAACATCATCAAAACTTTAGGAAGAGTTCCATACCTCTTGAAGACTCCAAATCTTGGTAAAAATCACACAAACTCAAGTTTTGTGGAGCTTCCTCCTTCCTCCTTTGAAGGATTTCGAAAATGTGGCAAGGTTTAGGGTTGAGGATGAGTTGGGGGGTTTTAAAAAGAGTAACGGTAGAGTCGGGGTTTAAGTGATGAGTGATGGGTTAAAAAGGGGTTGTGGACTAATTTAAAATCATACCCCAAACTTAACATGATGTATAAAACATCCCAACTTGGTATTTTAAAAGCATTTTTACAAAATGCAACCAACTTCATTAAATTCATACTTTCCTCATAATTAAAATCAACACAATTAAATCATGCTAACACTTCATTTTTTCCACGCACAACTTAATCATCTTAATAATTCATCATATAAACATAATTAATGCTTTAATTGCAATTAATCATTTCGGGGACATCACAAAATATGTCGAAGCGAAGGATAATTCCGCTGTCATATTACTATTGCAAGGGATATTATGCGCCTAATATGTCGAAGCGAGGGGTATTTCCGCTGTCATGATAAAACGAGGAGTAGTGGCGCCGCTGTCATACCATCGCGATGAAGAATATTTGTCGCTTAAGCGAGGGATATTATACTGCTAATATGGCGTGGCGATGAGCTTTTCGCTGTCATATGATAGCGATGAATAATATTTTCCGCCTAAGCGAGGGATATTATGCCGCTGGTACGTCGAAGCTAAGTAGCGAAGAGTGATATTTGCCGCTGTATAGCGAGGGACATCATTCCGCTATTCTATTGGCGATGGTTTATGCCGCCGGGTATTCATAGTGATGGTTCATTCCGCTATTCTATTGGCGATGGCTTATGCCACCGGGTATTCATAGCGATGGTTCATTCCGCTATTCTATTGGCGATGGTCTATGCCGCCGGGTATTCATAGCGATGGTTCATTCCGCTATTCTATTGGTGATGGTCTATGCCGCCGGGTATTCATAGCGATGGTTTATTCCGCTATTCTATTGGCGATGGTTTATGCCGCTGGGTATTATATAGCGATGGTACATTCAGCTAATTCTATTGGCGATGGTTCATACCGTCGGGTATCTATAGCGATGTTTTATACCGCTGACTCTATAGCGATTGGTTATGCCGCTATGTACGTAGCGCGGGATTATGCCGCCTTCAAGCGATGGGTGCTGCTTGCGTACCACTGTTGGGCAATGGATACAAGTATGCCGCTATCTTGTTAGCGAGGATGTATGGTATATTGTTGTTTTATTAGCATTATTGTGGATGTCATGCGTTGATATACATATACCATCACGTGTTTGACGATGAGATTGTGACTGTCAGGTGTTGACATGTACCGTCACGAGTTGACGATGTTATTTTGGGTGTCATTTGTTAACATTACCGTCACGGGATGACGATGACATAGTGGATGTTCTATGTAGACGTGTAACGTCGTTATGATGAATAATACGTTTGAGTGTACGTATTTAGTCGTATGGTTTGAGTGCCGAGGATTGGGCACGGGGTGGTATCCACGTCACCAGTTGACAAAACCATTATGCCGAGCAGGTTTGCTCGATGAGTTGATGGATGCGTTGTACATATGAGTGTACCGCAGTGTGTGTTTGGGGTAATTATGATACGAGTAGTGGTACCCTTGTGTATACTCGTTGGGATGGCTTTTGGCCAAGTGATTGATGATAGGAGTAGTCGTTGAGGAAATTACTCGCTTTTATCGTTGTGACATGTGGTGGACATGGTCGCACCCACCCTTGAGGGTGTGGAATAAATCCTAATAAATTAGGATTGCTTTGGGTTGAATGAGGACACTGGGATGTCCGTTGCGCGTTGATATTAGAGAACGTGGGGTGATGACCCACTACTCTAATTGATTGTACGTATGGTATACCGGGGTGGAACGTGTAATACATTGGTAGGTTTGGTATAAACCTAAGGAGGCAGCAATTTGGCTAGCCATGCTTCGTGCAGTTCAATGATGTGCTTGATGTAGCCATTATACTGCTCGTTGGAAACGGGTTTGGATGAATCGTATGATGATACGATGAGGGTTTATAGTGGACTCTTATAGCCATTATGTGACATGAGGTTGAGGCTGAGAATACCTCATGAAAACGTTATGCGTTAATTGTTTGAGGGACTTGTTTTGGGACAACTCGATTTTGTTGGGAGTACCAACATGAGTGTCAACGTCATTGTTAGCTCTGATTGAGAATCCTTGCATGTGGGATGCAATGGGAGACGCGATCGAGATTGTGGGATATAGCTAGTGGGTGACACTACTATATCGGTTATGTCTCTTGGAGAGATTTGTAGCACACTGTCATGGAAGACAGCTGATGTTGATCGATGGTTGATTGTGAATCAGCGGTAAGCATTACTGATGTTGGGCCCAGTAACGGCCTTATAATTTCGGTGAGACGCACGAGGAGACATCTCTGGGGAGATGCTTGAGATGTGGAGTACTATGGTATTAGTACAGAGCATCGTTAGAAATGGTATACGTTGTGTATACGGTTTTTGATTTAGTAATAGTGGCAATAATGCCTATTCTGGACCAGTTATGTATTTGTTGGTCCGGGCATATATTTTGGTATAAGTGTATCCAGGATTTCCGAACGGTGGTTCAAGGTTAGAGGGTCATGGATTCATGACACTTCCCTTGAGAGGAAGGTGGTATTGATATACCTATTGAAAATCTGTTGAGAGATTCGATTAGTCGGATTTTGTGGTGTTGATGTTGGGAGCACACCGCGAGTAGTTGGATTCGTCAATCATTATTCTCCCCTGGGTGAGAATAACTGAGAATTGACAGTAGTATTTGGAGGCTTGTGGGTATGTTTGAGGATACCCAAGTCGAGTGCATTGAGAATGCATGTGGCGTTGATGCTTGAGCATCTATACCGGTGCGTATACGGAGGCCAGCATATGGGTATTTGTCAAACATCAGGTTAATATGCTTGGACGGGCGAATCTTTGATGAGAGATTGTGGTATCTTGAGATCGGTAATCTCAATGGCGCGGTGTATTATGAGGAATGATCGTGATGCCTGACCGACTCCCTGTGATGAGGGATCGTCGTGTGTAGGGTCAAGGCAGTGAGTAATTCGATAGCATCCCTGTATTAGGATTGTTGCATCCTAGGGTAAACAACGGATGGCCAGAATTTGGATTGTTAGGTGTCGTGACTGACATGTGTGGTGAGGATGCAATTGGTTTTCTTGCATGCCCTTTTGGAAACTTGAGACCTCGTGGAGTCTCGGTGGTGTGTTAGGACCAAGATACGATTCTTGGAACACACGGATCTAAACGTCTTGGGTTGTGTTTTGTGTTGATCGATGGCCGTGAGTTGCCCAATCCGCGTTGCAAAGTGGTATAACTACTCCTTGATGGAGATGGATTTGGAAAGCGGAAACCGGGTTTACTGTGAGTATACTATTGTATACTAGTGGTTTCCTTCGTGACGATGCGTGTTGGACATCGTAGGAAAGTGGTGAAGATATCATGGGATGATATTCATGCCAGAATCAGGGAGGATTCGTTCGATTTGCAGTCGAGGCCGACTGACTTGTGGGATGGCTCACATCGAAGTATGTTGCCATCTTCTGAGATTTATGATGGGTTGGGAGGTTACTCCATTCCTGAGATTGGTGCGAGTTCGATGTACTCGCAATTGGTACGTCGTTCATATTATGTTCATAATTCGACGGTTGTGGTTTTGTTTGATTTGAGTAGTCTTGGCAGTACGTGGAGTACGCCTGTGCAAATTTCGAGGATGAAATTTTATTAGTGGGGATAATTGTGATGTCCGGGGATTACTAGTGTTAATCCCGGAGTGGTAATGACCTATAATGGATTTTTAATGTGGCAATTATGAATTAATTGCGATTTTGGGACTCCCGAGGATGTTAAACGGCTCGGGATCTTTGATTCCAATTGGATGAGATTGTATTCTCATCGTGGTGAAAAACCTTGGAATTGGGTTTTTAGTGGGATCTGGGGTCCGGGGTGCTTTGTGTTGGGGCTGGTAGGAAATTGAGGTTGCAGAGATGTTTATTGAAAACAGATGATTTTTAATGAATCATGATGTATTTGCGGAGGTATTGGTATTTTGGAGTCTTGGTGCTATATATACAAAGTGGACTCAATATTCAGTCATTGCACGGAATCTCTCATCTCTCTCTCCTCTCTCGCGCTCAACCCTTTCCCCCAACCCTTCCCCTCTTTTCTCTTGGAAGCAAATCAATGGAGGCTCGTCTTGGGAGCCAGATTTCTTGAAGAAAAGCTGGTAATTTTCTTCTCCTCACCTTTAGCTTCGATTTGATTATAATATTGTGCTTGTTGGTTAAGTTTTGAGTTGGGTTTGAGAATTGGGGGTTTTGGTTAAAAATCTAAAAAGTTGTTTTTAATGTTTTTATTGAGTTAATTGGTGTATTGGAGGTGTTGAGGAAGTTAGGGGTGTTGGTTTTGAGTTTGGGTGTCAAAAACACCATTAAAGCTCGAGTTTTTCGGAATGTTGCAGGTCGCGATCGATCGCGGCTTCGTGCCGATCGATCGCGACATAAATCTGATTTTTGGGTGAAGATGAATAGTGCTCGCGATCGATCGCGATATTGCACCGATCGATCACGAGGCAACAGTTAGAGTTGGCGATTGATCGCGCCTAAATGACGATCGATCGCGGCTTGGTGCCGATCGATCGCGCACTGTTCCCCTTTGATTTTTGAAAATTTTGGAAAATGTCGGGATTTTGAAATCGAGGTTTAAGTGGCTCATTTTTGGGGCAATGTCTACATTCCAATGGGAATGCTATACTTTTAAAATGGATTGGTTGGAGCCAAAGTTTAATAAAACGGAATTCTCGGTTGAGTTTTTGGCTATCATTTAAACTTATAAAATAGAATATTTTGGGTGTTGCTTAGCTGTGAGGCTTTTGTATTGGTAATCATCATGGATTGACGATAGGTTTGGAAGTTGTGAACGTGCTTGGGCACGTGATTGCATGCCTATGTTTAATTGAGAGTTATTTGCATGTTAGCACTTAATTCATCGGGTCGTGGGACTCATGCAATGGTTGGTTCGGACTACGAAATCCTAAGGTACGTATGACGTACGAGCATATCTTTAATATATTATTGCAATTGTGGTGCATGATATAATATAATTGTGTTGAATTGATGGATAATGGAAATGGAATATAGTCGCACTAAATTGGTTGATACTATGAATTATATGGTGCTTGGAGCGAGCAATGTTTAGGGTGTTGTCGCTATGGAGCGAACATCGATTAGGATGCCGCCGCTGTTGAGCGTGCGTGGCAACTGGACTGTAGATTTGGTATTTAGATACATGTGATATCTAATAACCACGTGTATATGAATTGAGTCTTATAAATTATGGAAAATGGATAACTGGAACATGGACATAGTTAATCAAGGTAATGATCAACTGACTTTGGGAATTTGATGGATTTGGTTATTTGAAGACAGGATGAGGATGATATCATCCAGGGAGTATCTTTTATCATGGCAATTTACATTCGTAAATTATGAATTGCATTATATTGTGATTATTGGATTGACGGTATTGGTATGCTCACCCCGTGTGGGGGCTGTCTCTTTTGGGGCAGGTGGAACAGGTACAAGGGAAGCTCTAGAGCTGAGATCGAGTTATGGATTGGAGGTACTTCCAGGATTGAGGTACCAGAACTAATATGGAGCATGGTATTTTATACATTACGTACACATACGTTTATTTGGTGCTCGCATGTGAGCAGTGTATATGTGTATATGGGTTGTATAAAAAGGCAAGGGCCTTTCTCTTTTCATTTATTTGTGGCGTGAAATTAATTTGGGAATTGCTAGATGAATTGATAATGTAGTTAGTGTATTACAAGGGTGCATGATATGTTAAATGGTTTTGGTTGGGGAAACTGGACATGACATGGAATAAATTAAACGGAGAAATTTTGTTAATTGTATATTATGCTAAGTTGGCATATGGTTATTTCCCAACACAGATGGTTATATGAATATGATTATGAGGTTAATACACTAATTGCGGGTTAAGGGCGCGGGGGTCCTTACAATGCTCGAACATCCCGAGCAATAATAGATCGTACTCGAACATCCCGAGCACCAAAATGCATGCTCGAACATCCAGAGCAAAACACTTTGGCAATTTTAGGTTTAAACATGGACCAAGCATCCCGATCCCATGAATAAACTACTAAATTCCGAACAAGCTCGAACATCCCGAACACAATCACTTAGTCAATTTTAGGTTTAAACATGAACCAAACATCACAATCCCATTAATAAACTACTAAAATTCTGAACAAGCTCGCACTTCATAGCACCAAAACTCAGTCACGTTTTAGGTTTAAAAAGCAAACCAAACTTCCCGATCCCGCAATTAATCCGCCAACAACGAACAAAATCAAATATCCCAAATAGCAATAGAATATGAGCGAATATCGCGAGCAATAACATAACGTACTCGAACATCACATGCACCAAAAATCACGCTCGAACATCCTGAGCAAAAACATTTTGGCAATTTTAGATTTAAACATGGACCAAACATCCCGATCCCATGAATAAACTACTAAAATTCCGAACAAGTTCTAACATCCCGAGTACAGTCACTTAGACAATTTTAAGTTTAAACATGGACCAAACATCCCGATCCCATGAATAAACTACTAAATTCCGAACAAACTTGCACATCCGAGCATCAAAACTCAGTCACGTTTTAGGTTCAAATACGGACCAAACATCCCGATCCTGCATTAACCCGCCAACAACAGACAAGATCAAATATCCCAAATAGCAATAGAATATGCTCAAACATCCCGATGAATAATAGAACGTACTCGAACATCCCGATGAATAATAGAACGTACTCGAACATCCCGATCACCAAAAGCACGCTGGAACATCCCAAGCAAAAATGTTTTGGCAATTTTAGGTTTAAACATAGATCAAACATCCTGATCCCATGAATAAATTATTCCAAACTAGCTCAAACATCCCGAGCACAATCACTTAGGCAATTTTAGGTTTAAACATAGTCCAAACATCCTGATCCCATGAATAAACTACTAAAATTCCAAACAAGCTCGCACATCCTAGCACCAAAACGCAGTCACGTTTTAGGTTCAAATATGGACCAAACATCCCGATCCCGCATTTAACCCGCCAACAACGGACAAGATCAAATATCCCAAATAACAATAGAATATGCTCGAACATCCCGAGCAATAATAGAAGGTACTCGAACATCCCGAGCACCAAAACTCAGGCATATTGTAGGTTTATAAACGGACCAAACATCCCGATCCCCTATTTAACCCGCCAACAGCGGACAAGATCAAATATCCCAAATAGCAATAGAATATGCTCGAACATCCCGAGCAATAATAGAACGTACTTGAACATCCGATGCACCAAAAAGCATGCTCAAACATCCCGAGCAAAAACACTTTGGCAATTTTAGGTTTAAATATGGACCAAACATCCTGATCCCATGAATAAACTACCAAAATTCCGAACAAGTTCGAACATCCCGAGCACAATCACTTAGACAATTTTAGGTTTATACATGGACCAACATCCCTATCCTATGAATAAACTACTAAAATTCAGAACAAGCTCGGACATCCGAGCATCAACACTCAGTCACGTTTTAGGTTCAAATATGGACCAAACATCCCGATCCTGCATTTAACCCGCCAACAACGGACAAGATCAATTATCCCAAATAGCAATAGAATATGCTCGAACATCCCGATGAATAATAGCACGTACTCGAACATCCGGATCACCAAAAAGCAAGCTGGAACATCCCGAGCAAAAACGTTTTTGCAATTTTAGGTTTAAACATAGACCAAACATCCCGATCCCATCAATAAATTACTAAAATTCGGAACTAGCTCGAACATCCCGAGCACAATCACTTAGGCAAAGTTTAGGTTTAAATATAGACCAAACATCCCGATCCCATCAATAAACTACTAAAATTACGAACAAGCTCGCACATCCGAGCACCAAAACACAGTCACGTTTTAGGTTCAAATACGGACCAAACATCCCGATCCCTCATTTAACCCTCCAACAACGGACAAAATCAAATATCCCAAATAACAATAGAATATACTCGAACATCCCGAGCAATAATAGAACGTATTCGAACATCACGAGCACCAACAAGCACACTCGAACATCCCGAGCAAAAATGCTTTGGCAATTTTCGATTTAAACATGCACCAAATATCCCGATCCCATGAATAAACGCCGAACAACCTCGAACATCTTGAGCACAATCACTTAGTCACTTTTTAGGTTTAAACATGGACCAAACATCCATATCCCATGAATAAACTACTAAAATTCTGAACAGGCTCGCACATTCGAGCACCAAAACTCAGTCATATTTTAGGTTCGAATACGGACCAAACATACTAATCCCGCATTTAACCCGTCAATAACAGACTAGATCAAATATCTCAAATAACAATAGAATATGCTCAAACATTCCGGGCAATAATAAAACGTACTCGAATATCCCAAGCACCAAAAAGTACGCTCGAACATCCCAAGCAAAAACACTTTGGCAATTTTAGGTTTAAACATGGACCAAACATCTCAACCCCATGAATAAACTAATAAAATTCCGAACAAGGCTTATACAAAAAGGCAACTTATTTTATTAACATCCAAAGTTAACAATCATAAAAACAATAAGTACTTCTTAAGGTTGTGAACATTCCATGGTATTGCCAATTCTCGGCCCTGTTGATCTTCCAGTCTAAATGACCCTCGCCCAATCACTGCCTTCACTTTGTAAGGGCCTTCCCATTTTGGCTTTAATTTCCTTATATCCCCAGCCAGGTTAGTTCTCCGCCATACCAGATCCATGACCTGAAAAGCCCTTGGGCGAGCCCTTCGATTATAAGGGTTAATGATCCTAATTTTATACATCTCAGTGCGTGCGACTACTCTTTCTCTTAGCAGGCCCACCTCATCCAGTTCTAATTTTCTTGCCTCCTCATTCCTTTTGGGATCATAATATTGTACCCGAAGAGATTCTACATTGATCTCGGGAATCTGGGTCTCAGAACCATACATCAAGCTATATGGAGTTTCTCCCATATATTCACGGTGTAGTTTGGTATACCCATAGTAGACCCGGTAATTCATCAACCCATGCTCCTCTCGCTCCTTCCAACCTGGTTTTAATCCAGTGTAATAGGATCCAATTCGCCACCTCAGATTGTCCATTGAATTGAGGATAAGCTACCAAGGTAAATACTTGTGTAATTCATGTCCTTGCACCAATCCCGAACTCTCTTCCCCTGAAATTGTATTCCATTTTTGAGACAATTTCCTCGGTATTCCAAACCGACATATTATGTTCTTCCGTAAGAACTTAATCACTTCATCCTCGGTGATCTTAGCAAGGGGCTCGACTTCCACCCATTTGGTGAAGTATTCAAACGCGACTAAAAAGACTTCCTTTGCCCAGTTCCTCGGGGGAAGGTCCCATAATATCCATTACCCCATCTATCAAAGGGACAAGAAGTGATGCTGCTACTAAGGACTTCTGCTGATATATGCGAATAATTGCGTGCTTCTGGCAATTATTGCATTTCCTGATGATGTCCTTGGCATCTCTCTTCATGGTATGCCAATAATATCCAGCTCGTTTGCCTTTTGGTATAGCATGTTTGCACCAAGGTGATTGATCACATTTTTCTTTAACACAAAATTTATTATCAATTTAAAATCAATGTGCGAATATACCGCAAGTGCACGGGGTCAAGTTTTAGTATAGATAATTAAGATCAGGTTGTCGAACCCACATGAACTAACTGTAAGTACCAAATAAGACGCTTTTAACTATATTTAACCTATGATAATAAAATACTAAGCAACTAAATTAACTACTAACCCAACCAAGTCAATAAAAGTAAACGAGAAAATTCCGCTAGAGAAGATTATCAAGACGTCGGCTCACCAATGCAATCCATACAATTCTCGATTGAATATCCAAATATTTAAGGTGACGAATTCTCCGGAATTATCTACTATACTCTCTAGATCTATATTAAACATAATATCAAATTGCAGTAAGTCATTCTAATGTACTTATTTAACAACTCAATATTGTATTAAGATCCATGAAAACTACTAGCTTTCGATTATTAGATATCTATAGCTATCACACATGTATTTGACTTATCTCTCGATCTCGGTCTGAAATCCACGGTATGTATTATTAGTTCCATATCATAAAATCATCTCTCGATCTCAATTATGATTCTAACATCATTCAAAGGTAGCTAATCCATCAAAAGCATTAAAATCATAAAACATACACAAAGAATTGTAAGGATTCAATCAAATAAATAATAATCAAATCGTAGGTTCAAAACAAAGGTTTCCCTAGCCACGATAAATAAATTTAGTTCATCATATTTAAATCACAAAATAAACCTAAGCATGAATAATCCAAAATAAATCAAAACTATATTCAAAAGACAAGAATAAACTCCCAGTGTCGACTCCGTTCGTAGATAATTTCTTCCTCTATGGCTTCCTTCTTGACCGTCTGTCGAATCTCCTTGTTGGCTTGTTCCAAAGCTAGGATGATTATTGGATGGATGGTGGATGAATGTGATGGTGGAAGATGGGATGTAGGCTCAATCCTAGGGTAAAAATATGATAAAAGTCCCCCTTTATGATGAAAAATGTTACAAGGAAAGATTGACAATAAAGATGGAAAGATTTTGTATAATTGTTATTCCTAGTATATGATTTCTAGTTAGGAAAGTAGCAATAGTTTAGGCTAAACCTACGATTGTGTATACCAGTATATATATTGTAAGCAATGGAGAAATGAATATTGATAATTCATTGGACAAATTACCATGTACTTTGACATGGCATCAGAGCCAACATTGTGATTCTCATTTTTTTTCTCTTTCGCAAATTCTGATCGTCCTTCGTCGCTTTGTTCTTGGGATTCTGGCAATGCTGAGTTATTCAATTTGAATCATGAAAACGTTGCTTTCCGATACTTTCTCTTAACCTATCATATTTTGTGTGGGTTTCTGGTATTCAGATCGCAAATCTGTTATTTGCTCTTGGAATTTTGTGTTCTTGGTATTCTGGTGGTACTGCGCATCGTTCTTGAAGTTCTTCTAGGAAATATTTTTTCCCCCGATTTCATATTTCTGGGAGTGTGCTGCGTATCCTTCTTCGCTTTGATCTTGGAAATTATTTTTTTGGTGGGTTCCTGGTCTTTAGAACGCAAATCCAGTGATTTGCTTTTGGCGTGATTGGACTTTTCTTTCCGATACCTTGGACGTAATTGCCATTCATCATGACTACCGAATTTTTTCCTACCAAATTCACGGGCAAGAACTATGATGCCTGGGAATTTCAGTTTAGGATGTTTCTCAAAGGTAAGGCACTTTGGAGCCACGTCGATGGCTCTTTTGTTGCACCCGAAGCAGGTCATGAATTAGTTCAATGGGAAACCAATGATGCCTGGATTATTTCTTGGATCCTTGGGTCTAATGAACCTCAAATGGTTAACAATCTCTGTTGTTTTACTACCTCGAAGGCCATGTTGGCTTATCTTAAATGGGTCTATTATCAAGACAACACTGCTCGAAGATTCCAACTCAAACTGGACATCGCGAATTACTCGCACGGTACTCTGACCATGGACCAATACTACTCTGGTGTTCTTAACCTATGGATTGAACATACAAACATAATTTATGCTACTGTGTCCAAAGAAGTGTTGTGATATGCTCTAAGACAAGTCATTAGATGATTGTTTATGACATACAATGTATTATGATTTTATAAATGGCAAATCATTATTATATATTATTCGAATATCTGTGCAATATGAACTGATATATAAGTTAATGTCCTTAGAATAATATTGTATTATTCTTAAAGATTGTCCCTAGTCAAGTATTATCATAAATCAGAATAATGATAATACATTGAGACTAGTATGTTTTGATTGATGAATTAATTCATGGATATGAGATATCAAATCAACACATGGGTACATGTTAGAGAACAATGTACTTGACAGACCCACCATGAGAATGCTACATGGATAGTTATATGAGTGTCATAAGCAATTCTCATAGTGATAATAATGTATGTAATCCTTACGACTTGAGATCATCAGAGATCTCAACATAAGGAGTTATGTATCTTGATATTGTCAAACGTTACCTGTAACAGGGTAAACTATAAAGGAAAATATTGGATACACTACGAATTATGTAGAGGGATGTTGATTGATCAAGATATGATTTGTCCCTCCTATATAACAGGAGAAGTGTTTGGGCCCTTGATCAAGTAAGACTAAAATGCATGGCCGTGCTCGAATGAGTCGATATATGATATCGAGCTTATTCGTTTATTCTAGTTCTACTTGGTGATCAAGAAATAGAGATTGAATATACGAGTATGACTATTCCACGACTCATGTTCAATCTAAACACATGGACAAAGGGATTAAGTTACATGGTTAATATTATCACAAGTTCTAAGGTTATGTCGAGTCAATGACATTCTTGTAATTTGGGTAGCTTTGATGTGTTGCTAGATACCGCTCATTGCTTGTGACATAAAATGATATTTTATGTCACTGCCAGCATTACAAGATCCTATCGGGTCGCACAAAAGATTAAATCGATAAGGGGAATTAAATTCATTGGATGAATTAATTAATTAAGAAGAGTCTTAATTAAATGATTATAAGGATTTAATTAAATCATGGGTTTGGGCCCATGAGACTTTAAGAAAGTCTTGCACCTTAATTAAATCTTATAATATATATACAAGGTTATAATTAATTGTAAGACAAGACAATTCATAATCACATAACCTAGCCACCATAACTCTCGGCCGCCGCCTCCTTTCTTCCTCAATCTTCACGGCCGACGTGAATAGTGGTGATTGGAACGGCCGCCGTTTACAAGGGTGAGACTCTTATTATCTCTATTCCGATATGAACCCTTTGTATAGATCCGCGGTTTTAGTAATCCAAATTTTATTATTCCGCTGCTTTGTTTGCTCGTTGGATTACTTACAAGAAGCCCTCCCCTCCTTTCAAGAAGTCCATTCGATGAGCCAACGTGATCAATTTCTCATGAAACTACGCCCTGAGTATGAAGATACACGGGCTGGTCTTCTCAATTGCAATCATGTACCCTCGTTAGACATTTGTTTTGGTGAACTCATGCGTGAAGAACAATGATTGGCCACTCACGCTGCTATTACTTCATCCACGGCAAATTCTGAAATTGTTAATGTTGCTTATGCTGCTCATGGATAGCCACAAGGCAAGAGCTCTCCTCAATGCTACTATTGCAAGGGATTTGGTCATATTGCTAGACATTGTAATAAGAAGTTTTGCAATTACTGTAAACAAAAGGACCACATTCTTGTTGATTGTCCTACCCGCCCGCAGAATCGTCGAGTTAAGGCTTTTCAAGCCACTGCTACAAGGAATACTTCGACTCTTCTCCAACAGCTCCTACACCTTCCTCAACAGCTACTACACATTCTACAACAGCTTCTTCCCACAATCGTACACCAGAAATGGTCCAGCAGATGATTCTTTCGGCGTTTTTTGCTCTTGGGATACATGGCAGTGGTAAGCAAGTTTCGATTCCTTGGGTTGTTGATTCTGGCGCGTCCAATCATATGACAGGTTCTTTTGATTATCTGAGTCACATTTGCACGTACATGTGTTCCCAACATATTCAAATTGTTAATGGAAACACTCTTCCAATTAAGCATGTTGGTGATGTCAACCCTTCATTCACCGACATGTTTGTATCTTCGGGATTATCTACTAATTTGATTTATGTCGGTCAATTAGTTGATAAAAACTGCAATGTAAACTTCTCACATAATGGTTGTCTTGTACAGGATTAGGTTTCGGGGAAGGTGGTAACGAGGAGGCCTAAAGTTGGGGGCTTATTTCCACTTCATTTTACCAACTCTCTTAATTTATCTTTGTCTTGTGTTACTACTCCGAATAAACTTGTCAGTTGGCATAAACAACTTGGTCACCCGAATAATGTGATCTTATCTCATTTGATGAAAAATGGTTTTTTGGGCAATACTATTAATATTCCCTCTTCTTCATTCTCTCTTGAATGTGCTACTTGCAAACTTGGGAAAAGTAAAATTCTACCTTTTCAACATCATGGTAGTCGTGCTATTGAGTGCTTCGAATTGGTTCATAGTGATGTTTGAGGGGTTGCTTATGTTACTTCACATGCTCATTATAAATATTTTGTGACATTTATTGATGATTTTAGTTGCTTTACTTGGGTTTATTTCATGCGTTCTAAATCTGATTGTTTACTGCTTTTGATACATTTGTGGGTTACCTTGAAACTCAATTCTCTACCAGCATTAAGTGTCTTCAATCCGACAATGGGGGGGAATATATGTCCCATTCTTTTCAAACTTTCTTACAGCAGAAAGACATTGTATCTCAACGCTCATGCCCTTACACACCACAACAAAATGGTGTGGCTGAACGAAAAAATAGACACTTGTTAGATATGATTCGTTCTTTTCTCTTAGAGGCCTCGGTACCTCCAATTTTTTGGGTGGAAGCATTGTCCACTGCCGTCTATACGATCAAAAGATTGCCCTCTCAGATCTTAAACTTTGAGTCTCCTTACCTTCGTCTTTACGGCGTTCATCCGGATTATCGTACACTTTGCACTTTTGGTAGTATGCGTTTCGTTCATCTTCCTTCGCATGAACGTCACAAGCTTTCTGCTCAAACCGTTTGGTGTGCTTTCATGGCTATAATAACACTCATAAGGGTTATGTGTGCTTTGATGATGTCTCTAAAAGAATGCGTATCTCTCGGAATGTAATTTTTTTTAGAATCACAATTACTTCCCTCTGTCCCACAACGCTTCTGATAATGAGTTACTTCCTCATAATATTGTGTCTTCTGTTGACCGCTTCAAACCAGGTCTAGTCTATGCCCGCCGACAGCCTCCGACCACCTCTGTAAGGACGCTAGTTCCTTAAGTGCGGATTAAAGGCATAAATAGAGCTAAACATGCATCTAAGAATATAAAGTTGGTGTTGATGCCTTGAGCTGTTATGATTACATGCCAAAATAAAATTTCCAAAAGGGATTATGTGATATCCCTGAAATGATTAATTGCAATTTGAGCATTAATTGTGTTTATATGACTTATTTTGGTGATAATTAATTATGTGTTGGAATTAATTATCATGTGAAAATGCATGGTCATGTGGAAAGGGTGACCCGGGAGTGCATTTCAGAGTGCATGTTGGGAAAAATTTGTTGGGAACATGATTTATTTGCCTTGGTTAGCAATTAATTGGAAATCATGAGTTAATTGGTATTTTGGTGCATTTTGAGTTAATGCTTTGAAAATATCATGTTGGGGTGTTTTATACACCATGAAATTCTTTTTGGTATGTATTTTAATAAACTCACTTTTATACCCCAACCCCACCACCCACTCTTACTTTTACTTTACCAAACAACACCCAAACCCTTCCTTTTTCTCTTCATTTTCGAGTTTGAGCATAAGGGTGAAGAGAAGTTCTTGCAAAACTTTGATTTGTGGAGTTTGTTGGGTGATTTGAGGTCCCCAAGAGGTATGGATACCTCATGGTTAATTTTGTTGTGTTTTGCTTAAGTTTGATATGGTTTGAAGAGTTTTAAAATGGGTTTGTGTTGGGTTGTTGTGGTTTTGGTATTATTTTGGGTGGATGTTAAATATATGAGTTAATGTAGATGTTTATTGATGGCTTTGAGTGGTTTTGTATGGTTGGTGTTGGATTAATTGAGTTTGTTTGAGTTGGGGTTGAAGATGGGTGAATAGTGCCCGAAAATCGGATGCCCAGAGCTCGGCGATCGATCGGTGCCTTCCGCGATCGATCGCGAGCAGCAGTGCTGGAGGCAGTAGCCTTCAGCGATCGATCGCGAGTTTAGCGCGATCGATCGGCGAGGCCGTGATCGATCGGCGCAAACTCAGCGATCGATCGCGGATTGGCATATTTTGTTGGGCGAGGCAGAGAGGTCTCGCGATCGATCGGGGCTTTATGGCGAACGATCGCGAGACACCAAATATGGTGTTTTTGGTTATTTTTGTGGGATTTTTGGTATTGGACTATTATTGGGTTCTAATATTGATATTTGTGAATGTGTAGAACCAACCCAGGTGGCAACACAGCCAAGGAATTGAAGTCCTACCACATTCCACTTTTGGAAAGGTACGTAGTGGACGTACGGGCACCCAACGGTACATGTATCTTATATACTCATTGTTTATGCATTGTGGATGCGAGTATATATGTGGTATTGCATTGTGGATGCAAATACATGTTATGCATGATGTTTATAGATGCATATGATTATTGGTGCACATCCCATGAGTCGTGGTCATCCCTTGATTATTTTAATGCTTGCCGCTATTTGTTTGGTTCCGCTAAATGTGAAGCGAGGGGTGGGAGCGCCGCATGTCACATTTGAGCGTGGTTATCATATAGGGCGAGGAAAGGGTATTTGCCGCTCAATGTGAGGCGAGGGTGGGAGTCCCGCATCTCCATTGAAGCGAGGTTATCCTATGCCGCCTATATGTAAATAAGCGAGGGGCATTAAAATACATTGTGATGGACAGACTAGGGATTGGTGACCAGTATTTGGTATTGATGAGCTGGTATATGTCATGACATGTTTAGACCATTAAAAATAATCTATTGATTATACTCATGAGTTATGGTACAGGGACAACCAAACGGGAAGCATTTGAAATGCATGGGGAAAACATGAAGTGTTTTATTATGATTATACATTTACGCTTTATCTTCATATTGTGTTGAATATGAATGATTATTATTGCTCATGTTTGGGGGTTGTCCTTGTAGGTACTTTTGGCATGATAGAAGGGCTAGACGGGTTGAGATGGTGAGCTTGTTGAGGATGCTTTTGGGATTTGAAGGACGGGATTGCTTCCTATAGTGTCTACTCTAGGAGTAGCTTGAACTATAGTTAACCACATTCTTTTGATTGGAATGTAATTAATCCATTTGGAAGTCCTTATTTTTTTGCATGTAATGCTTAAGCTCATAAACTCAACACGTTCTTTTACACTCTGATTATTATGATAGCTCTATTATGCCTTGATTCCGCACTTAAGGATTAGGGTCCTTACATTAGTGGTATCAGAGCAGTGGTTAGAGAACCCGGGAACGAGTGAAGGGTAGCCTTAGCATGATTGGCTAGGTGCTTACATTTGAGGCATGTTTATGCATGTGGTGCATATTGATGTATATCCTGTTATACTAACATGCTTATTATCATTCCTGTTATCTAACGGCATAACATGTATATTTGTTTTGGAATTGTTGTTAACCTCTGTGTTACAGCATGGCTGCTATGAATGCGGGGAACCTTAACGAAGAAGTTGGCGATGTGGGCAGTGTTAACGCCAGCGTTGGACAAGTGAACCCTCTACCTCCACCAGCAGTAGGCTTGGAGCCAGTGGCTCAGTTATTACTACCCGGTGAGATTAACTTGACTCAGTTTCTGTCTTACCACCGCCCCGGTTTGAGGGAACAGAATCAGGGGAGGAAGCTGAGGAGTGGCTAGAAAGACTTGAGCAGATTTTTGTATCGGCTCCTTGTGCTGTTACAGCGTGGCTGAGGCTAGCGGAGTTCCAGTTAGCTAAGAAACCTCTAATGTGGTGGAGGGGCACTGTATTGGAGCTAAGAGCACTGGGTACTATGATCGATTGGACACTCTTCAGGACCCGGTTTCTGAACCGGTATTAATCCGCAGCGGCGAGACAGACGAAGGAGGACGAGTTTACAAGTTTGAAACAGGGGAACATGACAGTGTCAGACTGTGCCACGAGGTACTCTTCGTTACTGAGGTATGTTCCCCACATTGCCACCAATGGGCACGCAAAGATGAGAAATTTTATGAAGGGGTTGCGACCGGAGCTCTATGACCGGGTTATCACCAATAACCCAACTTCTTTTGATGATGCTCTCACAAGAGCGGAGCTTGCTGAGCTTGGAGTGGGAGCTTATCCTAGTGCTATGCCACCACCAGTACCACAACAGAGGCAGACTAATGACAGCTTGAGGCCCCGGGGAGAGCCATTTAAACCTCGTGGTGCCTCTTCATCTGCACGGTTTGGTGGAAAGAAGTACTTTGGTCAGAAACAGGAGAACAAGAAGAGCAATTGGTCCGCCAATCGAGGGCCTTCACAAGGGAATAGGCCGGGAGAGCCGAGGTGCGACAACTGTGGAGGGCCACATTCTTCAAGTAAGTGCCCTGCCTGTTATAGCTGTGGCAAGATGGGCCACATCGCTCGGTATTGCCCCACTCGGGGAGGACAGTCAGAGTTCCAAGGCAACAGGCCGAGGTTTGATGATAGAACTGTACACCAGAGGCAGCAGTTTGGGCCTCGACCATCGGGAGGTCAGACAGTGGGACCGTCCCAGGGGCAGGTGTATGCGCTGACTAGAGAGCAGGCCCAGGCAGCCCCAGAGGAGGTGATCGCCGGTACGTGTCATTTATTTACGTACCCTGCTTTTATTTTGGTAGATACAGGTGCCTCCCACTCTTTTGTATCTGTTGGCTTTGTGGAGAGACACCATATGCGCACGTCTTCTTTACCCACGCCTCTCCTTGTCTCGACACCCACTGGAAGAAATGTCGTTGCTGATCAGTTCATGGCAGATTGCCTCATTTATTTTGAGGGCAACGAGTTGAAGACAGACTTGATTGTGTTGGGTATGTCGGACTTCGACTGCATCTTGGGTATTGATATTCTGAACAGTATCAGGCAGTGGTAGATTGCCGGCAGAAGACAGTGAAGTTCATGCCTGATTTGGGTAGTCAGTGGGCTTTCTATGGCAACGGTTCTCGTGCGAAGATTCCGTTGATTTCAGCGATCAAGATGACTCAACTGTTGGAACGTGGCCACACGGGCTATCTCATCTATGCCGTGGACACGTCTGGGAAGAATAAGGAATTGAGAGTTGAGGATGTACCAGTGGTAGCAGAGTTTGCTGATGTATTCCCAGAAGAGATCCCAGGATTCCCACCGGCTAGGGAAGTTGAGTTTGGGATCGAGTTGTTACCGGGGACATCCGCTATCTCCCGTGCACCTTACAGGATGGCACCGGCGGAGTTGAGGGAATTGAAGGAACAGTTGCAGGACCTCCTTGACAAAGGATATATACGCCCGAGCGTATCGCCATGGGGCGCACCGGTTCTCTTTGTGAAGAAGAAGGACGGTTCGATGCGGTTGTGCATCGATTATCGGCAACTGAATAAAGCCACAGTAAAGAACAAATATCCTCTCCCAAGGATTGATGACTTGTTTGACCAGTTGCAAGGTACCAGACTGTATAGCAAGATTGATTTGAGATCCGGGTACCATCAGATTCGAGTCAGAGAGGAAGATGTACAGAAGACAGCGTTCCGGACTCGATATGGACATTATGAGTTCTTAGTGATGCCGTTTGGTGTGACGAATGCTCCAGCGGTCTTTATGAGTCTGATGAACAGAGTGTTTCAGCAGTACCTTGATTAGTTCATCATCGTGTTCATCGACGACATTCTCATCTATTCTCGGAGCGAGGAAGAGCACGCGAAACACTTGAGGACAGTGCTCCAGATTCTCCGAGATCACCAGTTGTATGCCAAGCTCAGTAAGTGTGAGTTTTGGTTGAGCAGTGTAGTATTTCTGGGCCATGTCATATCGAGCAGTGGAATATCTGTGGATCCCAGAAAGATCGAAGCTGTAATGGAGTGGGCTGCCCCCACTTCTGTGCCTGAGATTCGGAGCTTCCTTGGTTTGGCCGGATATTATCGACGCTTCGTCGAGGGCTTTTCGAAGATTGCCAAGCCGTTGACACAGTTGACCCAGAAAGGAGTACCTTTCTTTTGGTCGGAAGCTTGTGAGGAGAGCTTCCAGGAGTTGAAGCACCGTTTGACGACGGCACCAGTGTTAGTGATCCCTACGGAGAACTCCAGATTTGTTTTGTATACCGATGCATCACTTCAGGGACTTGGGTGTGTACTGATGCAAGATAAGCATGTGGTAGCTTATGCATCGAGGCAGTTGAAGCCGGATGAGACGAGATACCCAGTCCATGACTTGGAACTGGCGGCTATTATCTTCGCCCTGAAGATTTGGAGGCATTATTTGTATGGTACGTCGTTTACCATTTACACGGATCACAAGAGCCTCAAGTTTTTATTCACTCAGGCAGAGCTGAACATGAGGCAGAGGAGGTGGATGGACTTACTCAAAGACTATGATTGCGAGATTGAGTACCATCCCGGGAAAGCTAATTTGACAGCAGACGCTTTGAGCCGGAAAGTGAAGAGTTCTGCTGAGGACGTCATCCATCTGTCAGCCATGATGACCTCCTATTGCCAGTTGGGCTATGATTTTGACATTGATGCATCACCTGTGTATGTATCGACCTTGCTAGCTGAGCCAGATATCTATGAGAACATCAGGAGAGCTCAGAGGTCAGATGATGAGGTTCATAGGTGGTTATCTTTAGTACATCTTGGTCAGCCAACGAAATTCAGAGTGGCCGATGACGGATCTTTGAGATTGGGTAACCGTTGGGTGGTTCCAAGTACGCCGGAGTTGCGTAGAGGGATCTTGGAGCGAGCTCATAGTAGCAGACTTAGCATCCACCCAGGCGGGAAGAAGATGTATAAAGATTTACGTGGTCAGTTTTGGTGGAAGAGGATGAAATCTGATGTCGTCGCTTTTGTTAAGAGGTGTTTGATCTGCCAGCAGGTTAAGGCAGAGAGACAGAGACCTGGCGGCGAGTTGAAAAGCTTGGAGATACCGAAGTGGAAGTGGGAACACATTTCCATGGACTTCGTGACTCACTTGCCGAGGAGTGCTTCAGGCTTTGATGCTATTTGGGTGATTGTGGATCGATTGACTAAGGTAGCTCATTTCATCCCCTATAGCATGACTTTCACCTTTTTGAGGATGGCGCAGTTGTACATTCGAGATGTGGTGAGATTGCATGGGATCCCCATTTCCATAGTGTCGGATCGAGATCCGCGATTCACATCTCATTTTTGGGAAGGTCTTCAGTCAGCCTTGGGAACCGAAGTCAGATTGAGCACTGCTTATCATCCTCAGACGGATGGCCAGACCGAGCATACTATCCAGACGCTCGAGGACATGTTGAGAGCTTGTGTTTTGGAGTTCGATGTTTCTTGGCAAGATTCAGTGCCTTTGGTAGAGTTCTCTTATAATAACAGCTACCAGGCGAGTATTCAGATGGCTCCTTTTGAAGCTCTTATGGCAGACGGTGTAGATCACCCTTGTGTTGGGATGATTTGGACCGTAAATCGGTCGGAGGACCGGAATTGATTCGGGAGATGGAAGAGAAGATAAAGATGATAAGGCAGAAAATGAAAGCAGCCCAGGACAGACAGGCAGCTTATGCGAACAAACGGCGGAGACCGTTGGAATTTCAGTTGGGAGATAAGGTCTTTTTGAAGATCTCGCCTTTCAGGGGCGTTGTGCGATTTGGGATGCGCGGAAAACTGTCTCCGAGGTATGTTGGACCGTACGAGATTTTGCAGCGCATTGGCACCTTAGCTTACTGACTAGCTCTGCCGCCTTCTTTATCTGGTATACATGACGTATTTCATGTGTCTATGCTGCGGAAGTATGAGCCGGATCCGTCGCATGTGTTACAGCCATCCGAAGTTCAGTTAGAGTCCGATGTGTCTTATGTGGAACGGCCTGTCAGAATTCTGGATGGAGCAGACCGTAGACTTCGGAACAAAGTGATACCTATGATCAAGGTTCAGTGGGATCGCAGGGGTGTCGAGGAGGCTACGTGGGAGACTGAGCGGCATATGGTGCAGCACTACCCAGAACTATTCTCTGGTATGTGTTTATGTTTAGTTTCCTTTTGGGGTAAGTGCATGTGATTTCGAGGACGAAATCTTATAAGTATGGGAGTATTGTGATATCCCTGAAATGATTAATTGCAATTTGAGCATTAATTGTGTTTATATGACTTATTTTGGTGATAATTAATTATGTGTTGGAATTAATTATCATGTGAAAATGCATGGTCATGTGGAAAGGGTGACCCGGGAGTGCATTTCAGAGTGCATCTTGTGCATGTTGGGAAAAATTTGTTGGGAACATGATTTATTTGCCTTGGTTAGCAATTAATTGGAAATCATGAGTTAATTGGTGTTTTGGTGCATTTTGAGTTAATGCTTTGAAAATATCATGTTGGGGTGTTTTATACACCATGAAATTCTTTTTGGTATGTATTTTAATAAACTCACTTTTATACCCCAACCCCACCACCCACTCTTACTTTTACTTTACCAAACAACACCCAAACCCTTCCTTTTTTCTCTTCATTTTCGAGTTTGAGCATAAGGGTGAAGAGAAGTTCTTGCAAAACTTTGATTTGTGGAGTTTGTTGGGTGATTTGAGGTCCCCAAGAGGTATGGATACCTCATGGTTAATTTTGTTGTGTTTTGCTTAAGTTTGATATGGTTTGAAGAGTTTTAAAATGGGTTTGTGTTGGGTTGTTGTGGTTTTGGTATTATTTTGGGTGGATGTTAAATATATGAGTTAATGTAGATGTTTATTGATGGCTTTGAGTGGTTTTGTATGGTTGGTGTTGGATTAATTGAGTTTGTTTGAGTTGGGGTTGAAGATGGGTGAATAGTGCCCGAAATTCGGATGCCCAGAGCTCGGCGATCGATCGGTGCCTTCCGCGATCGATCGCGAGCAGCAGTGCTGGAGGCAGTAGCCTTCAGCGATCGATCGCGAGTTTAGAGCGATCGATCGGCGAGGCCGCGATCGATCGGCGCAAACTCAGCAATCGATCGCGGATTGGCAAATTTTGTTGGGCGAGGCAGAGAGGTCTCGCGATCGATCGGGGCTTTATGGCGATCGATCGCGAGACACCAAAAATGGTGTTTTTGGTTATTTTTGTGGGATTTTTGGTATTGGACTATTATTGGGTTCTAATATTGATATTTGTGATTGTGTAGAACCAACCCAGGTGGCAACACAGCCAAGGAATTGAAGTCCTACCACATTCCACTTTTGGAAAGGTACGTAGTGGACGTACGGGCACCCAACGGTACATGTATCTTATATACTCATTGTTTATGCATTGTGGATGCGAGTATATATGTGGTATTGCATTGTGGATGCAAATACATGTTATGCATGATGTTTATAGATGCATATGATTATTGGTGCACATCCCATGAGTCGTGGTCATCCCTTGATGATTTTAATGCTTGCCGCTATTTGTTTGGTTCCGCTAAATGTGAAGCGAGGGGTGGGAGCGCCGCATGTCACATTTGAGCGTGGTTATCGTATAGGGCGAGGAAAGGGTATTTGCCGCTCAATGTGAGGCGAGGGGTGGGAGTCCCGCATGTCCATTGAAGCGAGGTTATCCTATGCCGCCTATATGTAAATAAGCGAGGGGCATTAAACTACATTGTGATGGACAGACTAGGGATTGGTGACCAGTATTTGGTATTGATGAGCTGGTATATGTCATGACATGTTTAGACCATTAAAAATAATCTATTGATTATACTCATGAGTTATGGTACAGGGACAACCAAACTGGAAGCGTTTGAAATGCATGGGGAAAACAGGAAGTGTTTTTATTATGATTATGCATTTACGCTTTATCTTCATATTGTGTTGAATATGAATGATTATTATTGCTCATGTTTGGGGGTTGTCCTTGTAGGTACTTTTGGCATGATAGAAGGGCTAGACGGGTTGAGATGGTGAGCTTGTTGAGGATGCTTTTGGGATTTGAAGGACGGGATTGCTTCCTATAGTGTCTACTCTAGGAGTAGCTTGAACTATAGTTAACCACATTCTTTTGATTGGAATGTAATTAATCCATTTGGAAGTCCTTATTTTTTTGCATGTAATGCTTAAGCTCATAAACTCAACACGTTCTTTTACACTCTGATTATTATGATAGCTCTATTATGCCTTGATTCCGCACTTAAGGATTAGGGTCCTTACAGATTAATTACATTCCCAACCAATTGAATGTTAATCCTATAACTTTACACTACTCCTAGAGTAGAGACTATACAAAAGAATTAAGCCTGCTATGCCAAAAGCACTCCACACTAGCTCACCGCATCAACCCGCCTTAGCCCGTCCGCCCAAAAGTACCTACAGGAACAACCCCAAAACCATGAGCATGTATATCAACTATATTCACAATAATATGATTGTAATTCAAATGCATAAACTGTAAATACGATTCACTTCCTGTGTTTAATACATTTAAAAGCTCCCTTTGGCTGTCCCTGTACCACATTCATAATCAATGGATTATAATACCAATAATGTATGTCATGGCATGCATCCATTCCATGTACACCGTGTTCAATTTCCAAGTCTTATTATATCAGTGGCATAATACCCATCGCGTTAACATGACAGCGGAAATACCCCTCGCTTAGACAATACCAGCGGCACTAATATCCCTCGCTATAAATATGACAGCGGTCGTGTTCTTCGCTTCATATTAGCGGCAAATATTCTCTCATCGCTACGGTATGACAGCGGCAAGTATTCGCATCTCTACGCCACTGGCGGCAAGTATTTCCATCACTGGAATATAATCTCGACTCACAATCACATGCACCAATGCATCCAATATACACATACAACCACAATGCATGACCAAACTGTGTATGCAATCCATGATGCATAACCAACACCATGTATGCAACCACAATCATAATTAATCCAATGCGTAATAATACGTTTTACCGTCCGATGCCCGTACGTCTCACTACGTACCTTAGTTCCAAAATGTGGTGTGTGGTGGACTTTATCTCCTAGGCTGTGTGGCCACCTGGGATGGTTCTACACATTCACACAAAACAATATTAGGAGCCAATAATAGTCCAATACCAAAAATCCTACAAAATAACCAAAAACACACATTTCAGTATCTCGCGATCGATCGCTGTGGAGCTCCGATCTATCGCGAGGTCCAGCAGCCGAGAATGCCAAAATCTGGCGTTAGGCGATCGATCGCCATTTTTGAGGCGATCGATCGATCGCCCCAACTTGGCAAACGATTGCCAAATGCTATATTTTGCCACCGCCTGCGCGCGATCGATCGCTCCGTTTTGGGCGATCGATCGCCGCAACCCGCAACATGAAAAATCGCCATTTTTCAACCTTATACCTTCCCAATACATTCCAACTCAAATACCAACCCAACAACAACATCAAAACACTAAAAACCTTCAATATAAACACTAATAGTACCAAAATCCAACACCCAACGTAAAATAATACAAACCCAGAACAAACCCATTTTAAAACAACCAAAACCATTTCAAATCCAACCAAACACCATTAAAACACCAATGAGGTATACATACCTCTAAAGGACTCCAAATCCTACCAATAATCCCACAAACAAAGCTTTTGCAAGGATTTCTCCTCCACTTTAATGCCAATTTCGAAAATGTAAGGGAATAGGGTTTGGAGGAATGATTTGGGGGGATTGGTAAAGCGATGGGTAAAGTGGGGTAATAAAGGGGGTTAATTAAAATTGTACCCCAACAATTATCATGATGTATAAAATACCCCAACATGATATTTTAAAAGTGTTAGGATCGGGGTAGTGTTTAGAGGGGGGGGGGGGGGGGTTGAATAAACACTAGATTCAATTTCGATTTCTTTCCTAAGTTAACTGTAAACTGTTAAGTATTACAGTTGCTTCTCAATATCAGGCAAGTTAGCAGACACTGATTATAGTGCGGAAGACGTCTACTGGACTTGTGAGAAATATAACTGAGTAGTAAGCAAGCAATAAATGAATGACACAAGTATTGTTTCTGGAAGTTCGAATCACAACGCTTCTACGTCTCCCCTTCTTCCTTTGCAGGAAGGATTCACTAGAAGACTTGGTTTACACTTTGCAGTATACAACCTTCTTAGGCACTCACACACTTGGCCTAAACTCCTAGCAATCACAATCTTCTTAACTTTGATTACAAAAGATTCTATAACACTCTTTGCAAAATAAACTTTTTAGCCTCGAGTGTTCTTGAGCAGCAGACTTCAATTGGAAATAACCTGTCACAGATTCAGTTGCACTGCTTGTCTGCTCTTTGCTGAACTTTTGCAATATCAGTAAGTTGATTTTCTTGTTTCCTTTGAAGTGTTTCTCTTTGTTGAAAATCGCTCAGCTCTCTCTTCATTCTTTGCTTGGATGTATTTATAGGTTTGGTTGTCCAACGGTAGCTTTTCTGTATTAGGAAGAGATTAGCTTTCCAAATTCATATTGTCTTCTTTCCTATTTTGTTAAGCAACGACTCTTTAACTCTGACGGTAATGGTGGTGGAGATATAGCAGGGTGCGCCGCTCTGTTGTACCTTTGTCAGAGAATGTTGTACTTATTTTGTCTCGTTGCTTAGTGTTCTTACTGGAAGTTTAGACTTCTGCTGGTTTTCTTTGTTCAAATGGTCGTTCATCCTCTTATGACCAGTTGATGTCTTTGTTCAGTGTGAGACTATCCGGTTAATGGTTGTCCAGTAGATGTCCATCCAGTTTATGTTTATTCGGTTGATGTATGTCCGGCTGATGTCTGTATCCAGTTGATGGTTGTCCGGTTGATGTCTTTCTCCAGTTGGTAGCCATCCAGCTGATGTCTGTCCGGTTGATGTCTATCCAGTTGGTAGCCATCCAGTTGATGTCTGTCAGGTTGATGTCTATCCAGTTGGTAGCCATCCAGTTGATGTCTTTCCGATTGATGTCTATCCAGTTGGTAGCCATCCAGTTGATGTCTGTCACCCGGTTGGTGTCTTCACCCGGTAGGTGTTCATCCAGTTGGTCTTTATCACCCGGTAAGACTTCAACATCCGGTAGGTGTTCATCCAGTTGGTCTTTATCACCCGGTAAGACTTCAACATCCGGTAGGTGTTTATCCAGTTGGTCTTTATCCAGTAGGTGTTTGTAATCACCAAAACTTAGAAATCTTTTCCCAACAATTTCCCCCTTTTTGGTGATGACAAAACTAAGCAATAACGATTTCATACTTGAATAATTTAAGTGGTGAATCCTGAAAAAGACTTGAAGACATAATGGAAAGGAAATTTTCATTTGTTATAAAGATAAGCAGATTACAAGTTGTAATCAAACTGGACAATTGAGAGAGATTCATCTTTATATTAAGATGAATTCTGATAACTGGATATAACCTAAGACAAATCTAGTTTTACAAAATATAGCTGATACATGACAAATTTTTAAACAAACAATGTAGACCGGAGAGCTTCGATCCACCTAGTTGCGGAGAGGAAGAGCTCGATCCACCTTGTTTCGGAGGGGAAGAACTTCGATCGGGGAGAGTCAAATGTATATTCATCAGGCCTCCATGGTTTATGGATTCACCTAATGAGAATACTCTATCTCTGTTGAAAATACTCTATCTCTGTCTTCCCTTTTTTTGTCATCAGCACCCAGAAAACTCCTGATTGCAGTGATTTGTTGGAGAAGATGAAGAATAATGAAACTAATGGCGGTGAAAATGAGAGTATATGTAACGTCGTACTGTAGATGAGCGGACACATGTATACGTGGCGATCATCTAACGATTAAACAAAATTTAACCAATAAATAAAAGGACAGGATTTAGGCGGGAGTGAAATAATTTATTTTACACAAAAGTAATTTTGAATTCCGACGTTTCATTAGGTTAATGAGTATCGAGGGTTATTTTTGTTAAAGCATATTTGGTAAAGTCTGCTGGTATGTAGGGTCTGACTGGTAAGAGCGCATCTACTGGATGTAGAGTCCTACTGGTACGTATACAACTACTGCAGCTGACCATTGTATTACCAGCTGAGCTTAAATAACCAAGATAAGATTATAACTGAAATTCCCCCTTAATTTATGCGAATAAACTAAATAATTCCCCCTGAATTTATTACCAAAACAAAATAATCAAGGAGTAATTTCAATTAAACCAAGAATATTTCGAAAGTAGGAAAACTTAGCGTCCGGTAGTGGTTTTGTGAAAATGTCTGCTGCCTGTTGTTCGGTAGAAATATACTCCAGCCGAATTTCTTTCTTCATAACATGATCTCTGATAAAATGATGACGGATGTCAATATGTTTAGTACGAGTATGAAGAACTGGATTGTATGTTATAGCAATGGCAGACGTATTGTCACAAAATATGGGTGCCTCTGTGGATTCAATTTCATAATCTCTTAGTTGTTGCTGAATCCAGAGCAGTTGAGCACAGCAGCTTCCAGCAGCAAGGTATTCTGCCTCTGCAGTAGAAGTTGCTATGGATGTCTGTTTCTTGCAACCCCATGATATCAATCGATCACCAAGAAATTGACAATATCCACTGGTGCTTTTTCTTGTCAATTTTGCATCCAGCATAGTCAGCATCTGAATATCCAATAAGGTTAAAAGTTGAGTCTCTTGGATACCATAGACCGACATTCTCAGTGCCTTTCAGATATTTGAGGATTCTTTTGACAGCAGTGAAGTGCGGCTGCTTGGGATTTGCTTGAAACCGGGCGCACATACACACTGCGAACATGATATCTGGTCGACTGGCTGTTAAGTACAGTAAAGATCCGATAATGCCTCGATACATTGTAACTTCGACTGGTATTCCTGAATTATCCAAGTCGAGTTTGGCAGATGAGCTCATTGGTGTAGCAGCAGCTGAGCTGGTACTCATTCCATATTTCTTCAGCAGCTCTTTAGTGTATTTAGACTGATTTATCAGGATTCCTTCACTAGATTGCTTGACTTGCAATCCTAAGAAAAATGACAATTCTCCCATCATGCTCATCTCAAATTGATCCTGCATAATTTTAGAAAATCTTTCGCACAATTTTGAGTTAGTACTTCCGAAAATAATATCATCAACGTAAATTTGAACTAGCAGAGTATGATCTCCCTTTGTGAATTTGAAAAGGGTCTTGTCCACCGTGCCAATAATAAAGTTATGCTCAGTCAAATATTTTGATATTGTCTCATACCATGCACGGGGAGCTTGCTTCAGACCATACAATGCTTTATTGAGATGAAAAACATAAGATGGCTGCTGATGGCTTTCAAATCCAGGAGGTTGTTCAACGTAAACTTCTTCCTGGAGTTTGCCGGTAAGAAACGCACTCTTAACATCCATCTGATAGACTTTAAAGTCTTTAAACGCATGCAAATGCAAGAAATATGCGAATTGCTTCTAGTCGAGCTACAGGGGCAAAGGTTTCATCAAAATCAATGCATTCTTCCTGTCTGTAGCCCTGTGCAACTAATCTTGCCTTATTTCTGATTACTGTTCCATTTTCATCTAATTTATTCCTAAATACCCATTTGGTGCCAATTATAGTGTGATGATGTGGTTGTGGTACTAAATACCATACTTTGTTTCGCTCAAACTGATTAAGTTCTTCTTGCATAGCTTCTACCCAGCTTGGGTCTAACATAGCATCATCAATCTTCTTAGGTTGTAAGTGAGATATGAATGCAGCATGAAGGAATTCATTAATCATTTGTCCTCTGCTGCGTAGAGGAGCAACAGGGTTACCTATGACCTGCTCGGGAGGATGATTCTTCATCCACAGAAGCGGAGGTCCAAGAGGGTTGAGCTCTTCATTTGACTGGATGTGAGTGGGTAATTCAGAAGTTCTGATTGTCGCATCTTTTTCATTTGCTCCCTCAACTGCAGCAGGAGTATGTGCAACAGTGTCATTGTTGGCTGGCTGCAGTGCTTGTTGACCAGTAGACTCCTCTGTTTGAGCTTCAGGAACTTTTGGTTCTAAAGAGCAGTCAATCCTGCTTCTGTAATTGATCTCGTCATCATCATTTTCATCAATGTAAGTGCTTTCCAGTCGATTGTTCAAGTTGTTGATTTGTATATCAGATATTGTACAGTCAGTAGGTTCATCAAATTTTACATGCACTGATTCTTCTACAGTAAGAGTTCTATTATTAAATACTCTGAAGGCTTTACTAACTGTAGAATACCCAAGAAATTCCAGCATCAGATTTGGCATCAAAAGCGGTGAGATGAGTCTTTCCATTGTTGTGAATAAAACATTTGCAACCAAACACATGGAAGTAGGAAATATTTGGCTTACTGCCATTCCAGATCTCATAAGGGGTTTTATTTGCTCGCTTATTAATCATTGATCTGTTCTGCGTATAACAAGCTGTGTTGACAGCTTCTGCCCAAAATCTCTGCGATATTTCTGATTCCGCAAGCATAGTTCGCGCAGCTTCTTTCAAAGTGCGGTTCCTACGCTCATCAACTCCGTTTTGTTGAGGAGTTCTAGCAGCAGAGTATTCGTGTTTAATACCAAGGTCATCTAGATATGATTCGAGTGACTGATTGGTGAACTCAATACCTTTATCACTGCGAATTCTATCTATCCCACACGATTTCTCATTTTGGAGTCTTTTCAGTAGTTTGATCAGCTTTGGAGTAGCCCGATCTTTGCAACATAGGAACAAGACCCACGTAAAATGAGTGTAATCGTCTATTAACACTAGGGTATACTTCATTCCCCGTAGACTTGTTACTGGTATAGGACCAAACAGATCTATCTGCAGCAACTCTAGGCACCGAGAAGAAGATTTACTCCCTTTGTTCTTAAAGGAGGATCTGATTTGCTTACCAAGTTGGCATGCTGCACAGATCTTATCTTTTGAGAACTCAATTTGGGGCAGTCCAATGACTAGATCAAGTTTACGCAGACTGGCAATAGTTTTAAAATTTAAGTGACTCAATCGTTTGTGCCAAAGCCAATTTTTGGAAGAATTCAGGGCAGCAAAGCAAGTAGAGGAGGTAGGCTGATTAAGATTCCAATCAATTTTATATGTGTTATCATGCCTTCTTCATATAAGTAATATACTACCATCAGAAGATTTGATTGTACATGAATGCTGGTTGAATTCTACGGAATGACCATTGTCACAGAGTTGACTTATGCTAATCAAGTTATAGCATAGATTTTCAACTAACAGAATATCTTTAATAATAATGTTGCCGTATATGATCTTACCCTTACCCATGGTTCTACCTTTCGCGTTGTCTCCAAAAGTTATTCTGGGTCAGGTGGGGTCCACCAGTTCAGACAATAAGCTCGCATTTCCTGTCATATGTCTAGAGCATCTGCTTTCCAGAAACCATTCTGAGCTCCGAACATGATGCATTCTAGTTTCCTGCAATTAAAGCGATAAAATGATTGGTACCCAATCCTACTTGGGTCCGAGCAGGATTAGTCCTTTCGGAACCCACACTTGTATGACCCTGAGTGGCTTAGGTCGGTGTGTGTTCTGAAATGTGTGTGCATTCATAAATGATGGTGATGGTCTTGACTGTGAAGTGTGATAATATGTGTATGCATGTGCTTTTGGTTTGTAGTTCCTGTTATAGAGCATATACCTCTTCTGGACAGGCTTACAGTTGTAGTACCAGTTGGGTTTAACCTCTCTAGCTGCTCGACCAGTGGGTTTAAGTTCATTTCTGAACTTTTGCCTCGGTTTAGCCTCTTTGAGTGGTTCTACATAACCGATACCCCTGTGCTATGCTTGTTCCTTGATGAGTGTTGCTTTAACAGTTTCTTTAACCAGTTCATAAGGGTCATATACTGTGCTAGATCTTACAAAGTTCATTGGTTGAACCTTGCTTTTTGTTATACACAGTTGAGGTTCGTTACCAGATGAACTGCCGTCATTACTATTATAGCCTATGCCGGTTAAATCACCAACAAGCCTTATAGACTCAAGCATTTCATCCTTTCTGGTAGTAGACGCATTCCAAGTGCTAACCAGTTTGCTAAGTTTCTGGTAGGAACACTTGGCTTCATCTCTTTCTTTCACTAGGAGACTGGTTGTTTCCCTTAAGCAGTTCAACTCCCTCGATTGTTCACAATCAAGTTTGTTTTTATGTGTTTCAGTTGGGATTGAGTGCTCAGTCTTATAGCTTTCAAAGGATTCATATAACGTCCGATACTCATTGATCATGTCCTGCAATGCATTGGTAAGTTCACTATGTGTAAATTCAGATAGGTTAGACTGGTGTACCTCAATTTCATCATTTGCCATTAAGCAGTGGACTTCATCATCTTCACTCTAGCTGGACGAGCTGGTTGACTCCTCTGATTCTGATTCAGAATCAGCCCATTTGCTCTTACTTTCTTCTGCCATCAAAACCTTTTGATCTCTGTCCTTTTTGGATGATCTTCTAGTTTCCTTGGATTTTCTGTGATCCTTGGATCCTCTTTTGTGATCATCCTTTTTGGGTTTAGGACAGTCTGCAATGAAGTACCCTGGTTTGAGGCAGTTGAAGCACACTCGCTCTTCTTCTTCTGACTTTCCCTTGGAACTTTGCCTTCGAGGATATGATTGATAAGATTTCTGGTTCTTCTTCATGAATTTCCCAAATTTCTTCACGAACATTGCCATAGCATCATTACACATCTGTTCTGGAGTCATCTCTGTAGAAGTAGGCAGAGACTCCGATGCAGTGAGAGCTTTGGTTGGTTGACTGGTACTGGGTTCATCTTCAACCCGAATACCTAATTCGAATTCATAGGCTTTTAAATCAGCAAACATGTCATGCAGATCTATCTTGTTGATATCCTTTGATTCTCTCATAGCAATGGTCTTGACATCCCATTCTCTTGGGAGACCTCTCATCACTTTGAGGGTGACTTCTCTGTTGGGTAACTCCTTACCCAGACTGCTGAGTTCATTAATTATTCCGGTCACTCTTTCATCATACTCGTTGAGAGTTTCTCCATTCATCATCTTGATATGCTCAAACTTCTGTAATGCCACAATAAGCTTGTTTTCTTTGGTTTGATCATTTCCTTCACAGAGTTGGGCAATCTTCTCCCAGATTTCTTTAGCTGTGGAACACATTTTTATTTTGTTGAACATGTTTTTGTCCAAAGTTTTGAACAAAATGTCCTTAGCAACGTTGTCCAGATTGGCTTTCTTCTTTTCTTCATTTGACCATTGAGATCTGTCCTTTTCTACCATTTGTGGATCACCACTTGTGATAGAAGCAGCTGTATTGATTTTCATGATCTTCATAGGTCCTTCAGTGATCACATACCACATATCATCATCTTGAGCACTTAGATGTGCTTGCATACGGATTCTCCAATCATCATATTCGTCTTTTTTGAACATTGGAATCTTGCTGAATGAGGCCATCAGTATTTTGTAATTGGTAATTTCTCAAGATTGAGAAGACCTAAGCTCTGATACCACTTGTTAGGATCAGGGTAGTGTTTAGAAGGGGGGGGGGGGGGGTTGAATAAACACTAGATTCAATTTCGATTTCTTTCCTAAGTTAACTATAAACTGTTAAGTATTACAGTTGTTTCTCAATATCAGGCAAGTTAGCAGACACTGATTATAGTGCGGAAGACGTCTGCTGGACTTGTGAGAAATATAACTGAGTAGTAAGCAAGCAATAAACGAATGACACAAGTATTGTTTCTGGAAGTTCGAATCACAATGCTTCTACGTCTCCCCTTCTTCCTTTGCAGGAAGGATTCACTAGAAGACTTGGTTTACACTTTGCAGTATACAACCTTCTTAGGCACTCACACACTTGGCCTAAACTCCTAGCAATCACAATCTTCTTAACTTTGATTACAAAAGATTCTATAACACTCTTTACAAAATAAATTTTTTAGCCTCGAGTGTTCTTGAGCAGCAGACTTCAATTGGAAATAACCTATCACAGATTCAGTTGCACTGCTTGTCTGCTCTTTGCTGAACTTTTGGAATATCAGTAAGTTGATTTTCTTGTTTGCTTTGAAGTGTTTCTCTTTGTTGAAAATCGCTTAGCTCTCTCTTCATTCTTTGCTTGGACGTATTTATAGGTTTGGTTGTCCAACGGTAGCTTTTCTGTATTAGGAAGAGATTATCTTTCTAAATTCATATTGTCTTCTTTCCTATTTTGTTAAGCAACAGCTCTTTAACTCTGACGGTAATGGTGGCGGAGATATAGCAGGGTGCGCCACTCTGTTGTACCTTTGTCAGAGAATGTTGTACTTATTTTGTCTCGTTGCTTAGTGCTCTTACTGGAAGTTTAGACTTCTGCTGGTTTTCTTTGTTCAAATGACCGTTCATCCTCTTATGACCAGTTGATGTCTTTGTTCAGTGTGAGACTATCCGGTTAATGGTTGTCCAGTAGATGTCCATCCAGTTTATGTTTATCCGGTTGATGTCTGTCCGGGTGATGTCTGTATCCAGTTGATGGTTGTCCGGTTGATGTCTGTCCGGCTGATGTCTGTATCCAGTTGATGGTTGTCCGGTTGATGTCTTTCTCCAGTTGGTAGCCATCCAGTTGATGTCTGTCCGGTTGATGTCTATCCAGTTGGTAGCCATCCAGTTGATGTCTGTCCGGTTGATGTCTATCCAGTTGGTAGCCATCCAGTTGATGTCTGTCACCCGGTTGGTGTCTTCACCCGGTAGGTGTTCATCCAGTTGGTATTTATCACCCGGTAAGACTTCAACATCCGGTAGGTGTTCATCCAGTTGGTCTTTATCACCCGGTAAGACTTCAACATCCGGTAGGTGTTCATCCAGTTGGTCTTTATCCAGTAGGTGTTTGTAATCACCAAAACTTAGAAATCGTTTCCCAACAAAAAGCATTTTACCAAAATGCATCAAAACCCCAATTAAGCACATACATTACCAAATAATATCAACCATCACATTTAAACCATGATAACACCCAATTACCCAACATGCATAACATGCACCCTGAAACGCTCTACCGGGTCACGCCTACCACGTGACTAAGCATTTCACCAAGATAATTAATTCCAACACATAATTTAATTATCACCATAAATAATCACATAAACATAATTAATACCCAAATTACAATTAATTATTTCGGGTATATCACAATACTCCCCTACTTATAAGATTTCGCCTCGAAATCGCATGCACTTACCCAAAACGAAACCAAACATAAATCACATACCATAAAATAGTTCCGGGTAGTGCTGCACCATATGCCGCTCCGTCTCCCACGTGGCCTCTTCGACACCCCTCCCATCCCACTGAACCATGACCATCGGTATCACTTTGTTCCGAAGTCTGCGATCAGTCCTATCCAGAATCCTGACTGGCCGTTCCTCGTAGGATACATCAGAATCTTATTGAATCTCAGAAGGCTGCAATACATGCGACGGATCCGGCTCATATTTCCGTAGCATAGATACATGGAACACGTCATGAATACCAGACAACGACGGTGGCAATGCCAAACGGTAAGCCAAGGTACCGATGCGCTGTAAAATCTCATACGGTCCCACATACCTCGGAGACAATTTCCCACGCATACCAAACCGAACCACACCTCTAAAAGGTGAGATCTTCAAAAAGACCCTGTCTCCTAACTGAAACTCCAACGGTCTCCGCCGTTTATTCGCATAGGCTGCCTGCCTGTCCTGGGCTGCCTTCATTTTCTGACGGATAACATTTATCTTATCCTCCATTTCCCGAATCAGTTCGGGTCCTCCTACTACTTTACTAGTCAAGTCATCCCAGTACAATGGTGACCTACAACGCCTACCATACAGAGCCTCAAACGGAGCCATCTGAATACTCGCCTGATAGCTATTGTTGTATGAGAACCCTACCAAGGCCAATGAATCTTTCCACGAGGCATCAAACTCTAAAACACAAGCTCGTAGCATGTCCTTGAGCGTCTGTATAGTACGCTCAGTCTGACCGTCCGTCTGGGGATGATATGCCGTGCTCAACCTCACCTCAGTACCCAAAACTGACTGAAGTCCTCCCTAGAAATGAGATGTGAACCGTGGATCTCTGTCCGATACAATAGACACTGGAATCCCGTGCAGTCTCACTATATCCCGGACATACAGCTGAGCCATCCTCAAGTATGTGTACGTCATACTGCAGGGAATGAAGTGAGCTACCTTCGTCAACCATTCAATGATAACCCAAATGGCATCACAACCCGAAGTAGTCATCTACAAGTGGGTCACAAAGTCCATAGATATGTGCTCCCACTTCCATTCCGGTATCTCTAAGCTCCTTAGCTCACCACCAGGTCTCTGCCTCTCTGCCTTAACCTGCTGACAGATCAAACACCTTTTGACAAAAACGATCACATCACGCTTCATCCGTTTCCACCAGAATTGATCACATAAGTCTTATACATTTTTCTCCCTCCTAGGTGAATACTGAATCGGCTACTATGAGCTCGCTCCAAGATTCCATAACGCAACTCCGACGTACACGGAACTACCCATCGGTTACCGAGTCTCAAAGAACCATCCTCAGCCCCTCTGAATTTTGATGGCTGTCCCTGAAGTTCCAATGATGACCATCTCCGAACCTCATCATCCATTTTCTGGGCTTTCCTGATATTCTCATAAATGTCCGGCTCTGCCAATAACGTCGATACCTGAACCAGTGATGTATCCGCATCAAAATCATAGCCCAGATGGCAGTAAGAAGTCATCATAGCCGATAAGTACATGGTATCCTCAGCAGTACTCTTCACCTTCCGACTCAAGGCGTCTGCTGTCAAGTTTGCTTTTCCCGGATGGTACTCTGTTTCACAGTCATAGTCCTTGAGTAAATCCATCCATCTCCTCTGACGCATATTCAACTCCGCCTGAGTAAATAAGAATTTCAGGCTCTTATGATCCGTATATATGTAAAAGATGTACCATACAAATAATGCATCCAAATCTTCAGGGCAAAGATAATAGCCGCCAACTCCAAATCATGGACTGGGTATCTAGCCTCATGCGGCTTCAACTGTCTCGATGCATAAGCTACCACATACTTATCTTGCATCAATACACAAACCAAGGCCTACAGTGATGCGTCAGTGTAAAGGACAAACCTCTTGTTCTCCGTAGGAATTACTAGCACAGGTGCCGTGGTCAACCGGTGCTTCAACTCTTGGAAGCTCTCCTCGCAAGCCTCTGACCAAAAGAATGGTACCCCCTTTTGGGTCAACTGCGTCAACGGCTTAGCAATCTTAGAAAATCCTTCGACGAAGCGTCGATAATAACCTGCCAAACCAAGAAAACTCCGTATCTCGGGCACAGAAGTGGGTGCAGCCCACTCCATCACATCCTCAATCTTCCTGGGGTCCACCGATATTCCACTGCTAGATATGACATGCCCGAGGAATACCACACTGTTCAACCAAAACTCACACTTGTTGAGCTTGGCATATAACTGATGATCTCTGAGGACCTGGAACACTGTTCTCAAGTGTCTCACGTGCTCTTCCTCACTCCGAGAGTAGATGAGTATGTCGTCAATGAACACTATGACGAACTGGTCAAGATATGGCTGGAATATCCTGTTCATCAAGCTCATAAAGACAGTCGGGGCGTTCGTCACACCGAACGGCATAACCAGGAACTCGTAGTGTCCATACCGAGTCCGAAATGCTGTCTTCTGCACATCCTCCTCCCTGACCCGTATTTGATGGTAACCTGACCTCAAGTCAATCTTGCTATAAACTTAGTACCCTGCAACTGATCAAATAAATCATCAATCATTGGGAGAGGATACTTGTTCTTTATCGTGGCCTTATTCAGTTGCCGGTAATCGATACACAAACGCATCGAACCATCCTTCTTCTTCACAAAAAGAACTGGTGCGCCCCAAGGCGATACGCTAGGGCTATATATCCTTTGTCAAGGAGCTCCTGCAGCTGCTCCTTCAATTCTCTTAACTCAGCCGGTGCTATTCTGTAAGGGGCACGAGAAATAGCCGATGTCCCCGGTAATACCTCAATCCCAAACTCGACTTCTCTAGCCGGTGGGAATCCTGGAATCTCCTCCGGGAACACATCAGCAAACTCTGCTACCCCTGGTACATCATCAACTCTTAACTCTCTACTCTTTCCCTTCGTGTCCATGGCATAAATAAGATAGCCCGTGTGTCCACGTTCCAATAATTGGGACATTTTGATCGCCGAAATCAACGGAATCTTTGCACGAAAACCGTTGCCATAGAAAGTCCACTGAATCCCCAAATCAGATTTGAACCGAACTGTCCTCTGCCGACAATCCACTACTGCTTGATATCTGTTCAGTATGTCGATGCCCACAATGCAATCAAAGTTTGACATACCCAATACAATCAAATCTGCCTTTATCTCGTTGCCCTCAAAATAAATGAGGCAGTCCATCAGAAACTGATTAGCAACTACATTCCTTCCAGTGGGTGTCGAGACCAATAGAGACGTGGGTAACGGAGACGTGCGCATATGATGTCTCTCCACAGAGTCCGCAGACACAAAGGAGTGAGAAGTGCCTGTGTCTATCAAAATAAAGGTGGAATATTTAAATAAAAGGCACGTACCAGCTATCACCTCCTCTGGAGCTGCATCGGCCTGCTCCCTAGTCAGTGCATAGACCTGTCCCTGAGGTGGCCCCATCGCCTGTCCTCCCATCTATCGAGGCACCACCGGCGGCCTCTGCTGCACTGTCCCACAAGAAAACCTACCCCTGCCTCCTCTGAGATCCACCTGACCATCACCATTCTGACAGAACCGAGATATATGGCCCATCTTGTGTTGGGAAACGATTTCTAAGTTTTGGTGATTACAAACACCTACCGGGTGAAGACACCAACCGGGTAATAAAGACCTACTGGATGAAGACATCAACCGGGTGAAGACACCAACCGGGTAATAAAGACCAACTGGATGAACACCTACCGGGTGAACACACCAATCGGGTGACAAAGACCAACTGGATGAACACCTACCGGATGATGAACACTTACTGGGCGATAGACATCAACCGGACAGACGTCAACTGGATGACTACCAACTGGATAGACATCAACCGGACAGACATCAACTGGATGACTACCAACTGCATAGACATCAACCGGACAGACATCAACTGGATGACTACCAACTGGATAGACATCAACCGAACAGACATCAACTGGATGACTACCAACTGAATAGACATCAATCGGACAGACGTCAACTGAATGACTACCAACTGGATAGACATCAACCGGACAGACATCAACTGGATGGACGTCTACTGGACAACCATCAACCGGATGGTCTCACTGAACAAAGACATCTACTGGTCACTAGAGGATGAACGACCAGTTGAACAAAGTAAACCAGCAGAAGTTTAAACATCCAGTAAGAGCACTAAGCAACAAGACAAAGTACAACATTCTCTGACAAAGGTACAATAGAGCGGCGCACCCTGCTATATCTCCGCCACCATTATCGTCAGAACAAAGAGCCGTTGCTTAAACAAAATAGGAAAGAGGACAATCTAAATTTTGAAAGCTGATCTCTTCCTAATACAGAAAAGCTACCGTTGGATCTCTGATTCTATAAATACGTCCAAGCAAAGAATGAAGAGGTTAGCTGAGCGATTTTCAACAAAGAGAAAACACCTAAAAGCAATCAAGAAAATCAACTTACTGATATTCCAAAAGTTCAGTAAAGAGCAGACAAGCAGTGCAACTGAATCTGTAACAGAGTACATCCAACTGAAGTCTGCTGCTCAAGAACACTCGAAGCTAAAAGCGTATTTTGTAAAGAGTGTCATAGAATCTTTTGTAATAAAATTAAGAAGTTGTGATTGCTAGGAGTTTAGGCCAAGCTGTGTGAGTGCCTAAGAAGATTGTATACTGTAAAAGTGTAAACCAAATCTTCTAGTGAATCCTTCCTGCAAAGGAAGAAGGGGAGACGTAGAAGCATTGTGCTTCAAACTTCCAGAAACAATACTTGTGTTATTTGTTTATTGCTAATTTACTACTCAGTTTTATTCCTCACAAGTGCAGCAGACGTCTTCCACACTACAATCAGTGTCTGCTGACTTGCCTGATAGTGAGAAGCAACTGAAATACTTAACAGTTTTCAGTTAACAAGAAAAGAATCAAAATTGAATCTAGTGTTTATTCAACCCCCCTGCTAAACACTACCTCGATCCTAACAAGTGGTATCAGAGCTTACATTTTCTCAATCTTGAGAAATTACCAATTACCAAAAACTGATGGCCTCATTCAGCAAGATTCCAATGTTCAAGAAAGACGAATATGATGATTGGAGAATCCGTATGCAAGCACATCTAAGTGCTCAAGATGATGATATGTGGTATGTAATTACTGAAGGACCTATGAAGATCATGAAAATTCAATACAGCTGCTTCTATCACAAGTGGTGATCCACAAATGGTAGAAAAGGACAGATCTCAATGGTCAAATGAAGAAAAGAAGAAAGCCAATCTGGAGAACGTTGCTAAGGACATTTTGTTCAAAACTTTGGACAAAAATATGTTCAACAAATAAAAATGTGTTCCACAGCTAAAGAAATCTAGGAGAAGATTGCCCAACTATGTGAAGGAAATGATCAAACCAAAGAAAACAAGCTTACTGTGGCATTACAGAAGTTTGAGCATATCAAGATGATGAATGGAGAAACTCTCAACGAGTATGATGAAAGAGTGACCGGAATAATTAATGAACTCAGCAGTCTGGGTAAGGAGTTACCCAACAGAGAAGTCACCCTCAAAGTGATGAGAGGTCTCCCAAGAGAATGGGATGTCAAGACCATTGCTATGAGAGAATCAAAGGACATCAACAAGATAAATCTGCATGACCTGTTTGCTGATTTGAAAGCCTATGAATTCGAATTAGGTATTCGGGTTGAAGATGAACCCAGTACCAGTCAGCCTACCAAGGCTCTCACTGCATCGGAGGCCATATCTACAGCTAGATGACTCCAGAAAAATATGTAATGATGCTATGGCAATGTTCGTAAAGAAATTCGGGAAATTCATGAAGAAGAATCAGAAATCATATCCACGAAGGCAGAGCTTCAAAGGAAGATCAGAAGAAGAAGAGCGTGTATGTTTCAACTGTCTCAAGCCAGGGCATTTCATCGCCGACTGTCCCAAACCCAAAAAGGATGATCACAAAAGTGGATCCAAGGATCACAGAAAATCCAAGGAAACTAGAAGATCATCCAGAAGGGACAGAGATCAAAAGGTTTTGATGGCAAAAGAAAGTAAGAGCAAATTGGATGATTCTGAATCAGAATCAGAGGAGTCAACCAGCTCGTCCAGCGAGAGTGAAGACGAGGAAGTCCACTGCTTAATGGCAAATGATGAAATTGAGGTACACAAGTCTAACCTATCTGAATTTAGACATAGTGAACTTACCAATGCATTGCAGGACATGATCAATGAGTATCGAACGTTATATGAATCCTTTGAAAGCTATAAGACTGAGCACTCAATTCCAACAGAAACACGTAACAACAAACTTGATTGTGAACAATCAAATGAGTTGAAAAGCTTAAGGGAAACAGCTAGTCTTCTAGTGAAAGAAAGAGATGAAGCCAAGTGTGCTTATCAGAAACTCAGCAAACTGGTCAGCACTTGGAATGCGTCAACTACCAGAAAAGATGAAATGCTTGAGTCTATAAGACTTGCTAGTGATCGAACTGGTATAGGCTATAATAGCAATGACAGCAATTCATCTGGTAACGAACCTCCGCTGTGTCTAAAGAAAAGCAATGTTCAACCAATGAACTTTGTAAGATCTAGCACAGTATATGATCCCATTGAACTGGTTAAAGAACCTGTTAAAGCAACACTCATTAAGGAACAGGCATCACACCAAGGTATTGGTTATGTTGAACCAATCAAGAAAGCTAAAACGGGGCAAAAGTTCAGAAATGAACTTAAACCCACTGGTCGAGCAGCTAGAGAGGTTAAAACCAACTGGTACTACAACTGTATGCCTGTCCAGAAGAGGTATATGCCAAACAACGGGAACTACAAACCAAGAGCACATGCATACACTCATTACCACACTACACAGCACACATTTCAGAACACACACCGACCTAAGCCACTCAGGGTCATACAAGTGTGGGTTCCGAAAGGACTAATCCTGCCCGGACCCAAGTAGGATTGGGTACCAATCATTTTATCGCTTTAATTGCAGGAAACTAGAATGCATCAAGTTCGGAACTCAGAATGGTTTCTGGACAGCGGATACTCTAGACATATGACAGGAAATGCGAGCTTATTGTCTGAACTGGTGGACTCCACCGGACCCAGAATAACTTTTGGAGACAACGCGAAAGGTAGAACCGTGGGTAAAGGTAAGATTATCTACGGTAACATTATTATTAATGATATTCTGTTAGTTGAAAATCTATGCTATAACTTGATTATCATAAGTCAACTCTGTGACAATGGTCATTCCGTAGAATTCAACCAGCACTCATGCTCAATCAAATCTACTGATGGCAGTATATTACTTGTAGGAATAAGGTATGATAACACTTATAAAATTGATTGGAATCTCAATCAACCTACCTCCTCTACCTGCTTTGCTGCCCTGAATACTTCCAAAAATTGGCTTTGGCACAAACGATTGAGTCACTAAAATTTTAAAAATATTGACAGTATGCGTAAACTTGATCTGGTCATTGGACTGTCCCAAATTGAATTCTCAAAAGACAAGATCTGTGCAGCATGCCAACTTGGTAAGCAAATCAGATCCTCCTTTAAGAACAAATGGAGTAAATCTTCTTCTCGGTGCCTAGAGTTGCTGCATATGGATCTTTTTGGTCCTATACCAGTAACAAGTCTAGGGGGAATGAAGTATACCCTAGTGTTAATAGACGATTACACTCTTTGTACGTGGGTCCTGTTCCTAAGTGGCAAAGACCAGGCTACTCCAAAGCTGATCAAACTACTGAAAAGACTCCAAAATGAGAAATCGTGTGGGATGGATAGAATTCGCAGTGATAAAGGTACTGAGTTTACCAATCAGCCACTCGAATCATATCTAGATGACCTTGGTATTAAACACGAATACTCTGATGCTAGAACTCCTCAACAAAATGGAGTTGCTGAGCGAAGGAACCGCACTTTGAAAGAAGCTGCGCGAACTATTCTCGCGGAATCCAAAATTTCGCAGAGATTTTGGGCAGAAGCTGTCAACACAGCTTGTTATACGCAGAACAGATCAATGATTAATAAGCGAGAAAACAAAACCCCTTATGAGATCTGGAATGGCAGTAAGCCAAATATTTCTTATTTCCATGTGTTTGGTTGCAAATGTTTTATTCACAACAGTGGAAAGACTCATCTCACCGCTTTTGATGCCAAATTTGATGCTGGAATATTTCTTGGTTATTCTACAGTTAGTAAAGCATTCAGAGTATTTAATAACAAAACTCTTACTGTAGAAGAATCAATGCATGTAAAATTTGATGAACCTACTGACTGTACGATATCTGATATGCAAATCAACAATTTGAGCAATCGACTGGAAAGCACTTACATTGATGAAAATGTTGATGATGAGACAAATTGCAGAAGCATGACTAATTGCTCCTTAGAACCAGAAGTTCCTGAAGCTCAAACAGAGGAGTCTGCTTGTCAACAAGCACTGCATCCAGCTGACAATGACACTGTAGCGCATACTCCTACTGCAGTAGAGGAAACAAATGAAAAAGATGCATCAATCAGCACTTCTGAACTGCCGACTCATATCCAACCAAATGAAGGGCTCAACCCTCTTGGACCTCCGCTCCGGTGGATGAAGGATCATCCTCCCGAGCAGGTCATAGGTAACCCTGTTGCTCACCAGAGGACAATTAAAATGAATTCCTTCATGCTGCATTCATATCTCACTTAGAACCTAAGAAGATTGATGATGCTATGTTAGACCCAAGCTGGGTAGACGCTATGCAAGAAGAACTAAATCAGTTTGAACGAAACAAAGTATGGTATTTAGTACCACGACCACAGCATCACACTATAATAGGCACCAAATGGGTATTTAGAAATAAATTAGATGAAAATGGAACAGTAATCAGAAATAAAGCAAGATTAGTCGCACAGGGCTACATACAGGAAGAAGGCATTGATTTTGATGAAACCTTTGCCCCTGTAGCTCGACTAGAAGCAATCCGTATATTTCTTGCATTTGCTGCTTTTAAAGACTTTAAAGTCTATCAGATGGATGTTAAGAGTGCATTTCTTAACGGCAAACTCCAGGAAGAAGTTTACGTTAAACAACCTCCTGGATTTGAAAGCCATGAGCAACCATCTTATGTATTTCGTCTTAATAAAGCTTTGTATGGTCTAAAGCAAGCTCCTCGTGCATGGTATGAAACTCTATCAAAATACTTGACTGATCATAACTTTACTAATGGCACGGTGGACAAGACTCTTTTCAAATTCACAAAGGGTGATCATACTCTGCTTGTTCAAATATATGTTGATGATATTATTTTCGGCAGTACTAACTCAAAATTGTGCGAAAGATTCTCAAAATTATGCAGGATCAATTTGAGATGAGCATGATGGGAGAACTATCATTTTTCTTAGGATTGCAAGTCAAGCAATCCAGTGAAGGAATTCTGATAAATCAGTCCAAATATACTAAAGAGCTGCTGAAGAAATATGGAATGAGTACCAGCTCAGCTGCTGCTACACCAATGAGCTCATCTGCCAAACTCGACTTGGACAATTCAGGAATACCAGTCGAAGTTACAATGTATCGAGGCATTATTGGATCATTGTTGTACTTAACAGCCAGTCGACCACACATTATGTTCACAGTATGTATGTGCGCCCGATTTCAAGCAAATCCCAAGCAATCGCATTTCACTGCTGTCAAGAGAATTCTCAAATATCTGAAAGGAACTGAGAATGTCGGTCTATGGTATCCAAGAGACTCAACTTTTAATCTGATCGGATATTCGGACGCAGACTATGCTGGTTGCAAAATTGACAGAAAGAGTACCAGTGGATACTGTCAATTTCTTGGAGATAGACTAATTTCATGGGGATGCAAGAAGCAGACATCCATAGCAACTTCTACTGCAGAAGCAGAATACCTCGATGCTGGAAGCTGCTGTGCTAAACTGCTCTGGATTCAACAACAACTGAGAGACTATGGAATTGAATCCACTGAAGCACCCATATTTTGTGACAATACATCTGCCATAGCAATTACTTATAATCCGATTCTTCATACGCGTACCAAACATATTGACATTCGTCATCATTTTATCAGAGATCATGTTATGAAGAAAGAAATTTGGCTGGAGTATATCTCTACCGAGCAACAGGCAGCAGACATTTTCACAAAACCCCTACCGGACGCTAAGTTTTCTTACTTTAGAAATATTCTTGGTTTAATTGAAATTAATTCTTGATTGTTGTTATTTAAGGATGATAAATTCAGGGGGAATTACTTAAGTTTATTCGCATAAATTAAGGGGGAATTTCTGTTACATTTCATATTGGTTATTCAAGCTCAGCTGGTAATACAATGGTCAGCTGCAGTAGGTGTCTATGTACCAGTAGGACTCTACATACCAGTAGATGTTCACTACCAGTCGGACCCTACATACCAGCAGACTTTGCCAAGTATGCTTTGACTAAAATGACCTTCTATACCCATTAACCTACTGGAACGTCGGAACTCAAATTTTTTTTTGTTTTAAAATAAATTACTTGAATCCCGCCCAAATCCTGTCCTTTTAATTATTTTTTTAAAATCTTTAAATCGTTAGATGATCGCGACGACCCATGTGTCCGCTCATCTACAGTACGACGTTACATATACTTCTATTTTTAACCGCCATTACTTTGGGTATTACTCTTTATCTTCTTCAACAATTCACTGCAATTAACTTTCCTTCCAGAAAATTTTATTCAACAGGATTGTTGCTGCCTTCTCCGCATAATCATCAGATATGTCGAAGAATACCCAACCAAGTTTCATCACTAACGCTGTTCATGTGGATTTTCATTCAATCTCCACATCATCTGATAAAGAGACGAAGGAACTGTTTCACAAGTTGGTTACCTCCGGTCTCTTAGTGATCCTAAGTCAGGCCCCAACATTCTACAAGGAAGAATTACACGAGTTCTTCACTACTGCAAAAGTTGTTGATGACACCGTGGTGGCATCCGTCTCCGAACAGTTGGTTACAATCACCCAACTTGAATTTGCCACCCACCTGTGTCTTCCCTCCACAGGACTTACTGATTTCTCCACTATTCCAGTGGAGCTAAGGGAAGAAATGCGCATCATATTTTCTGACTCTACAAATCACCTTCAACGTCCTCCGTTCAGGAAAGTGTTAATGAAGAGTCATTTTCGACAACTGGCGGATATCATCTCCAAGGGGCTACTGTGTAAAGCCGGGTCTTTTGATATCATCACTCCAGAGAAATTTGATGTTATGAGTGCCATATACAAAGGTTTGGAAATAAACTGGTCAGTTGTACTATTTCAAATTCTCACTGGTCTAGTTGGTTCTGGAAAAGGTCAATCAGGTTTCGCCCTACCACTAAGCAGCCTTTTTGACAACAAAAACATTAAGACTGGGGCTCTCTCCAAACTTCATCCAGGGAGACTAATCACTGCGAAGTATCTTCAGCTACACAGACAGCGAAGTGGCAGAGAGGTTGGGTTGACGAAGCGCCGATCGACTCAAGTTATTAGTGATTCTGAACAAACCATATCGGAATACGCTGAGTCATCTCCTCCCCCTCCTCCTCCTAAGAAGCCCAGAACCAGAAAAGGGGCTCCTCCTGCTCTCCGACAGAAAGTCATTGCTGCTTATGATACCATCTCCTCCGCAGGTCCGACAGAAGATCTCCCTGGTAGAGAACCCAGCCCTGAAAACCCTCCACCTGAGGAACCAACTGCTTCATTAGCCATGGTACTTGCTACCTCAGTGGCTCCCACTGACAATTCTTCTGCACTGGTGAGCTCTCAGCAAGCACCAGGCTCTATCAGTTTTAGGACACCCAAGTCCCTGTGTCCTTACTGTCATCCAAAGACCACCACCGCTGGTAAAGGCAAAACTCTTATGGCTCCAGTGTCCACACCTATTGCCTACTAGATACAAATGGTCATGGATACAGTTGAAGACAAGCTGCAGCCACAGCTAGACATTTTTGATCGATGGGTGAAGGCACGAGTGAAAATTCGATTTAATGATTTCACTCCTATCCTGGATCAAGCACGGGACGATGAGAACCAATTTTGGCTTATCTTCAAATCTCGGATCCTGAGAAGAGCCTGAAGCTGAGGGATATATTCCGTCTGATGAACTATGTGGGCAAACTTCAAGCCCTTGTTGAAACCCGTCTTCAGCATTTCAACGGTGATTCAGGCACAACGAATCATGATAGAGCAGTTTTAAATGCTCTTGGACCAAAACTGGAAATGGCCGAGCTAGCTCTTCATGATCTTCGCATATGAACTGGTCTTCACTCATGCTCTACTGCTGTAAATGTTGCAAGCCCCGACCAGACTGATTTACAGATAGCCACTGCTGATTTGGAGATTGTTCCTACTAATGTGGAGATAGCTTCGATTGATCTGGAGACCACTACCACTGGAGTGGAGACAACGCCACCTGCCTTGGAGGCAACTTCTCCTACTAAGAACTCTCCTCTCCAACTGGTCCACTTGTCTCCTCTGCTCCCAGCCCTAACAATGATCAACCGACCCAACCGATGGTTGTTGATCACGAAATGTGGACACAGTAATTCAGACTATGGTTCATCAAGTTACCATCTCCTCTGGTAACCATGAACCCAGCAAGTCCTCTCATTCTAATGATCACACACAATCGTCTGCCGCTGCGGTTGTCCAAGCCACTGCTGATATGGATGGTCCTGCTCCAGCCTCAACAGCTGCACCACTTGTTGAAGACACTGCTTTACTATCTACTACAGTTGTTGACGATAATCTAGGCGTTCTTACTACTACTGCTGACCCTCAAATAATTGTTGTGGATCCATCAATGGCTCAAGAACCTTCAGAGGATTTCTTCGACTTTCAAACCTCTATCCCTCTGGAAGGGCCACCTGACATTGCTGAACAGCTAGTACATCTCTCCAATGCAATCTCTGCACTAGCCAGTGATGTCAACAAGCTTAAACAGGAAGAGCGCACTGCGACTCTTATTCTTGGAAGCCATCAGCAGCATACTGATACTCAGTTCCAGCATGTATACAGGGACTTAGACAGCCTGACGACTACGGTCACCAGACTTCAGACTTTTTTGGTAAATGCCTTTGCGGACTCATTCTCTCGGATAGGGCAGGCTCATCTTCAGATAAATCAACACAATGAATCACTTCAAGCTGCCAGCTCACTGGCTCTTGGAGATAAGATAGAAGATGCCAAGAAAGTCTTGACCGATCAGCTGGCAACCATGCAGGCAGCATTTGCTTCCCAAATTCAAGACTTATGCAACAGTCTGCCTGCTGCCCCTCAAATTATTCCAAGACTGCCTGAGTCTAGCCGCCCTGCTCCTCAGTCCCAGCGAGATCCTAGTCCAGCACATCGTTCATCCACTGCAGCTGGGGCATCCACTCAGTCCAGACCATCTTCCCAGCCAAGGTCTCGAAGTCCGCACCAACCGTCTACCGAAAAGCGCGACTATTCCCGACATTGGTTAGGGAGGAAATAGTATTATTTTCTGATCCCTTATTAATTACTCTTATCTTTTTACTGTTTTCATTTGACTTTCTCCATATGTATCGTCACATCATTATTATGTTCACACTTAATTAAATTCTTCTATAAATAGAGGCTTATTGTGTTATATCACATTCACTCATCATGATTCTTTTCAACTCCTTGAAAATTCCTTGGTTTCCTCGTCGCAATTATTCATTTTCATGGGTTTATTACTTATCTAAATCAACCCCTCGTGGGTTGATTACTTATCTAACCCAGCTCCATTAAGCTTCAGTGTTTGGATCCTGCTCTGATGCTCATCATCAGTCAGGAACTATAATCAGGAGTTATCTGGGTGCTGATGACAAAAAGGGGGAAAACAGAGATAGAATATTCTCATGGATGAATCCATGAACCATGGAAGCCTGATGAATATACATTTGACTCCCCCCATTCGAAGTTCTTCCTCTCTGAAACAAGGTGGATCGAAGCTCTCCGGTCTACATTGTTTGTTTACAATTTGTCATGTATCAGCTATATTTTTGTAGAAATAGATTTGTATTAGGTTAAATCCAGTTATAAGAATTCATCTTAAATGAAGATGAATCTCTCTCAATTGTCCAGTTTGATTACAACTTGTAATCTGCTTATCTTTATAACAAATGAAAATTCCTTTCCATTATGTCTTCAAGTCTTTTTCAGGATTCACCACTTAAATTATTCAAGTATGAAATTGTTATTGCTTAGTCTTGTCATCACCAAAAAGGGGGAAATTGTTGGGAAACGATTTCTAAGTTTTGGTGATTACAAACACCTACCGGGTGAAGACACCAACCGGGTAATAAAGACCTACTGGATGAAGACATCAACCGGGTGAAGACACCAACCGGGTAATAAAGACCAACTGGATGAACACCTACCGGGTGAAGACACCAACCGGGTGATAAAGATCAACTGGATGAACACCTACCGGATGATGAACACTTACCGGGTGATAGACATCAACCGGACAGACGTCAAGTGGATGACTACCAACTGGATAGACATCAACCGAACAGGCATCAACTGGATAGACATCAACCGGACAGACGTCAACTGGATGACTACCAACTGGATAGACATCAACCGGACAGACATCAACTGGATGACTACCAACTGAATAGACATCAACCGGACAGACGTCAACTGGATGACTACCAACTGGATAGACATCAACCGAACAGATATCAACTGGATGGACGTCTACTGGACAACCATCAACCGGATGGTCTCACACTGAACAAAGACATCTACTGGTCACTAGAGGATGAACGACCAGTTGAACAAAGAAAACCAGCAGAAGTTTAAACATCCAGTAAGAGCACTAAGCAACAAGACAAAGTACAACATTCTCTGACAAAGGTACAACAGAGCGGCGCACCCTGCTATATCTCCGCCACCATTACCGTCAGAACAAAGAGCCGTTGCTTAAACAAAATAGGAAAGAAGACAATCTGAATTTGGAAAGCTGATCTCTTCCTAATACAGAAAAGCTACCGTTGGATCTCTGATTCTATAAATACGTCCAAGCAAAGAATGAAGAGGTTAGCTGAGCGATTTTCAACAAAGAGAAAACACATAAAAGCAAACAAGAAAATCAACTTACTCATATCCCAAAAGTCCAGCAAAGAGCAGACAAGCAGTGCAACTGAATCTGTAACAGATTACATCCAACTGAAGTCTGCTGCTCAAGAACACTCGAAGCTAAAAGCGTATTTTGTAAAGAGTGTCATAGAATCTTTTGTAATCAAATTAAGAAGTTGTGATTGCTAGGAGTTTAGGCCAAGCTGTGTGAGTGCCTAAGAAGGTTGTATACTGTAAAAGTGTAAACCAAATCTTCTAGTGAATCCTTCCAGAAACAATACTTGTGTTATTTGTTTATTGCTAATTTACTGCTCAGTTTTATTCCTCACAAGTGCAGCAGACGTCTTCCGCACTACAATCAGTGTCTGCTGACTTGCCTGATATTGAGAAGCAACTGAAATACTTAACAGTTTTCAGTTAACAAGAAAAGAATCGAAATTGAATCTAGTGTTTATTCACCCCGCCCTTCTAAACACTACCTCGATCCTAACATCTTGCCACATTTATAACAAGCCGTACAGTCTCGCATGTGATGTGGTCCTCCACAAAAGTGACACTTCACAACTCCACTCCTACTCACTTGAGTCTGCCCTCTGTTGCTAGGTGCACTACCCCTCCGGTTATCCATTTGCCTCCCACCAAACCGAGAAGAAGAGGAAGAAGCCCCACGAGGTTTAAATGATTCTCCTCGTGGTCTCAGATTATTAGACATTGGCCTCGGCGGTGGGACTTGTGGGGTTCAACGTCCGGGTAAGCACTGACTCCGATCTCTGCCACTTCCGCTCTAGTGAGAGCATCATCAAAAGAAGTGGGGTTGTTGGAGATAACCCGATCAAAAAGTTCCTGTCGCAGTCCCATTAGAAAGTGCCTCATCTTGGCATGCCCGTTTGTTGCGATATGGGGAACATACCTCAACAAGGATGAATAATGCATGGCATAGTCCGGACTGTCATGCTCCCTTGATTCAAGCTTGTGAATTCATCCTCCTTTGTTTGCCTAGCCGCAGCAGAGAAGTACCGGTTTAGAAACCGGGTCCGGAATAAAGTCCAGTCAATCACCATACCCCGAGCTCTCAGCTCCATCACCGTCGTCTTCCACCACATAGAAGACTTCTTCGCTAGTTGGAACTCCGCTAGCCTTAACAAAGCCGTCCTAGCACAAGGAGCGGACACAAATATCTGTTCCAGTCTCTCTAGCCACTCTTCGGCCTCTTCCCCTGTCTCTGTCCCCTCAAACATGGGTGGGTGGAAAGTCAGAAACTGAGTAAGACTAAGCTCCCCGGGTAATAACTGAGCCACTGGTTCCACTCCCACAGCAGGCGGAGGCAAAGGATTTGTCTGACCAATGCTAGCATTCACACTGCCTACATCCTCTACCTCTTCATTGAGGTTCCCCAAGTTTATAGCCGTCATGCTGTAACACAAGGGTTAACAACAATTCCAAACAATATATATGCTACACCGTTAGATAACATGAATGATAAATAGCATGTTAGTATAACAATTGAATACACAAATATGCGCCACATGCATAAACATGCCCAAATGTAAACACCTAGCCAACCATGCTAAGGCTACCCTTCACTCGTTCCCGGGTTCTATAACCACTGCTCTGATACCACTAATGTAAGGACCCTAGTTCCTTAAGTGCGGATTAAAGGCGTAAATAGAGCTAAACATGCATCTAAGAATATAAAGTTCGTGTTGATACCTTGAGCTGTTATGATTACATGCCAAAATAAAATTTTCAAAAGGGATTAATTACATTCCCAACCAATTGAATGTTAATCATATAGCTTTACACTACTCCTAGAGTAGAGACTATACAAAAGAATTAAGCCTGCTATGCCAAAAGCACTCATCACTAGCTCACCGCATCAACCCGCCTTAGCCCGTCCGCCCAAAAGTACCTACAGGAACAGCCCCAAAACCATGAGCATGTATATCAACCATATTCACAATAATATGATTGTAATTCAAATGCATAAACTGTAAATACGATTCACTTCCTGTGTTTAATATATTTAAAAGCTCCCTTTGGTTGTCCCTGTACGACATTCATAATCAATGGATTATAATACCAATAATGTATGTCATGACATGCATCCATTCCATGTACACCGTGATCAATTTCCAAGTCTTATTAATCAGTGGCATAATACCTCTCGCGTTAACATGACAGCGGAAATACCCCTCGCTTAGATAATACCAGCGGCACTAATATCCCTCGCTATAAATATGACAGCGGTCGTGTTCTTTGCTTCATATTAGCGGCAAATATTCTCTCATCGCCACGGTATGACAACGGCAAGTATTCGCATCGCTACGCCACTGGCGGCAAGTATTCTCCATCACTGGAATATAATCTTGACTCACAATCACATGCACCAATGCATCCAATATACACATGCAACCACAATGATGACCAAACCGTGTACGCAATCCATGATGCATAACCAACACCATGTATGCAACCACAATGCATAATTAATTCAATGCGTAATAATACGTTTTACTGTCCGATGCCCGTACGTCTCACTACGTACCTTAGTTCCAAAATGTGGTGTGGGGTGGACTTTATCTCCTAGACTGTGTGGCCACCTGAGATGGTTCTACACATTCACACAAACCAATATTAGGAGCCAATAATAGTCCAATACCAAAAATCCCACAAAATAACCAAAAACACACATTTCAGTATCTCGCGATCGATCGCGGTGGAGCTCCTATCGATCGCGGGATCCAGCAGCCGAGAATGCCAAAATTTGGCGTTAGGCGATCGATCGCCATTTTTGAGGCGATCGATCGCTCGCCTCACCGATCGATCGCCCCAACTTGGTGATCGATCGCCAAATGCTATATTTTGCCACTGCCTGCGCACGATCGATCGCTCCGTTTTGGGCGATCGATCGCCGCGACCTGCAACATGAAAAATCGCCATTTTTCAACCTTATACCTTCCCAATCCATTCCAACTCAAATACCAACCCAACAACAACATCAAAACACTAAAAACCTTCAATATAAACACTAATAGTACCAAAAAATCCAACACCCAACCAAAAATAATACCAACCCAGAACAAACCCATTTAAAAACAACCAAAACCATTTCAAATCCAACCAAACATCATTAAAACACCAATGAGGTATCCATACCTCTAAAGGACTCCAAATCCTAACAATAATCCCACAAACAAAGCTTTTGCAAGGATTTCTCCTCCACTTTAATGCCAATTTCGAAAATGTAAGGGAATAGGGTTTGGAGGAATGATTTGGGGGGATTGGTAAAGTGATGGGTAAAGTAGGGTAATAAAGGGGGTTAATTAAAATTGTACCCCAACAATTATCATGATGTATAAAATACCCCAACATGATATTTTAAAAGCATTTTACCAAAATACATCAAAACCCCAATTAAGAACATACATTACCAAATAATATCAACCATCACATTTAAACCATGATAACACCCAATTACCCAACATGCATAACATGCACCCTGAAACGCTCTACCGGGTCACGCCTACCACGTGACTAAGCATTTCACCAAGATAATTAATTCCAACACATAATTTAATTATCACCATAAATAATCACATAAATATAATTAATGCCCAAATTGCAATTAATTATTTCGGGGATATCACAACCTCACCTCTTTGTGATCCTGATCCAGCATTGGAACCATCTGCTCTTTGACGTTCTTCGTGCTCTATTCATCCACCATATAGGTATGGATTTTCTGCCACCTTAGCCGATACTATTATTCCTACATCGTATTCATAGGCTGCTAAGCACCTTTGTTTGTCAAAGCCATGCATGAGGAACTCCACGCTTTGCTCGATAATCACACTTGGGACATTGTTGCTTGTCCTAAGGATGTTAAGCCTATTGGTTGTAAGTGGGTTTTCTCTGTTAAATTGCATTTTGATGGGTCTCTTGAACGTTATAATGCCCGATTGGTGGCAAAGGGCAATCATCAAGAATATGGGGTGGATTATGATGAAACATTTGCTCTTGTTGCTAAAATGACCACCGTTTTGGCTTATTCTTGCTATTGCAGCATCTTAGCAATGGTCTTTGCATCATATGGATGACAAAAATGCATTCCTACATGGCGATCTCAAGAAAGATATTTACATGACACCTCTTCCTGGGATGTTTGATACACCTTCTTCGAATGTGTGTAAACTTTGTCGTTCTCTCTATGGCTTGAAGCAAGCTCCACGAGCTTGGTTTGACAAATTTTGGAGCACTCTCTTCAGTTTCTCTTTCGTTCAAAGTCAGTATGATTCTTCCTTATTCTTGTGCAAGACTACTAATGTCATTGTAGCTTGGTTTGACAAATTTCGGAGCACTCTCTTCAGTTTCTCTTTCGTTCAAAGTCAGTATGATTCTTCCTTATTCTTGTGCAAGACTACTGTAAGGACACTAGTTCCTTAAGTGCGGATTAAAGGCATAATTAGAGCTAACATACATCATCAGCGTATAAATGTTCATGTTGAGACTATGAGCCTTAAGAATTACATGCCAAGTCAAGGACTATCAATGGATTAATTACATTCCCAATCAAAAATTGAATGTTATCAACACTACTCCTAGAGTAGATACTATACAAAAGTAATCATGTCCTTCTTTTCTCAAAAGTATTCTTCACAAGCTCACCACCTCAACCCGCTTTAGCCCTTTTTTCATCATGCCAAAAAGTACCTACAAGGACAACCCCCAACATGAGCAATAATATTATTCATATTCAACACAATATGAATGTAAGGTGTAAATGCATAAATCATAATAAAACACTTCCTGTTTTTCCCATGCATTTTAAACGCTTCCTGTTTGGTCGTCCCTGTACCATAACTCATGAGTATAATCAAATTGATTATTTAATGGTCCACACATGTCATGACATAATACCATTTCATCATCACCAATTACCAATCACCAATCCCTAGTCTGTTCATCACAATGTATTTTAATGCCCCTCACTTTCCATATAGGCGGCATAGAATAACCTCGCTTCAATGGACATGCGGCGCTCCCACCCCTCGCTTCACATTGAGCGGCAAATATTCTTTCCTCGCCTCATATGATAACCACGCTTAAATGTGACATGCGGCGCTCCCACCCCTCGCTTCACATTTAGCGGCAACAAATCAATAGCGGCAAGCATTAAAATCATCAAGGGATGACCACGACTCATGGGATGTGCACCAATAACCATCATATGCATATACAATCATCATGCACAATTCAACATGTATTTGCATCCACAATGCATAATTCCATATATACTCGCATCCACAATGCATAAACAATGAGTATATTAGATACATGTACCATTGGGTGCCCGTACGTCCTCTACGTACCTTTCCAAAAGTGGAATTTGATATGGCTTCACTTCCTCGGTTGCGTCGCCACCTAGGATGGTTCTACACAATCACACAACCCCATATTAGAAGCCAAATAATAATCAAATACCAAAAATTCGTCAAAAAAATCCATTTTCCAAAATTCCACTACTGGCGATCGATCGCTTCACTGAGGCGATCGATCGCCTCAATTTTTGCTTCGTGACGATCGATCGCGCCATACATGGCGATCGATCGCCTACCTTATATTTTGGACACTGCCCCTCGGCGATCGATCGCGCCATTTCAGGCGATCGATCGCCTACCCTGCGATTTTGGTACTGCCTGTTGGCGATCGGTCGCCTCATTTCAGGCGGTCGATCGGCTCACACAGACTCACGATTTTCCACCATTAATGCACACCAAAACCATCCCAACTCATACCAATACTCCTCCCACCAACCCAACAACATAATAACACAATAAATCAACTAAATACACCTCAAGCAACACACAAATCCAATACCCAACCAAAAATGATACCAACCCAAAACAACCCATTTCAAAACCCTTCAAAACCATTTCAAACTCAAATCAAACACTACAAAAACAACAAGGAGGTATCCATATTTCTTGGGGACTCCAAATCTCCCAACAAATTCCACAAATCAAGGTTTTGGAAGGATTTATCTCCCACGTTTTAGCCAAAAACGAAAATAGGAGAATAAGGGTTTGAGGGGATGCTTTTGGGGGATTTAGTAAAGTGATTTGGTAAAGGTGGGGGTAGAGGGTTTTAAAGTAAGTAAATTTGTATCCCCACAACTAACATGATGTATTAAACATCCCAACATGATATTTAAAAAGGCATTTTAACAAAATGCACCAAAATCGCAATTAAACTCATGCTTTCCATTTAATTGATAACCATAACATATAAATCATGCTAATATTCAATTCTCCCAACATGCACAACATGCACCCTGAAATGCACTCCCTGGTCACTCTTTCCATGTGACCATGCATTTCAACATGATAATTAAATCTAGCACATAACTCAATTATCACCAATTAATCATATAAACATAATTAATGCCCAAATTGCAATTAATTATTTCGGGGATATCACAATACTCCCCTACTTATAAGATTTCGTCCTCGAAATCACATGCACTTACCCCAACAAGAACTAAACATAAATAACATACCAGAAAATAGTTCCGGGTAGTGCTGCACCATATGCCACTCCGTCTCCCACGTAGCCTCCTCGATACCCCTGCGATCCCACTGAACCTTGATCATAGGTATCACTTTGTTCCGAAGTCTGCGGTCTGCCCGATCCAGAATCCTAACAGGCCGTTCCACATAGGATATATCAGATTCTAACTGAACCTTGGAAGGCTGCAACACATGAGACGGATCCGGCTCATACTTCCGCAACATAGACACATGGAACACATCATGTATACCAGATAAAGAAGGTGGCAGAGCTAGTCGGTAAGCCAAAGTGCTGATGCGCTGCAAAATCTCGTACGGTCCAACATAGCGCATCCCAAATCGCACAACGCCTCTGAAAGGCGAGATCTTCAAGAAGATCTTATCTCCCAACTTAAATTCCAACGGTCTCCGCCGTTTATTCGCATAAGCTGCCTGTCTGTCCTGGGCTGCTTTCATTTTCTGCCTTATCATCTTTATCTTTTCTTCCATTTCTCGTATCAGTTCCGGTCCTCCGACCGATTTACTGTCCAAGTCGTCCCAACACAAGGGTGATCTACACCGCCTGCCATAAAGGGCTTCAAAAGGAGCCATCTGTATGCTTGCCTGGTAGCTATTATTATAGGAGAATTCTACCAAGGCCACTGAATCTTGCCAAGAAACATCGAACTCCAATACACAAGCCCTCAACATGTCCTCGAGCGTTTGGATAGTACGCTCAGTCTGGCCATCAGTCTGAGGATGATAAGCAGTGCTCAATCTAACTTCAGTTCCCAAGGCTGACTGAAGACCCTCCCAAAAATGAGATGTGAATCGTGGATCTCGATCCGACACTATGGAAATGGGAATCCCATGCAATCTCACCACATCTCGAATATACAACTGAGCCATCCTCAAAAAGGTGAAGGTCATGCTATAGGGAATGAAATGAGCTACCTTAGTCAATCGATCCACGATCACCCAGATAGCATCAAAACACGAAGTGCTCCTCGGCAAGTGAGTCACGAAGTCCATGGAAATGTGTTCCCACTTTCACTTCGGTATCTCCAAGCTTTTCAACTCGCCGCCAGGTCTCTGCCTCTCTGCCTTAACCTGCTGGCAGATCAAGCACCTCTGAACAAAAGTGACGACATCACACTTCATTCTTTTCCACCAAAACTGACCACGCAGAACTTTATACATCTTCTTCCCGCCTGGGTGGATGCTAAGTCTGCTACTATGAGCTCGCTCCAAGATCCCTCTACGCAACTCCGGCGTACTCGGAACCACCCAACGGCTACCCAATCTCAAAGATCCGTCCTCGGCCACTCTGAACTTCGATGGTTGACCAAGATGCAATAAAGATAACCATCTCTGAATCTCATCATCTGACTTCTGAGCTCTTCTAATATTCTCATAGATATCTGGCTCAGCTAATAAGGTCGATACGTACACTGGTGATGCATCTATGTCAAAATCATAGCCCAGATGGCAATAGGAGGTCATCATAGCCGACAAATGGATGACGTCCTCAGCAGTACTCCTCACTTTCCGGCTCAAAGCGTCTGCTATCAAGTTAGCTTTTCCGGGATGGTACTCAATTTCACAATCATAGTCCTTGAGTAAGTCTATCCACCTTCTCTGCCTCATGTTCAGCTCCGCCTGAGTGAATAAAAACTTGAGGCTCTTGTGATCTGTGTAAATGGTAAACGAAGTACCATACAAATAATGTCTCCAAATCTTCAGGGCGAAGATGATAGCCGCCAATTCCAAGTCATGGACTGGGTATCTAGTCTCATGCGGCTTCAACTGCCTCGACGCATAAGCCACCACATGCTTATCTTGCATCAGTACACACCCAAGGCCCTGAAGTGATGCATCGGTATACAAAACAAACCTGGAGTTTTCCGTAGGAATCACTAATACCGGCGCCGTCGTCAACCGGTGCTTCAACTCCTGGAAGCTCTCATCACAAGCTTCTGACCAAAAGAATGGTACTCCCTTCTGGGTCAACCGTGTCAACGGCTTGGCAATCTTCGAAAAACCCTCGACGAAACGTTGGTAATATCCCGCCAAACCAAGAAAGCTCCGTATCTCAGGTACAGAAGTGGGTGCAGCCCACTCCATCACAGCTTCAATCTTCCTGGGATCCACTGATATCCCGCTGCTAGATATGACAACCAAAATTCACACTTGCTGAGCTTGGCATACAACTAGTGATCTCTGAGAATCTGGAGCACTGTCCTCAAGTGTTTCACGTGCTCTTCCTCGCTCCGGGAGTAGATGAGAATGTCGTCGATGAATACAATGACGAACTGATCAAGATAAAGCTGAAACACTCTGTTCATCAGACTCATAAAGACAGCGGGGGCATTTGTCACCCCAAAAGTCATGACCAAGAATTCATAGTGCCCATACCGAGTCCGAAATGATGTCTTCTGCACATCTTCCTCCCTGACTCGAATTTGGTGATACCCGGATCTCAAATCGATCTTGCTATAAAGTCTGATACCTTGCAACTGGTCAAACAAATCATCAATCCTTGGGAGAGGATACTTGTTCTTCACTGTGGCCTTATTCAGTTACCGGTAATCGATGCACAACCGCATCGAACCATCCTTCTTCTTACAAAGAGAACCGGTGCGCCCCATGGCGATACGCTCGGGCGTATATATCTTTTGTCAAGGAGATCCTGCAACTGTTCCTTCAATTCTCTCAACTCTGCCGGTGCCATCCTGTAAGGTGCACGAGAGATAGCGGATGTCCCCGGTAATAACTCAATCCCAAACTCGACTTCTCTAGCCGGTGGGAATCCGGGAATCTCCTCCGGAAATACATCAGCAAACTCTGCTACTACTGGTACATCCTCAACTCTCAGTTCTTTATTCTTCCCGGACGTGTCCACGGCATAGATGAGATAGCCCGTGTGTCCACGTTCCAATAACTGAGACATTTTGATTGCTGAAATCAACGGAATCTTTGCACGAGAACCATTGCCATAAAAAGTCCACTGAATTCTCAAATCAGATCTGAACCTCACTGTTCTCTGCCGACAGTTCACCACCGCCTGGTATCTGTTCAAAATGTCAATACCCACAATGCAGTCAAAGTCTGACATGCCCAACACAATCAAGTATGCCTTCAATTCATTGTCCTCAAAATAAATGAGGCAATCTGCTAGAAACTGATCTGCAACAACATTTCTTCCAGTGGGTGTCGAGACCATAAGAGGCGTGGGTAGAGAAGACGTGCGCATATGGTGTCTTTCCACAAAGCCCACAGATACAAAAGAGTGGGAGGCACCTGTATCTATCAAAATAAAAGCAGGGTACGTAAGTAAATGACACGTACCGGCGATCACCTCCTCCGGGGCTGCCTGAGCCTGCTCTCTGGTCAGTGCATACACCTGTCCCTGAGACGGTCCCACTGTCTGACCTCCCGATGGTCGAGGCACAAACTGCTGCCTCTGGTGCACTGCCTTGTCATCAAATCTCGGCCTGTTTCCTTGAAACTCTGACTGTCCTCCCCGAGTGGGGCAATACCGAGAGATGTGGCCCATCTTGCCACAACTATAACAAGCAGGACAATTATTCGAAGAATGCGGCCCTCCACAATTGTCGCACCTTGACTCCCCCGATCTATTTCCTTGCATAGGTCCTCGGTTGGTCGGCCAATTGTTCTTCTTGTTCTCTTGCTTCCGACCAAAAGATTTCTTTCCGCTAAACCGTGAGGATGAAGAGGCACCACGGGGCTTAAATGACTCCCCTCGGGGCCTCAAGCTATCAGTAGCTTGCCTCTGTTGTGGCACCTGTGGGGGTACAGCACTAGGATAGGCCCCAACTCCAATCTCCGCAAGCTCTGCTCTCGTGAGAGCATCATCAAAGGAAGTGGGGTTATTGGTGATAACCCGGTCAAAAAGCTCCGGCAACCCCTTCATAAAGTTTCTCATCTTTGCATGTCCATTGGTGGCAATGTGTGGAACATACCTCAGCAACGAAGAGTAGTGCATAGCATAGTCTGACACTGACATGCTCCCTTGTTTCAAGCTTGCAAACTCATCTTCCTTCGTCTGTCTCGCCGCAGCAGAGAAGTACCGGTTCAGAAATCGGGTTCTGAAGAGCGTCCAATCGATCAATGCACCCTGTGCTCTCAGTTCCATTACCGTGCTCCTCCACCACATGGAAGGTTTCTTTGCCAGCTGGAACTCCGCCAGCCTCAGCCATGCTGTAACAGCACAAGGAGCGGATACAAATGTTTGTTCAAGCCTTTCTAGCCACTCCTCAGCTTCCTCTCCTGATTCTGTCCCCTCAAACCGGGGCGGGTGGTAAGACAGAAACTGAGTCAAACTGATTTCACCAGGTAGTAACAACTGAGCCACTGGTTCCATGCCTACAGCTGGTGGAGGTAAAGGGTTTGCCTGACCAATGCTCGCATTAACACTGCCAACGTCACCCACCTCTTCATTGAGGTTTCCCAAGTTCATAGCCGCCATGCTGTAACACCAGGGTTAAAACAACTCCAAAACAAATATATATGTGTTATGCCGTTAGATAACAGAAATGATAATAAGCATGTTAGTATAACAGTATATACAACAATATGCACCACATGCATAAACATGCTTCAAATGTAAGCACCTAGCCAATCATGCTAAGGCTACCATTCACACATTCCTGGGTTCTCTAACCACTGCTCTGATACCACTAATGTAAGGACCCTAGTTCCTTAAGTGCCGATTAAAGGCATAATTAGAGCTAACATACATCATCAGAGTATAAATGTTCATGTTGAGACTATGAGCCTTAAGAATTACATTCCAAGTCAAGGACTATCAATGGATTAATTACATTCCCAATCAAAAATTGAATGTTATCAACTATAGCTTTACACTACTCCTAGAGTAGATACTATACAAAAGTAATCATGTCCTTCTTTTCTCAAAAGTATTCTTCACAAGCTCACCACCTCAACCCGCTTTAGCCCCTTTTTCATCATGCCAAAAATTACCTAAAAGGACAACCCCCAACATGAGCAATAATATTATTCATATTCAACACAATATGAATGTAAGGAGTAAATGCATAAATCATAATAAAACACTTCCTGTTTTTCCCATGCATTTTAAACGCTTCCTGTTTGGTCGTCCCTGTACCATAACTCATTAGTATAATCAAATTGATTATTTAATGGTCCACACATGTCATGACATAATACCATTTCTGTTAGTTATCCTAAGAGCATACAACGCAGCGGAATAAAATTTTTGGATTACTAGAACAATGGATCTATACATAGGATATCATATCGGATAAAGGTTTACAAAATTCTCACCCTTGTAGCGTGTTTGAGCAGATTCCACGGAGCAGCACGTCCAGCGAACTCCGAGTCACAAGCAACACCTCCAAGGTCTTGCCTCTACGGTATCCACACGATCAAATCGAAAGGGGACATTCAAGAACAAGTTGCTAGACTTATTCTTGAACCAAAACCAAACTCTCGGTTCAAAACCGATTAACAGCAGCCTAACTCCACCAAGAAGCAACGACGGCGGCCGTGAGGTAGAAGACGGCGGCCGTGAGCTTCAAGGAATAGGCGGCCGAGAGCTTTAGGGTTTAAGGTGGCAAGGTTATTTTGATATCAAGGTATGATATGAAAAGTATGATTAACTATTAATCAAAACCTTGTATTTATATTATAAGGCTTTTAATTAAGGTTCAAGACTTTCGTAAAGTCTTATGGGCCCAAACCCATGATTTAATTAAAACCTTTTAATCACTTAATTAAGACTCTTCTTAATTAATTAATTCATCCAATGAATTTAATTTCCCTTATCGATTTAATCTTTTGTACGACCCGATAGGATCTTGTAATGTTGGCAGTGACATAAAATCTCATTTTACGTTACAAGCTAAGAGCGGTGTCCAGCAACACATCGAGGCTACCCAAATTACAAGAATGTCAATGACTCGACATAACCTTTAGAACTTGTGATAATATTAACCATGTAACTTAATCCCTTTGTCCTTTGTGTTTAGATTGAACACGAGTCATGAAATAGTCATACTCGTATATTCAATCTCTATTTCTTGATCCCCAAGTAGAACTAGAATAAACGAATAAGCTCGATATCTCATATCGACTCATTCGAGCATGGCCATGCATTTTAGTTCTCACTTGATCAAGGGCCAAACACATCTCCTGTTATATAGGAGGGACAAATCCTATCTCGATCAGTCATGTGAGGGCCGTTCCTAATGTGGTGTTTAATTAACACATAATGATTAATTTGCGTAAACAACGGAAGATTTATTTCAAAGGTCTTATCAAATGGCCCTAAAAAAATTTCGCTTTTAGGTGATACATATATAGTGATACTGAAAATACGTAATTCCAGTTTCCAATTTAACACGTTGAGCATAACATCCATATCAAGTATAAATCAATCAGTAGTAGAATAATTAAAATACAGATACTCGGGGCATACCCCGGTAATTTAAAACATAAGTAAAAATATTCTAACAACTACTGGGACGCAAAACATAAAATATAAACCTGAGCTCGCTCTCAAGGAGCTCTGGTATCTCTCGATGCGTCGCTGTAAGCATCGTCACTATGTCCTCCTGTAAAGCCTGTCATGTCCGAACAACAAAAGACATGACAGCCCCCACAAAGGGGGTCAGTACCCCAGTACGAGAAATAAATAAATCATGTCAAGTGACAAAGATCATGCAATGCATACCATGTATGAATGCGATGTATGAATGGGTACAAGGAATCGAATATCAAGATACCAAAAATCGGAGTCCAAAGGAAGGTATCATCAAATCATCAAAGCTCGAGCAGAGGGTGACAGTATACGTACATTGCGCTAGGAAAACTCATCCTATGTACGTTACTGCATCCAGCCCTCGTGTCTAGGTCCGGTCGCACCTGCACGTGACTACAGTTACTACCTATACTGCCTGTCATCGCCATGCTCGTCGTACCCGACACTCAGAGTAAGTCAACTCAGTCAAATCATGGATATCAAAGGAATGATAGATCAATATGATATGCCCATGAATCATTTATGCATCAAATGACATATGCAACTCAATATATCATGCAATCTCATGTGAAAGTATATACAAATCATGTAATTTCACATATCATGTAATCCACATAAGAATCATATAGTGACAAATAAGTCATATAAATCAAATAATGACATATAGGGCCATACATTAGCATCATTACACGTCTTTGCCAGACGTCATGATAAAACTCATTTCAACGTACCTCAAACCGTTAGCTAATTACCAAGTGATCCTCGACTCAATCTTAGGATTAATAAACCTGGCCATAACAGTTCCAAATACAACATAATGTCACATACTAGCCTTAAATATATCAAAATAAAACTTAAACTTAGACCCAAAACCAATTCTCTAAATTTCAGTCTGTGTAACCGTAGAGATCGGCTCATAACTTGTCGATACTTAATAAAATCACATGGGTCCAATTTATTTTCAAATCTAACTCAAAAATGAACATTTCATCAGTTCAACTCATCTTCAAATTCGTTCATTTAGCCTAGGTAAAATGGCCAAGAACAATCTGCTGGAAAAACAGGACAATTTACCAAATTCCAGCCTGACCCATATTTGTATAAAAATCATAATAAATTCATATGACGTCCAAATGAGTTGAAGCTAGTGGGAACATCACGACAACCCAAAGTACTACAGTTCATATTTGAAGTCCAGAAGCTAGTTCGTTCATCTAGAGGCACATGCAAAGCAAAGTATGCCAGATTTAAAATTACTCATATTCTGTTTTGACAGAGTGAGCGGTTCTAGGGAAACGTGCATATCTTACACACGAAAACTCCAAATCATGTAAGGACAGTTTCTAATGCAAGATAACCCAACATAAAACAAAACATCTCTTATGAGCTTTAAGCTAAACAATTCATATTCATGTACATTAATTGAAAAACGTACAAGCCTAGAAAACTCGTATATCCCCTGCTTCCAGATTGTATAGTTGCTGGTACAATTATCATAATTCTTTCATATGAGCTCCAAATTGAGTGAGGCCAATTCCAAATGCAAGCTAACTTCGAATACTACAATATGTATTAGAGCCTAAAACTTCATATTCGTAGCCATTTATTCCCAGAAATGCGAATAACAAAATGCATGAAACTCGCATGCAGTAAATTTCCAGATTTGATACATGTTGGTAGAACGACATAACGTTTTCATCTTAAATCCAAATTATCTGATTTCGGTGGCCATATAAAGTTAACACATAATTCTACAACTTGTCACAGGAGCATGATTGTTCAATTCGAAGCCTAACTATGCTTAAAATTCGAAATAACAGCATGCATATGTACTGATTCCAAACAGAATACATTTGACAGCAACATTGTCATCTATTACAGCAACATTTCCATCTAATTGCACAACAATTCGACCAATTCAAGTTCATAAACTTAAATTATACCTATATACTTTCAAGTTTTCGAGATTTGAAGCTTAGAACCAACTAAAACCGAACCAAGGTAGAACATCCTTCCCCAATCTGCTGCTACTCAAATTTCTTGCTTCAATGTTGCTCCAAACTTGAATTTTCTTGGTGCATCTTGTTCCTCAAGATGAGTAGCACTCAAATCCATCTTTGCATGTGACATGCACTCACAATTTCACAAGAGAATTATGGGGGAAAGAGGTGCTGAATTTTCGAATTTGCTTGAAGAGAGAAGGAGGAGATCTTGTTTAGGAGAGAGAGCTAGTAAGACAAAATGAAATCCCAATTCTGAAATGCAAGGCATGGGCGTGAGTTTCTAAGCCAAAATTGTGATTTTTAATTTATTTGATGTATTGTGGAATCCATGTGTCAATACATCATCATCTTGCAAGATTATTGGTCCAAAATCATGTATTAAACATGAGTTACATTAATTAGTGGCATGCGTTTTCCAAGTGCCATGTGATCATGCACATGCTCATGCACTAAACATGTTCCACTAGTTGGTCGACTCATCGTAGTCCAAAATTCCTTATTTCAAATTTGCACTTTTAATTATCCGGGTTTGCTTAATCATCGTTAATCCGGATTAATTAGCATCGGGGCCTTACAAGTCAACATCCCTCTACATAATTCGTAGTGTATCCAATAGTCGCCTTTATAGTTTACCCTGTTACGGGTAACGTTTGACGATATCAAGATACATAACTCCTTATGTTGGGATCTCTGATGATCACAAGTCGTAAGGATTACATACATTATTATCACTATGAGAATTGCATATGAGGATCATATAACTATCCATGTTGCATTCTCATGGTGGGTCTGTCCAGTACATCGTTCTCTAACATGTACCCATATGTTGATTTGATATCTCATATCAATGAACAATTCATCCATAAACACATACTAGTCTCTACGTATTATCATTATCCCTATTCATGATAATACTTGACTAGGGACATCTTTGATAGGCTTAGATTTTGAGTGTTTTTAACTGTAAATTCTTCCTACTTTCCGTTCTTTTTCCTGGATGATATTATGCCTTTTGGTGTTTATTCGTTTGTTTCAGGAAAATGGATCGTAAGTGGAAGAAATGAGCTTATATGAAGATAACGGGCGAAATCGAGGCGTGAAAAAACAAAAATTGAGGAAATGAAATTTTCGGAATCTCGATCGATCGAGATTTACTCTCGATCGATCGAGCCAGGCAGAGAGTTGAGCATCAAAGATTTTCTAGTCTCGATCGATCGGTGGAAATCTCGATCGATCGAGCGAGGCAGTAACTTCGGAGCTGATTTTTTCAAAATCTCGATCGATCGGTGGAAAATCTCGATTGATCGAGCGAGACAGTGAGATTCAAAAGCTGGCATGAACAGTGCGCCGATCGATCGAGAAAACCTTCCGATCGATCGAGACGCAAAATCCTGAAGATTTTATTTTCCTTTTTTATCGTGATTTTGGAGGGCTTTTAAGGGGGAATTTGGATTCATTCGAGAGACACACCATATCAGACCATTTCAGACGATTTTTAGGTCAAGGAGAGCCGTCGGCCAGCCGCCGCCAAGGAGATCCAATCTCCGTTCTTCGTCCAAGGTCGAGCCAATCTATTCCGGAGTGCAAGGAAGGAACGAGAGAAGAAATCACGGTGCAACGCACGGATTCATCCATCGTTTATCGTATTTCTAAACTTTAGTTTATTTGATTTTCAATTCCATTTGATGTTTTAGAGGTCGAGAGACAATAAAACTCTTATGTATTTGATTTGAATTAAATTTAGTTTATATTATTGAGTTTTAGTTTCGTTGTGTTTGATTATTGATTCATTGGTATTTGAGTGCATTGATTGTTATTGTTCATAAATTAATTGCATGTGTAGATCAAAGTCTAGCTAGCTTTGATTGAATTTGAGGGTTACAGCCGAGATCGAGAGATAACGTTGTAACACGCTTCCTTAATTTATGATGTATGTCACGATTGAGATCGAGAGATGATATCGCATATGTGAGAACTTGGAATCGAGAGATTTAGAGTTAAAAGGTTTTGATAATCCATGCAACTTTGAATTAGTAAATAGGTGCACGAGAGTGACTTATTCTAGTTTATCGTTAGTTTCTTTACAGCTCGAGAGAGTGTATTGAATAATATCGAAAACCGTTCACCTTTAAAATCAATTGGTTGATAATTTGAGAATTCCATTGAATCATTAGAGATAACATAATTGAACGACGAGCTCGGTAATTTTCTCGAGTAACTTACCTTTGCATTTCCGGAACCATTCTTTTCATTATTTCTAGTTTAATCTTTATTCTTTAGTTTAATTTAGATCTAGTTAATCAAACTTCTTTTATCGTAGGCTAAATATAATTTTATTAATCTTATTTGGTACTTATACGTTAGTCCCTGTGGATTCGACAACCTGTACTTAATTTTCACTATACTAAAACTTGACAACCGTGCACTTGCGGTAGAATCGCTTCAAACCATTCTTTGAAATATCTTTTGTTTAAAAATAAAGCGGTCAAGTTTTTGGCGCCGTTGCCGGGGTGTAATCTGTATAATATCATACGAGATTAGTTAATTGTTTTTATTTTCTTTGTTTTCTTTTGTTGATCTTTGTTAATAACTTTGTGCATTTTGTTGTCTCCTTTTGTCTATTTTGTACAGGAACCGTTTCTCTAGTGCATGCTCAGAAGAGAGGAGCCCATTCTCGAGCCTTTCGATCCAGAGATAGAAAGAACTTTACTTAGGCGATTACGAGAAGCTCGAGCAATGGCTGATAATAACGAAGCACAGCACACTAGATCGATGATGGACTTTGCGCAACCAGCATTTCATGGATCGTTGTCGAGTATTACGAGACCGACGATTCAAGCAAACAATTTTGAGATCAAGCCGGCAATCATACAAATGATTCAGCACTCGGTTATGTTCGGGGGAGCAGCTACTGATGATCCGAACAATCACATCTCCAACTTTTTGGAGATTTGTGACACATTCAAACACAATGGCGTCTCTGACGACGCCATCAGGTTAAGACTTTTCCCCTTTTCATTACGAGACAAAGCTAAGGCATGGTTGAATTCTCTACCTGCAGGTTCTATAACAACATGGGAGGGGATGACAAAGGCGTTTTGTCAAAGTACTTTCCCCCTTCCAAGACGGCAAAGATGCGGAACGATATCACGACTTTTGGTCAGTTTGACCCCGAGACTTTGTATGAAGCGTGGGATCGTTTTAAGGAGTTGTTGAGGAGATGCCCACACCATGGTCTACCCATATGGCTGCAGGTACAAACATTCTATAACGGTTTATTTTCTTCTAACCGTTCTATGATTGATGCAGCATCTGGGGGATCCATAATGAGAAAGACGCCGGAAGAGGCATATAGCTTGTTGGAAGAAATGGCGTGCAACAGTTATCAATGGCAATCAGAGAGGAGCACGCCGCAGAAACCAATGGGAGTCCATCAAGTGGACGAGATCACTGCTCTTTCGGCTCAATTAGAAGCCATGAACCGGAAGATTGACAGCATGGGAGCAGCAGCAATGCAAGCTCAAGCGATCTTCTGTGAGCTGTGTGGAGGCGGTCATCCTATCATCGAGTGCCAGGCAGGTAATCAATTTAACCAATCTGTTGAGGCTGTTAATTTTGCAGGTAACAGGCCACCCAATAATTCCTACTCGAATTATCACCAACCATGGAGGAACCACCCGAATTTGAGGTGGTCGAATCAAGAAAATGTGTTGAACCCTCAACCGCAGGCCGGGTTCACACAAAAGCCGAGTATGGAGGAATTGATGGCAAAGCTGATTTCATCAACGGAGGAGAGGATGCAGAATCAGGATGCATCTATTAAAAATTTGGAAGTGCAGATAGGGCAGTTGGCCACGTTGATATCTGGGAGGACGCAAGGTACGCTCCCGAGTGATTCTGTAAAGAATCCGAAGGAGCCATCAAATTGAGAAGGCGAGGAGGTGACAGTCCAGCTTGGTAAGAACTTCTGTTTTCCTTTCCTTGAGTTTGTTTTTGATTTCTTGTTTTGATGTGTTTTTGTTAGTTTGTTTGTTTTGAGTTTGTCTGGGAATGTATTCGTGTATTTTCTACTGCAGGTGTGTAAGCAAGAGCAAGTTGGTTGTAGGCGAGGCAATCCGAGAGAAAGATGTTGAGAAAAATTTTAAATTTTATTTGCTGCTGCTGGCGATCGATCGAGAATTTTTCCGATCGATCACCCGATTTTTTAAAAAAAAGACATTGTGCCTACTGCCTCGCTCGATCGATCGAGAATTTTTCCGATCGATCGAGCGAGAAAAAACTTTGAAAAAAATAAGAGCACAGACGCAGCATCTATCACTTTCAAAAATCAATCTTTCTCCTCTCCACAACCCTAGCCGCCTCTTTCAAATTCCTTCATCTAATCTCATCATTTTTCCATAGAATTTCAAATTTACTTCAACTCTAAGAAGTAATATTCATTCTAATGAGATTTTCATTTCAGATTTGAAGAATTGCAAGGCCAATTGGGTAGAAGTGCATCAATAGGAGAATTCCAAGCCAAGTGCCCATCTTTCCAAGATCAGATTTTTAAGCGGTAATTGGTTTCTAATTTTCAAAGATTTTATCTTTTGGTAAAATTTCTCGAATTTTAGTAGAAGTGGGTTAGGAAAGAAGTTAAATTTGGAGGAAGTTGTGTAGTGTTGAAGGGTGGACGATTTATAGTGTTGTGTGGTGTTAGTTGAATTTAACTGAATTAGTTGGGAATCGTTTAGCAAGAAAATGTCATCCAGAAAGAGGTCAAAGCAGGCGGAAGCTTCCCAAAAGCAAAAGCAGACGGAGGCCACTGTTTCTGAGCCAGGATATGATGAAAAGAAGTTTCTCAATGCCGCGATTGCTGAATTATACCCCATCTACCATAAGAAACCCCTGAGCCGTGAAAGGGGAATGAGCATAGGTAAGTTGGAATGTCCTGTCATTAGGACAGTTCGGCGAAAAGGGTGGTTTCAATTCGTTCAGACACCGATTGATGCCGTGGTGCCGCTGGTAAGGGAGTTTTACACGAATCTTCGAGCTGTTAGACCAGGGCACCAAGTAAGTGTTTATGTTCGAGGGAAGGATGTGTTGGTGGATCGAGCCGCAATCAACAATATTCACCGGATGCCTTTACTTCAAAACTGTGCATACCAATCTTTCAAGAGTAGCAGGATTGACTACGATGAGGTATTGACAGTTATTGGCAAGCCGGGAGTGGATTGGCAAAGGAATGATAAAGCAGAACCACAGTTGGTTCTAAAGAAATATTTGAAGCCAGAGGCCCAAGCATGGTTTTCTTTTGTCGCCTCGCGGGTCATGCCTTCGACCCACACTTCTGAGGTGACAAAAGACAGAGCGGTCCTGGTATATGCCATCCTCTCAGGGAAGGAAGTGGACTTCGGCGAGATAATTGCTGATCACATTGCTGAAATTGGGAGCAGCTCACCGACCTCCGCACTACCGTTTCCATCCACAATCACTGCTTTATGTCAGCGGTACGGAGTGACATGCGGGGAAGACGAGGAGCTACTTCCGCCGAAGACACCGATCATTGTGGACACTCCACCACCTCCTATGGGTCGACGAAGACCTTCGGACACTACACAAGCTGGAGCATCATCCTCTGCTGCAGGACATACACGTGTTACTTTGGACTCTCTTCATAGGGATCTCCAAGATATTCGCCTGGAGCAGCAGAGCATTCACAGCATGCAGCGGGACATTCATAGCATGCAGAGAGCATTGCAGATGGACCATGAGCAGGTAGCTCAGCGTCAGATGGAGTTCATGCACTATCAGAGTGCATGGAACACTGCCATGGCCCAGGGCTTTCCAGGTTTCCACTTCCCGCCGGAGCCACATTTTGCACCTTATCAGCCGCATGCACCTCCACCTTCTGAGTACCCACCATTTCCGCCATATCAGGGCGAGGAGCACCACTACCCAGTCCCCCCTCCGGAGCATGATGAGGACGATGATCAGTGACGATCGTCGTCATGGTATGTGTCTTTGCCTTTGCATTATTTTTCTTGTTCATTGAGGGCAATTCACATGCTAAGTTTGGGGGAGGGGGTTTTGAGTATTTGTATATATCTTGCTTTTGCACATATTGCTACTTGTCTTGTTTCTTTTCCTAGCATGACTGCATGATGTTGAGACTAATTCGTCCTTGAGCATTACCAACAAATTTTTTTTTTTAGTGATTGAGTTATTCTTGAGAATTGATGAGTTGGAATTGCAACGGTAATACATGATGAAATTAATCATCATCTAGATAGGAGTCATGGAAATGCTAACTTGTTTGTATATATCCTTTGTTAACTACATGTCAAAACTGAGGAATAATTTGAGCACTTATTGAGTCATGATTGAGTGAAGTATGTATTGATTAAATTGAAAACTTGTGTTAACTATGATGAGTCTTGAGTATCTTAGATAACTTTACAGTTTAGTTGAAAGCACTTTGAGGCGAAATTTATAATTAGGAACTAGACTTGGAGATGATTTAGGCGATCTTTGGACCGTTTGTGCCTTTCAAGCCTACCTTGTATACATTATTCCTTAGTGTCCCTTTTTGAGCCTTATTGAAAAAGAATGGAATATGCATTGCATATGATTAGACCCTCATTCGGCATTCTTGGCAAACTCATTATACCCACCTTGGTTTGAGCCTAAAAGAACAATTTCATCCATCCCTAGGAGAGTATAATGAATCTCATTGCAGTAAATTGTTATATGTTGAGAAGTTCATTGTGAAAGAAATGAAATTAAAAAAAAAAGAATGAGCAAAGAAAAAGAAAAGATGTAGAGAAAAAGCCTTGAAAAGAAAAGTTAAATAAGACCCAAAGTGGCCAAGGCTAGAAAATGTGAAGAGAAGCTCAATGATTATATGAGAAGATTTTGAACTGATTCTGTTATACTCTCTTCTTTGAATTCATCCTACCTTTTCTTTGAAGCCGACACCAAAAGGCCTAACGTTAAAAGCTTTTAAAGTCCTGTTGATCCAAGTCTAGGGAATAATTACATTAGTGGAGAAGTGCTGGATAGTAAATTTGTAGAGTAATTCAAAGTAATCTTGACTAGGAGTTGATATGGCACATGTTGATTTTAAAGATATGTATGTAACTCATGTTTGACAATAGCACACACGCACGTTCCGATGTTGCGATGTATTGTTTAACTTAGGAGAAATTGCTTCTTGTTAAGTGTTGAAGGACTTCTATTGATGTGTAAGTAGGATTTCTGAGATTTTACGTATGTTGTAAAGATGATTCATGCTTAGTATCGAGTTTAACTTTTCTTTTTGAGCTTATTGCTTGCTCGAGGACGATCAAGTCTAAGTTTGGGGGAGTTGATAGGCTTAGATTTTGAGTGTTTTTAACTGTAAATTCTTCCTACTTTCCGTTCTTTTTCCTGGATGATATTATGCTTTTTGGTGTTTATTCGTTTGTTTCAGGAAAATGGATCGTAAGTGGAAGAAATGAGCTTATATGAAGATAACGGGCGAAATTGAGGCGTGAAAGAACAAAAATTGAGGAAATGAAATTTTCGGAATCTCGATCGATCGAGATTTACTCTCGATCGATCGAGCCAGGCAGAGAGTTGAGCATCAAAGATTTTCAAGTCTCGATCGATCGGTGGAAATCTCGATCGATCGAGCGAGGCAGTAACTTCGGAGCTGATTTTTTCAAAATCTCGATCGATCGGTGGAAAATCTCGATCGATCGAGCGAGACAGTGAGATTCAAAAGCTGGCATGAACAGTGCGCCGATCGATCGAGAAAACCTTCCGATCGATCGAGACGCAAAATCCTGAAGATTTTATTTTCCTTTTTTATCGTGATTTTGGAGGGCTTTTAAGGGGGAATTTGGATTCATTCGAGAGACACACCATATCAGACCATTTCAGACGATTTTTAGGTCAAGGAGAGCCGCCGCCCAGCCGCCGCCAAGGAGATCCAATCTCCGTTCTTCGTCCAAGGTCGAGCCAATCTATTCCGGAGTGCAAGGAAGGAACAAGAGAAGAAATCACGGTGCAACGCACGGATTCATCCATCGTTTATCGTATTTCTAAACTTTAGTTTATTTGATTTTCAATTCCATTTGATGTTTTAGAGGTCGAGAGACAATAGAACTCTTATGTATTTGATTTGAATTAAATTTAGTTTATATTATTGAGTTTTAGTTTCGTTGTGTTTGATTATTGATTCATTGGTATTTGAGTGCATTGATTGTTATTGTTCATAAATTAATTGCAAGTGTAGATCAAAGTCTAGCTAGCTTTGATTGAATTTGAGGGTTACAGCCGAGATCGAGAGATAACGTTGTAACACGCTTCCTTAATTTATGATGTATGTCCCGATTGAGATCGAGAGATGATATCGCATATGTGAGAACTTGGAATCGAGAGATTTAGAGTTAAAAGGTTTTGATAATCCATGCAACTTTGAATTAGTAAATAGGTGCACGAGAGTGACTTATTCTAGTTTATCGTTAGTTTCTTTACACCTCGAGAGAGTGTGTTGAATAATATCGAAAACCGTTCACCTTTAAAATCAATTGGTTGATAATTTGAGAATTCCATTGAATCATTAGAGATAACATAATTGAACGACGAGCTCGGTAATTTTCTCGAGTAACTTACCTTTGCATTTCCGGAACCATTCTTTTCATTATTTCTAGTTTAATCTTTATTCTTTAGTTTAATTTAGATCTAGTTAATCAAACTTCTTTTATCGTAGGCTAAATATAATTTTATTAATCTTATTTGGTACTTATACGTTAGTCCCTGTGGATTCGACAACCTGTACTTAATTTTCACTATACTAAAACTTGACAACCGTGCACTTGCGGTAGAATCGCTTCAAACCATTCTTTGAAATATCTTTTGTTTAAAAATAAAGCGGTCAATTTTTAAGAATAATACAATATTATTCTAAGGACATTAACATATATATTAATTCACATTGCACAGTTAAAAGAATAATATATAATAATGAATTGCCATTCATAAAATCATAAACATTGTACGTCAAAACAATCATCTAATGATTTGTCTTAGGGCATATCCCAACAAATCTCCCACTTGCACTAAGACCACTCAGACATATACCTAATGCCTAGAGATCTAGTATGACGATCATGCTTCTGCTGTGACAGTGGCTTCGTCAATGGGCCAGATACATTATCATCTGTTGGTACTTTGCATATTTTAACATCTCCCCTTTCAACGATTTCTCGAATGAAATGGAAACGCCTAAGTATGTGCTTGGATCTTTGGTGTGATCTTGGTTCCTTAGCCAATGCGATCGCTCCATTGTTGTCACAATAGAGTTCTATCGGATCTTTAATGCTAGGCACCACTCCAAGTTCAGAAATGAACTTCCTCATCCAAACCGCTTCCTTTGCTGCATCTGAGGCAGCAATATACTCAGCTTCCGTTGTAGAATCGGCTACTGTTTCTTGCTTTGAACTCCTCCAGCTCACAGCACCTCCATTTAGGCAATACACATATCCAGATTGCGATCGAAAATCATCTTTGTCAGTTTGGAAGCTTGCATCAGTGTAACCCATTACATTGAGCTCTTCCTCACCTCCATAAATCAAGAATGTATCCTTAGTTCTTCTCAAGTACTTCAGGATATTCTTGACAGCAATCCAGTGACCTTCACCTGGATCAACTTGATATCTGCTCGTCATGATCAAAGCATACGATACATCGGGACGAGTACATATCATGGCATACATGATAGATCTAATAGCTGACGCATATGGAATCTTACTCATGCATTGTCTCTCATCTGGTGTTGAAGGACGCTGTTCCTTCGAGAGATAAATGCCATGCGTCATAGGCCTGAATCCTTTCTTTGATTCTTGCATGCTAAACCTTTTAAGCACTTTGTCTATGTATATACTTTGACTTAGGCCAAGAAGCCTTCTTGATCTATCTCTATAGATCTTGATTCCTAATACATAGGTGGCTTCTCCCAAGTCTTTCAACGAAAAGCAATTCCCTAGCCAAATCTTTACAGATTGCAAGGCAGGGATATCATTTCCAATGAGAAGTATGTCATCTACATACAACACTAGGAAAATGATTACGCTCCCACTGACCTTCTTGTAGACACAAGGTTCATCTTCGTTCTTGATAAAACCAAACTCTTTGATTGCATCATCAAAACGAAGATTCCAACTCCGAGAAGCTTGCTTCAATCCATAAATGGATCGTTGTAGCTTGCATATCTTTCCAGCATCCTTTGGATCGACAAAAACCCTCGGGTTGTGTCATGTACACATCCTCGAGCAGATTTCCATTAAGGAAAGCTGCTTTGACATCCATCTGCCAGATTTCATAATCATGAAATGCAGCTATTGCAAGTAAGATCCTTATGGATTTAACCATGGCCACTGGTGAAAAGGTTTCATCATAGTCAATACCATGAATTTGTTTGAATCCTTTTGCAACCAGCCGACCTTTATAGGTTTGTACGTTACCATCCATATCGGTCTTTTTCTTGAAAATCCATTTGCACCCTATGGGTCGTACCCCTTCAGGTGGATCAACCAAAGTCCATACTTGGTTTGCATACATGGATTCCATCTCAGATTTCATGGCCTCTTGCCATTTCTCAGAATCATTGCCCATTATAGCTTGTTGATAAGATGACGGCTCATCCTCACCAATAAGTAGTAAGTCACCTTGTTGAGTCACAAGAAATCCATATCTCTGTGGCTCCCGGTGTTCTCTTACAGACCTACGCTGGGCTTGTGTTTCTTGAGCAGGTGCTTCTTCCACAACAGCTTGTGGTGCCTGCTCTGTTTCCATCTCAATCTCAGGTTCAGTGTTTTCTTGTGGTTGAACTTCACTAAGTTCTATTTTTCTCCCACTGGTTTTTCTAGAAATAAATTCTCTTTCAAGAAATACACCAGTCCAAGCAACAACTACTTTGTTCTCGGTGGGATAATAGAAATAGTATCCTTTCGTTTCCTTAGGATACCCCACAAATAAACACTTATCAGATTTGGGTCCAAGTTTGTTAGTGGCGTGACGTCTAACGAAAGCCTCACAACCCCAAATCTTCATAAAAGACATACTAGGACGCTTCCCAGTCCATATCTCATATGGTGTCTTTTCCACTGATTTAGATGGAACTCGGTTCAGTAAGAAAATCGTTGTTTCTAGAGCGTGTCCCCAAAATGATATCGGAAGATCTGCGTGACTCATCATTGATCTAACCATGTCCAACAAGGTTCGATTTCTCCTCTCGGATACACCATTCCATTGTGGAGTATACGGAGGAGTGAGTTGTGGTACTATCCCACACTCCTTTAGATAGTCATGAAACTCTTGGCTTAAGTATTCACCTCCTCGATCTGATCGAAGGATTTTGATACTTTTGCCAAGTTGGTTTTGTACTTCATTCTTGAAATCTTTGAACTTTCAAAGGTTTCATGCTTATGCTTCATTAGGTACACATACCCATATCTACTGAGGTCATCAGTAAATGTAACGAAGTATTGAAAACCACCTCTAGCTTGTGTACTTATTGGTCCACATACATCGATATGTATTAGTCCCAATAAAACATTTGCCCTTTCAACATGTCCCTTGAAATGGGCTTTAGTCATCTTGCCCATTAAACAAGATTCGCATGTTTCATATGATTCAAAATCAAATGAATCTAATACTCCATCCTTATGAAGTTTAGATATGCGGCTCTGGTTTATGTGGCCCAAGCGACAGTGCTAGAGATAAGTCGGATTACAATCATTATTTTTAATCCTTTTAGTATTTATGTTATAGATAGGCATATCAAGATTTAATACATAAAGACCATTCACCATTTGTGCACTAGCATAAAACATATCATTTAAATAAATAGAACAACAGTTGTCCTTTATTATAAATGAAAAACCATACTTGTCTAAACAAGAAATAGAAATTATGTTTTTAGTAATAGATGGCACAAAATAACAGTCTTTTAAAATCAACGATAAACCAAAAGGCAAAGATAAATAACAATCTCCTATAGCTAATGCAGCAACTCTTGCTCCATTTCCTACTCGGAGATCAACTTCGCCTTTCGCCAACGTCCTACTCCTTTTTAGATCCTGCACATTTACACAAATGTGAGATCCACATCCAGTATCTAATACCCATGATGAAGAAGTAGATAAATTGACTTCTATAACAAAAATACCTGAAGTGGAAGTCACACTTCCTTTCTTTAGATCCTCCAGATATACTTTGCAGTTTCTTTTCCAATGGCCGGTCTCACCGCAATGGAAACAGTTCCCTTCCTTCGCTATCCCTCCTTTTGGTTTCAGTGCATTAGACTTTGGCTTAGATTTAACAAAGACCTTCTTTGCTTTCTTATTGCCTTTAGCTTTGGCCTTTCATTTGCCCTTATTCACAATAAGAACATTTGTGGCCTTAGTCTTCTTTGTATTTGCTTCATATGTTCTCAACATACCAAGCAATTGTGGTAGAGTCTTTTCCATGTCAGTCATATTGTAATTTACTACGAATTGACTGAAGCTCTCCGGCAACGATTGCAAGATCACATCGGTGGCCAACTCTTGGTCCAATGGAAAACTCAGCTTGTCCAGATTCTCAATGTACCCAATCATCTTGAGCACATGAGTTCCAACTAGGCTTCCCTCTACCATCCTGCACTGGAACAACGCTTTAGAGACGTCATACCTCTCTTGTCTAGCTTGTTGTTGGTACAGTTGATTAAGGTGCTCGATCATATCAAACGCCTCCATTTCCTCATGTTGCTTCTGAAGCTCAGAGTTCATGGTTGCAAGCATAAGGCACCCAACATCAAGTGCGTCACTTTGATGCTTCTTATAAGCATCTTTTTCGGCTCTTGTAGCCGTTAGGGGAGGTTCCTCAGCGGGTAAGGGTTCCTCTAGGACATATTGTTTATTTCTTGTTTGAGGACTATCCTCAAGTTCCTATGCCAGTCTAGGAAATTTGTCCCATTTAATTTGTCCTTCTCAAGGACCGATCGCAGTGATAATGTGCTAGTAACGTTGTTAGTTGCCATGGATATCTACAATATAAATATGCAAAATAAGTTTATGATTTAATCATTTAAAATGGTCTTATATTAAATGAAACTCCCACTATTTTGTTTAAAAAAATATCAACCCTCAAAACCTTTAGTGGGCCAAGATCCATATTTCGCCTAATCTTGAGTTAGCTTTGGCTAATCGCCCAAGACTCGGTTATTTAGGTAGACAACACTTTGTCAATTACATCACATATAATTCTTGGATAGTTGGACGAACAACACTTTGTTCAATTCATCAAATGAATTATAATCCAACCCATGCCTCTAAGTTCCCAATCCTATTGAGATAACTTAGTTAAGTCGTACCCAATTTTAACAATAACGGATATCACATTTATCCTTTCGCGCCTTACTAAGATTGCAACGGTGCTTTGCTTTGGCAAACCCACACATGTACAATCGAAGTTATTGACGAGTACTTTTAATTTTGGAAGGCATCTAAAACTTAATATTTTAGAGGGATTTATTGATCTCATGATTAGTTTGATAATTTAAAATATGTCCACTACATATAGTTGTATACATATCTACATATATGTGTAATACAATTATCAATCTAAAACATAAGATAAATCATGCATCAACATACATAAATAAACGTGACATGGTTATAGCCCCTACTAACGATTCTCTCAAGCCAATGAGAAAATCCTAAGAGTCAACCTAAGGTAACTTCACAAGCACCTTCCTTTGGCTCCAATTTGTGAATGGCCTCCTCATCCCGGCACGATGCTCCATCTTCATTGATCACCATCAATAAAATAAACTACACTATTTACAAGATATAGAATTCCTCGATTCACATTCGAGGGGAACATATGGGAGGGATTACATTTAGAATGAAATAGAGAAGGCACGACACGCAGGTCGTATTATATATTACAAACATCCACAAATCCTATCTAATAGGTCAAAGGGCTATAACCACGCACCATGCTCAAACAACACATAAAGCATGCATTAATATTTAATTAATTAAATTCTAAACATTTTAAATTTAATTCTAATTAAAACTGTAAAATAATTTTTGAAAAAATTATCGTACGCTCGGGACATCACATGCCACGAACTTAAGCGACTAAGACACGAACCACCATGGTTCGAACCACAAAAGCACACGGCTGGACCAATAATGGGCCTAGGGTTCGAAACCCTAGCCCATGGCCGAGCCAAGCTCGAGCGACGGCGGCGCTAGGGTTCCAAACCCTAGCCGCCACGCACCACCTTGGGTTTTCATTGAGCCATCTTGTTCGAAACGCCGGAATTTGTTAGCCACGAGTCACGGTCATGCCATGCACGGGGTTGGCTCAACCATCTCGAGCTAAGGGTTCAAAAAACCTTGCTCTCATGTGGTAAAGCTACTAATCTATGCATGCGTGAACCATTATCGAGCCAAAGAGTTCAAAACTCATCCACGTCTCAAAACCTTAGCATAAGAGGCGACGATGGCCGAGTCCATGCACGGCTACTAGGGTTCGAAACCCTAGCCGTCATGAGCTAGCCGTCACGAGCCAATGGGTTCTAAACCCTAATCAATTTTCGACACTTCCATGCACAATTATTAGCCACAACGACTAAGCCATCTCGAGCCAAGGGTTCGAAAACCCTAGCCCTCATGTGGCAGCCGTGGTGTCATTTGTGATGGTGATGGCCGAAAATATTGCCCAATAAATTTGATTATTCGCCAATTATATCAAATACAATTTTACGATGATTTTCACAAACTAAATATTAACATATCATATATGTTCATACAGTTTTAAATAGCATGCAATATTAATTCTAATATGATTAAACTATTTAACCACATAAATCCGATATGAGCCTTGTACACGGCTCTGATACCACTGTTAGTTATCCTAAGAGCATACAACGCAGCGGAATAAAATTTTTGGATTACTAGAACAATGGATCTATACATAGGATATCATATCGGATAAAGGTTTACAAAATTCTCACCCTTGTAGCGTGTTTGAGCAGATTCCACGGAGCAGCACGTCCAACGAACTCCGAGTCACAAGCAACACCTCCAAGGTCTTGCCTCTACGGTATCCACACGATCAAATCGAAAGGGGACGTTCAAGAACAAGTTGCTAGACTTATTCTTGAACCAAAACCAAACTCTCGGTTCAAAACCGATTAACAGCAGCCTAACTCCACCAAGAAGCAACGACGGCGGCCGTGAGGTAGAAGGCGGCGGCCGTGAGCTTCAAGGAATAGGCGGCCGAGAGCTTTAGGGTTTAAGGTGGCAAGGTTATTTTGATATCAAGGTATGATATGAAAAGTATGATTAACTATTAATCAAAACCTTGTATTTATATTATAAGGCTTTTAATTAAGGTTCAAGACTTTCTTAAAGTCTTATGGGCCCAAACCCATGATTTAATTAAAACCTTTTAATCACTTAATTAAGACTCTTCTTAATTAATTAATTCATCCAATGAATTTAATTTTCCTTATCGATTTAATCTTTTGTGCGACTCGATAGGATCTTGTAATGTTGGCAGTGACATAAAATCTCATTTTACGTTACAAGCTAAGAGCGGTGTCCAGCAACACATCGAAGCTACCCAAATTACAAGAATGTCAATGACTCGACATAACCTTTAGAACTTGTGATAATATTAACCATGTAACTTAATCCCTTTGTCCTTTGTGTTTAGATTGAACACGAGTCATGGAATAGTCATACTCGTATATTCAATCTCTATTTCTTGATCCCCAAGTAGAACTAGAATAAACGAATAAGCTCGATATCTCATATCGACTCATTCGAGCATGGCCATGCATTTTAGTTCTCACTTGATCAAGGGCCAAACACATCTCCTGTTATATAGGAGGGACAAATCCTATCTCGATCAGTCAACATCCCTCTACATAATTCGTAGTGTATCCAATAGTCGCCTTTATAGTTTACCTTGTTACGGGTAACGTTTGACGATATCAAGATACATAACTCCTTATGTTGGGATCTCTGATGATCACAAGTTGTAAGGATTACATACATTATTATCACTATGAGAATTGCATATGACGATCATATAACTATCCATGTTGCATTCTCATGGTGGGTCTGTCCAGTACATCGTTCTCTAACATGTACCCATATGTTGATTTGATATCTCATATCAATGAACAATTCATCGATCAACACATACTAGTCTCTACGTATTATCATTATCCCTATTCATGATAATAATTGACTAGGGACATCTTTAAGAATAATACAATATTATTCTAAGGACATTAACATATATATTAATTCACATTGCACAGTTAAAGAATAATATATAATAATGAATTGCCATTCATAAAATCATAAACATTGTACGTCAAAACAATCATCTAATGATTTGTCTTAGGGCATATCCCAACAATTTCATCATCACCAATTACCAATCACCAATCCCTAGTTTGTTCATCACAATGTATTTTAATGCCCATCGCTTTCCATATAGGCGGCATAGAATAACCTCGCTTCAATGGACATGCGGCGCTCCCACCCCTCGCTTCACATTTTAGCGGCAAATATTCTTTCCTCGCCTCATATGATAACCACGCTCCAATGTGACATGCGGCGCTCCCACCCCTCGCTTCACATTGAGCGGCACCAAATAAAATAGCGGCAAGCATTAAAATCATCAAGGGATGACCACGACTCATGGGATATGCACCAATAATCATCATATGTATATACAATCATCATGCATAATTCAACATGTATTTGCATCCACAATGCATAATTCCATATATACTCGCATCCACAATGATTAATCAATGAGTATAATAGACACATGTACCGTTGGGTGCCCGTACGTTCTCTACGTACCTTTTCAAAAGTGGAGAAGTTGAAGAACTTTATCTCCTTGATGTCGTTGGTACCTGGGATGGTTCTACACAATCATATGAATCCATATTAGAAGCCAATAAATGAACCATTACCAAAAATATCATCATATAGGACATAATCACAAAACCCACATTTTTGCCTTGCGATCGATCGGTCTCCAAGCCCCGATCGATCGCTAAGTTAAGCAAAAGTGGCATCCAAGTTCTGCCTCTTCCGATCGATCGAGACTTTCTCTCGATCGATCGAGACTTCATACCGATCGCTTCAATGAGGCGATCGATCGCCTCAATTTTTGCTTCGCGACGATCGATCGCGCCATACATGGCTATCGATGGCCTACCTTATATTTTGGACACTGCCCCTCGGCGATCGATTGCGCCATTTCAGGCGATCGATCGCCTACCCTGCGATTTTGGTACTGCCTGTTGGCGATCGGTCGCCTCATTTCAGGCGGTCGATCGCCTCACACAGACTCGCGATTTTCCACCATTAATGCACACCAAAACCATCCCAACTCATACCAATACTCCTCCCACCAACCCAACAACATAATAACACAATAAATCAACTAAATACACCTCAAGCAACACAAAAATCCAACACCCAACCAAAAATGATACCAACCCAAAACAACCCATTTCAAAACCCTTCAAAACCATTTCAAACTCAAATCAAACACTACAAAAACAACAATGAGGTATCCATACCTCTTGGGGACTCCAAATCTCCCAACAAATTCCACAAATCAAGGTTTTGGAAGGATTTATCTCCCACTTTTTAGCCAAAAACGAAAATAGGAGAATAAGGGTTTGAGGGGATGCTTTTGGGGGATTTAGTAAAGTGATTTGGTAAAGGTGGGGGTAGAGGGTTTTAAAGTAAGTAAATTTGTATCCCCACAACTAACATGATGTATTAAACATCCCAACATTATATTTAAAAAGGCATTTTACCAAAATACACCAAAATCACAATTAAACTCATGCTTTCCATTTAATTGATAACCATAACATATAAATCATGCTAATATTCAATTCTCCCAACATGCACAACATGCACCCTGAAATGCACTCCCGGGTCACTCTTTCCATGTGACCATGCATTTCAACATGATAATTAAATCTAGCACATAACTCAATTATCACCAATTAATCATATAAACATAATTAATGCCCAAACTGCAATTAATTATTTCGGCGATATCACAACTACTAATGTCATTGTTCTTATTATGGTGTATGTCGACGACATCGTTATCACAGGGACCGACTCTGCCTTAATCTCTAAGTTATAAAATCATCTTCGCACCTCATTTCATATGAAAGATTTGGGTCTTGTGAAATATTTCTTGGGTCTTGAGGTGCTCTCAACCCCCCCCCCCCCCCCCCCCCCCCCCCCCCCCCGCTGGACTATTTTTGAACCATCACAAATAGACCCAAGATTGGTTAACTTGGCTGGCCTTCAACATGGGAATACTTCTGAGACTCCCTTAGAAGTCAATGTTAAATACCACGATGATGAAGGAGAATTATTGGCTGACCCATCATTATACCCCAATTGGTTGGAAGTCTTAACTACCTCACCATTACTCGTCCTGATATCTCCTTTGCGGTTCAACAAGTGAGTGAATTTATGCAAGCTCCACGACACCTTCATCTTGCAGTTGTACGCCTGATTATTCGCTATGTCAAGGGTACTCCATCACGTGACCTTTTCTTCCCTATCAACTCACCACTTGAACTTGTTGCCTACAGTGATGCGGATTGGGCAGGGTGTCCCAACACTAGGAGCTCTGTATCAGGCTGGTGTATGTTTCTTGATATGCTCTTATATCTTGGAAAAGTAAGAAGCAAGATCGTGTGTCTAAATCCTCCTCTGAGTCCGGATATCATTCTATGTCTTCGGCTTGTTCTGAGATAATGTGGTTGCAGCGCTTCTTAACTGAAATTGGTTTCTGTCCTACGTCTCCTACTCCACTTCATATTGACAATACAAGTGCGATTCGATAACAGCTAATCATGTGCACCATGAGCGGACAAAACACATTGAGGTGGACTATCACTATATTTGTGAAGCTTACGATACCAATGCTATAACTCTTCCACATACTTCTTCACATCTTCAAACAGCTGATACTTCACCAAAGCTCTTTCGCGCACATGACATGAGTTTCTTGTCAACAAATTGATGCTTCAAGACCTCCCAGCATCAATTTGAGGGGGGATGCTACAAGGAAATATTGACAATAAAGATGGAAAGATTTTGTATAATTGTTATTCCTAGTATATGATTTTCTAGATAGGAAAGTAGCAATAGTTTAGGCTAAATATACGATTGTGTATACCAGTTATATATAAGCAACAGAGAAATGAATATTGAGAATTCACCAGACAAATTACCGTGTACTTTGAATGATATTAGTATTGCGATTGGTCTGAAATGTATGGTATGAGTTATTCGTTCCGTATTATAATATTATCTCTCGATCTCAATCGCAATACTAATATCATTCAAAGGGTAGCTAATCCCTTAAAAGCACTAAAATCATAACACAAACACAAAGATAACAAAAACTCAATCAAAAACTAGAATCAAAACCGTGGGTTCATATAAAAGATCTTCTCTCCTCGATAAACAAACTTAGCCTAGCATAATAATGCAATAACAATGTTTTATCATATTAAACAACATAATAAACATTGAAACTTGAATAATAAACAAAAACAAAATACAGAAATACAGAAACGCTAGGCGTTGACTCTTGCGTTGATCTCCGTCTCTAGCTGCGTTACTTTGAATCTCCAACTTGTATATGGTGGCTCCTCCCTAACTCTAAAGTAAAATCTGATTTCAAAGTCCCCTTTATGGTGAAAATATGCTCTTATATATTGGTGAAGTCGAGCCCATGAAATAATGTAGAAAGGATGGCCCAAACTCTTGAAAAATGAAAGAAATTCGCGCAGAATCTGTTAGGCGATCGATCTCCAGTGTATAGATGATCTATCGCCTCTTCATTATGTCCAAAGGAGATCTATCTCCAGTGTATAGGCGATTAGCCTCTTCAGGATTTTTGTTGCTCATTTTCTGCTTCTGGCTACTGACTTGCATTGGTCTTATCTTTATCATACAATCTCGGAATTAGACGAATCATCTGTGCGCGCTAAGATAACAAAAAGATCTACAACTTTCATGTGACAACATTTCCAAAGATGGCTCGAACATGAAGAAATTCGAGGATAAATAACTAACAGGTGTCTTGCATTCCGGTTTCTTATCTTTTCTTCAACTTTCTTTCTCCTTTCATCGTTTTAGCTCTTTTTCTTCATTTCCTCGTACTTTCACCTAAATTTCTGAAACATGCAAATAAATACCAATGTGTAATATCGTCCAAAAATCACAGTAATATATAACGAGAAAACATATAAATATAAGTGCAAAAATGGCATTCATCAGTGATTCCCACAACAACCTTCATGAATTCCTTTGAACATGTATTATCCTCCTCGGTTAGAAGCACAATGTAAAAAGGTGACCGAGAAACCCTTCTTGAACAATTTACCCTCCACCAACACTAACCGATTCCCAATTCTTTTCACCCGAGCTGCCTCTCTCTGATCAGAAGGGATGTCATTGCTTTTCAAAAAAAATTAAGGATATTTACTATCCAATCTCCCATGATGCATGGCTCAAGACTCATTATACCACTGACAGATATATGGGAGATTAAGAGCTCTTATACCAACACACTCCTGTTTTTCCACTCATGAATTGAACTAGCTGTTCTTCTCATGAGACTTGTGTCAATTTTACTTCTTGAAACTTACCCAGCATTGCCCGAGCAGTTTCAACGTATTTCTTCTGTTTTTCTTCTGTCACTTTATATACACCATTCACTTGTTGTACCACAAGCATGGAGTCCATAAATACTGCTACGTTTTGAACCCATGTGTCAAGTGCTATTAAGAGCCCCAAAATGAGAGCCTCAAATTCAGCTTCATTGTTTGAGGAATGAAAATTGAACTGGATGTCTACCTTTATCTCCTCCCTTTTGGGACTAATAAGAACCACACCTACACCACTTTCGAGCTGAGTAGTGGATCCATCCACATATTCAATTCTTTTTCCTCGGGCATATCGGCCATTTCCACCAGAAAATCTGAAAAGGCTTGAGCTTTGGTGGTAGTTCGGGGTTAGTATGTAAGATCGAACTCAATGAGTTCAGTAGCTCATTTCACCATTCTTCGAGAAATTTCTGCTTTGGATAACAACTTTTCCAGTGGGGTACTGGTCATCACCACAATGAGATGGGATAAAAAGTATTGTTGAAGTCTCATGGCTGTGGTTATAAGAGCTAAATCCAACTTTTCAACCTCGGGGTATCTTTGTTCGGCCCCTTGTAATACTCGCCTTACATAATACACTGGTAGTTGTTGCCCGGCTTTTTTTTTGACTAAGACTGAGCTAATGACCTCCTCGACCATAGATAAATACATTAGGAGAGTCTCATTGTGCTCAGGTTTGTTCATCAATGACAACTCAGATAGATAGTTCTTCAAATCCTCAAAAGCTTTTTGGCATTGATCATTCCACTAGAATCGAGCTCATTGCCTTAGCGCCTTGAAGAATGGTAAGCTCCGATCAGCTGATCGAGATATGAACCTACTCAAAATAGCTATTCGTCCTGATAACCTCTGCACTCTCTTCAGGGTCCGAGGAGGATTCATATCTTGAATCACTCTTATCTTCTCGGGGTTGGCTTCAACATGATAAGTGTGACTTTTACACTTATATTGCTATAAATTTATATGCACTTTACTATGGTTCTTGGACAATATTATGCGTCGTGTTGTTTTATGTACGTTTCAGGAATCCAGGTCCAAATGCATAGAAGTGGAGAAAATGAGCTTTAATTAATGAAAAAGGACAAAATCGAGCACAACTGGATATTATCAAACATGGATGAAATATTATATTATAATATATGATATTATAATATATGATCTTAGAGGATTTAAAAGAGCATAAGAGGTTGAGAAAGACATGTCTAAGGTGAAGAAACGTACGTGAGCAAGTGACGGGGATTGGAATATCAGAAAAGAGAGTGAAGCAACGAAGAGGAGCAGATAATATTAGAAGAGACAGCATATAAAAGCGAGAGACGTACGAGAATTCAAAAGAGATTGGAGAGTTACTGGGAACAGAAGATAAGAACAGAAGAGTGACGTGCAGAAACACGTACGATATTAGATTTAAAAGGAGAAAAACGTGATCAGATTGGGAAGAGCAGCAACGTAATACAGAAGCGCAGAAACATACAGAGAGGAGTTGGAAGAGAAAGAGATAAGAGGAAAACGTGAGACGTGAGCACAATACAGAGATAAGTTACGGGTGAGAGGAAAAATATTCAGAGAGCAATTCATGTACAGAGAGGTGGAAGGTAGGGAAATTCACGTGAATTATTGGTGCGTGAACGGTAGCACCGAGTTGAAGATTCATGTACAGTACAGAGCACAGCCAAGCGAGAGACGAAGCTACGGGTCGACGACGCGATTCAACATCGCTAGTTTATACGTATTTCTAAACTTTGTCTGTTCCTATTTAATTTCTTTATGCTTTTGATGTTGAAAAACATGATTTTGCATTTGATTTTAAATATGTTGCTAGGCTAAGTTTATTGTCAAGACTTAGGGGATCCTTTGTATGAACCCATGATTTAAATTGATTGTTTTTTATTGATTCTTATTATCTAAGTGCATAGATCATTGTTCTTCATGCTTTTAAGGGTTTGGCCATCCTTGAATGATATTAAATTACAATTGAGATCGAGAGATAAAATTGGAATTCGATATAATGATTTATGTCGTGGATTTCAGACTGAGATCGAGAGATAAAGTCAAATACATGTGTGATAGCAATAGATTTACCAAAATCGAAGGCTAGAAGTTTTCATAGATCAACTTACAATATTAATTGTTCAATAAGGGTACGAGGGTGGCTTATTGTTACGTTAGTATTAGATTTGTTATAGCCGGACCAAGGTATAACAAGTGAATTAGGAAAACTCGTCACCTTAGATTGTTTGAATTTAATTCTTAACTAATAGGCGGATTGTGGGAGATTACATAGGTGAACCGAAAGTCTTGATAATTGTTTCTATTGATTTTATTCTCATTCTCTATTGTTTGTTTTGGTTAATTATTGAGTTAGTTAGTCAAATTAGTTAATAAATTATAATCAATTTCGTAGGATAAATATAGTTAAACTAGTGGAGTTTGGTACTTATTTCCTAGTCCTCGTGGGTTCGACACTCATACTTATATTATCATTATACTAAAACATGACACCGTGCACTTGCGGTAGAGAATGGCTACACTAGAAAATACTGTTTAAAATAATAGCGATCAAGTTTTTGGCGCCGTTGCCGGGGACTAGTTTTAATAATATCAAACGAGATTAGTTGATTGTAGTTTAGTCATATTTTTTTTTATTTATTTTCGATTTTTTTCTCTTCTACTGTTTGTGTTCTTTTTGGTTGATTGTTACAGGTTGTAATCTCTTGGTGCATGCTAAGGAGTGGCAACCCTACACTTGAGCCCTTTGATCCCGAGATTGAACGCACTTGCCAAAGGAGACTAAGGCAAGCAAGAACACACATGGCTAATACCGAGGAGATTCCGGTACCACGAGTTGCAAGATCACTCATGGACTATGCCCACCCTGCATTTCATGGATCACTGTCGAGTATCACGAGACCAACCATACAGGCTAATAATTTTGAGATCAAGCCTCCTATCATACAGATGATCCAACATTCGGTCCAGTTTGGGGGGCAGCTACTGACGTTCCAAATGCCCACATCTCCAACTTTTTGGAGATTTGTGATACATTCAAGCATAATGGCGTTACTCACGACACCATCAGGTTACATTTGTTTCCATTTTCTTTAAAAGATAAAGCTAAATCCCGGTTACAATCGTTGCCTGCAGGGTCTATTACCACGTGGGATGGAATGTCGCAGTTGTTCTTGTCAAAATTCTTTTCACCATCCAAGACAGTTAAGATGCAGAATGATATCACAACATTTGCCCAATATGATCCAAAGACACTATATGAGGTTTGGGAGCGCTTCAAGGATCTACTGCGGAGAAGCCCATATCATGGCCTCCCTATCTGGCTGCAGGTACAAACATTTTATAATGGTTTATTTTTTGATAATCGTTCTATGATTGATGCAGCGTCAGGAGGAACTGTGATGAGGAAAACGCCCGAGGAAGCTTAAACGCTGTTGGAGGGCCAATGGCATTCCGATGGGAACATGCCAAATAAGCAAGCCAGAGTACATCAAGTGAGTGAAGCCACTGCCATAGCTGCCCAATTGGAAGCGCTTAACAAGAAGATGGATAATTTGAGCATGCATGCAATGCAGGTTCAAACTGTTACATGCGAGCTTTGCCAAGGAGGACATCCGAGCACTGAATGCCAAGTAGGTAACTCTTTCATTACTATTAATGAAGCTGTTAATTTTGTAGGGAACCGACCACCACAGACATACCCCCACCCAAATATGTACAATACTGGGTCGAGGAACTATCCCCAACCACCGCACCAAAGCCAAGCATGGAGGAGTTGCTAACTAAGTTCATATCATCGGCTGAAACAAGGATGAACAATCATGAGGCATCAATAAAGAACTTGGAAGTCCAAGTGGGACAATTAGCAAAGATCATAGCCGAACGAGCACAAGGATCACTATCTAGTGACACTGAGACAAAACCTAGGGAGCAAGTCCATGCTATCACGTTGAGGAGTGGAAAGGAGGTCGCTGAGAAGAAGGATGTACACATTGAGTTGAAAGGCGAGGCGGACATCAAGCAAGAAGAGGTGCAAACAAGCGACAAAGGTAAGTCTACTAAGATCCCTAAACCCATCACACCTACTAAGGTAGAGATCGCACTCCCATTCCCAATTGCGTATAAGAGAGCAAAGATTGATGCTAAATTTGCTAAATTTTTAGAATTGATTAAGAATCTTCATACTGAGATGCCTTTCATTGATGCTATTCGGCACATGCCGAATTATGCTAAGTTTTTAAAGAAGATTCTGTTAAAAAAGCGGAAACTGGGAGAGCATGAGATGATAAACTTAACTGAGGAGTGTTCTGCTGTAATTCAAAATGATTCACCTCCAAAGTTAAAGGATCAAGGGAGTTTCACTATACCTTGCAAAATCAATTCTAAATCTTTCAATAAATCTTTGTGTGATTTGGGGTCAAGTGTTAATTTAATGCATTTGTCTGTATACAGTAAGCTGGGCTTAGGAGAGCTAAAAGCAATCAATGCTCCTTGCAGATGGCAGACAAGTCCATCCAGTACCCGCATGGGATAGTGGAGGATGTACTGGTCAAGGTTGACAAATTCACCATTCCGGTGGATTTCATGGTGCTAGACATAAAGGAGGAAGAGGACATGCCATTGATATTAGGAAGACCATTCCTAGCTACTGGAAGGGCATTGATAGATGTCCAAGAAGGGAAGTTGATCCTCAGAGTAGGGGGATCAAGTTACTTATGATATGTTCAAAGTTGTGAACACTACACACACTGAACACCGATATTTTAGTGTCAATATAATTGATACACTATATATTGATGCAATGCAGGTTAAGAGTGAGAAGAATGTGGAGGTCACATCGAATGGCCAACAAAGAGGAGGTAATTTTTGTGTAGGAGACTCGGTATTAATGAATAGGAAAAAGATGAGACTTTTTCCATGGAAGTTTGACGCACCATGGGCTGGACCGTTCAAAGTTGTCGATGTTCTACCATTCGACACCTTCAAACTGAGAGATGACCACGGGGGACTATTCACTGTGAAAGAGAAGTGGTTACGGCATTACCACATGGAGGATGGAAAATCGTCCCGTAGTGGCCCTTGCGGCACTTGAGCGTAAATGGTAAAAAGTCCAGCTTGGGACTATAAATCAAGAACTCTTTCTTATCCCTTTGCTTTGTTTTTAGTTTATTTTGGTTTGTTTGTTTTTTATTTTATTTTGGCGAGACTCCATGCGTGATGTGACGTGTTCCAACAATAGACCCCATGAGCTGATGAGGAATTGGACAACGATCACTGATGGTCGTTGTCAACCGTAACTGCTTTGTCTTACTTTCCATGCTTATTACATTGAGGACAATGCATTAATTAAGTTTGGGGGAGTGTATTACTGTGTCAGGCTTTTAATTTGGATATTGATCGTTTATTGAGCACCAAATTTTTTTTTTCTTGAAAATGAGTTCAATTAGTAAGATAAGAATGAATCATAGTAGTGGTCTCCATTCCATGATGATATTAGTTTCACTATGCATGTCAACTTGAGTTTTGATGTTGTAAAACTTGTTAGTGAATATCTTGTTTTGAGTAGCATGTCTAAGATGAGGAACTTATTAAGCACATTTGAGTCATGATCTTGTGAATTGCACTTGTAGTAGTGAAATTTTTTGTGAACTTGATGAATTTTTTGAGCATTTTAGAGTGCCTTAGAAACTATTTGATGATGACACTTTGAGGCAAAATTTTATAGTTATGAACTAGACTTGGAAATGATTTAGGCGATTTTTGGACCGTTTGAGACTTCAAGCTTACCATGATATATATCAATCTCTAGTATCCATTTTGAGCCTAATTGCAAATGAATGGAGTGTGTTTAACATGCTATTAGCCCCCATTCAATAATATTTTTGGCAACACATTATACCTACCTATTTGAGCTTAAATTGAAAAAAATTATCCTTACCTAAAGGGAGTATAATGAATCTCATTAGATGCACATAAATTGCTATATTTGGATGAGCTATTGTTGAAAATTTGATGAATGAGAAAAGAAAAAGATAGATAAAGCCTTAAAAAAAATCTAATTAAGACCCAAAGTGGCCAAGGTTAAAAGAAAAAGAAGAGAAGCTCAATAATGTGCTAAAACAATATGAACACTTCAAGATTATACTCTCTTCTTTGCGCTTATCCTATCTTTTCTTTGAAGCCAACGCCTAGGCCTAACATTACAAGCTTAAAAAGACCTATTGATCCAAGTCTAGGGAGTGACTACATTAGTTGAGAAGTTGTTTGAAAATAGGTCTATTGAATGCTCAAAGGATAATCTTAACTTTAATTTCCTAGCATGATTTGATCTATGAAAATTGCATGAAACTTGCAAGTGACAATAGCACACACACGTTCTAATTTGGAGATATGTTGCTTGATCTAGGAGAAAACACAATGTGTTGAACTTTCTGATTGACTTTTGCCTGTCTGCAAGTGGGATATCTGAGCTTCATGATTGACTGCGAATTGGTTTATTTGAATCTTCATTATTGAACTCTACTTTGTGATCTTATTTCTTGCTCGAGACGATCAAGTTTAAGTTTGGGGGAGTTGATAAGTGTGATTTTTAAACTTATATTGCTATAAATTAATATGCATTTTACTATGATTCTTGGACAATATTATGCGTTTTCATGTTGTTTTATGTATGTTTCAGGAATCCAGGTCCAAATGCATAAAAGTTGAGAAAATGAGCTTTAATTAATGAAAAAGGACAAAATCGGGCACAACTGGATATTATCGAACATGGATGAAATATTATATTATAATATATGATATTATAATATATGATATTAGGGGATTTAAAAGAGCATAAGAGTTTGAGAAAAAACGTCTAAGGTGAAGAAACGTACGTGAGCAAGTGACGGGGATTGGAATATCAGAAAAGAGAGGGAAGCAACGAAGAGGAGGAGATTATTTTAGAAGAGACAGCATATAAAAGCGAGAGACGTACAAGAATTCAAAAGAGATTGGAGAGTTTAATGGGAACAAAAGATAAGAACAGAAGGGTGACGTGCAGAAACACGCACGATATCTGATTTAAAATGGAGAAAAACGTGATCAGATTGGGAAGAGCAGCAACGTAATACAGAAGAGCAGAAACATACAGAGAGGAGTTGGAGGAGAAAGAGATAAGAGGCAAACGTGAAACGTGAGCACAATACAGAGATAAGTTACGGGTGAGAGGAAAAATATTCAGAGAGCAATTCACGTACAGAGAGGTGGAAGGTAGGGAAATTCACGTGAATTATTGGTGAATATATTGACGTGAACGACATCACCGAGTTGAAGATTCACGTACAGTATAGAGCACGGGCAAGCGAAAGACAGAGCTATGGATCGACGACGCGATTCAACATCGCTAGTTTATACATATTTCTAAACTTTGTTTATTTCTATTTAATTTCTTTATGCTTTTGATGTTGAAATACATGATTTTACATTTTATTTTAAATATGTTGCTAGGCTAAGTTTATTGCCAAGACTTAGGGGATCCTTTGTATGAATCCATGATTTAAATTGATGTTTTTTTATTGATTCTTATTATCTGAGTGCATAGATCATTGTTCTTCATGCTTTTAGGGTTTGGCCATCCTTGAATGATATTAAATTACAATTGAGATCGAGAGATAAAATTGGAATTCTATATAGTGATTTATGTCGTGGATTTCAGACTGAGATCGAGAGATAAAGTCAAATACATGTGTGATAGCAATAGATTTACCAAAATCGAAGGCTAGAAGTTTTCATAGATCAACTTACAATATTAATTGTTCAATAAGGGTACGAGAGTGGCTTATTGTTACGTTAGTATTAGATTTGTTATAGCCGGACCAAGGTATAACAAGTGAATTAGGAAAACTCGTTACCTTAGATTGTTCGAATTTAATTCTTAACTAATAGGCGAATTGTGAGGGATTACATAGGTGAACCGAAAGTCTTAGTTTCTATTGATTTTATTATCATTCTTTATTGTTTGTTTGGGTTAATTATTGAGTTAGTTAGTCAAATTAGTTAATTAATTCTAACCAATTTTCGTAGGCTAAATATAGTTAAACTAGTGGAGTTTGGTGCTTATTTCCTAGTTCTCGTGGGTTCGACACTCATACTTATATTATCATTATACTAAAACTTGACACCGTGCACTTGCGGTAGAGAATCGCTACACTGAAAAATACTATTTAAAATAATAGCGATTACAACACGCCTCTCAGTAACAATATACCCTAGAAATTTCCACTGTGTTTTCCAAATGTGCATTTAGCAGGATTTAATTTCATGTTGAATCTTCACAAGGTGCCAAAGACTTCCTCCATATCGCATACCAAATCCGATGCTCTCTTACTTGTAATGAAAACATCGTCTACATACACTTCTACATTCCATCCAATCTGATATCTGAATATCTTATCCATCGATCTTTGATAAGTGGCTCTTGCGTTCTTCAATCGGAAGGGCATAAGCACGTAACAAAAATTTCCTTGTGTCACGATGAAGCTGACTTTAGGTTGATCTTCTCGGGCTAGAGAGATCTGATGATATCCGTGGTACGCATCCATCAGGCGAGTAGTTCATGTCCAGTGGTGGAGTCTACAAGTTGATCAATCTTCGGAAGAGGATATCAATCTTTTGGACATGCCTTGTTAGCATCTCGGAAATCTACACACATTCGTCATTTGTCTCCTGATTTTGGCACAAGAACCACATTCAAGAGCCATGATGGGAAACATTTCCCTGATATGGTCAGTTTTCAGCAATTCACCCACCTGCTGAGAAATGATGGCATCTTTCCCGGGTCCAAAATGTCTTCTCTTCTGCTTAATGGCCCAAGCATCAGGCTCAACATTGATATGCTCCACGACCTCCGGTGATACTCCAGTCAAGTCGGTGGTACTCCATGCAAACACGTCCACATTCATGTTCAAACATTCAATTACTTTCTCCTTCAACTCTGGTTCCAATTGGGAACCCACTTTTGTTGTTTTAGTCAGGTGGCCCAATTCAATAGTAAGAAATTCCTCAACTGGGGCTATTCTCTCCTCGGCTATCTCATCCTCCTCTCTTCTTCTTTTACCACGTGCTCTTAGGTTATCGTCCTTATTCTTTTTCAGCTTTTCATGCTTCAGCTCCTAAACATAATACTTCCTCGAGGAACTTTAATTTCCTCGAACTTGTCTGACCTCCTAACCCACAGGGAATTTCACCGTCAAATGATAAGTGGATGCCACTACTTGAAATGCACTCATGGCTGGTTGGCCAAAATTATGTTATATGAAGAAAGGGTGTCCACCACGAGAAAATTTAGCATCTTCATCTTTGTCCTCGGTTCCTCTCCCATTGTGACTTGAAATGAAACTTGTCCTACCAGACTTACGACTTCTCCAGCAAATCCATGCAAAGAAATATTTACCATTTGGGCAGGCTTCCCAACTCCATTTGGGCCAACGTGTTTAAGAAAAGCATGTTGGCCGAGTTTTCAGTGTCAATAAAAATTCTTTGCATGTTATAGTTGGCTACTGTGGTTGATATAACTAATGCGTCATCATGGGAAAGTTGCACCCCTTGTAGATCCTCGGGTCCAAAGACGATGGACCGCCTACTGGGGCGTTCTTTGTGTGACTGACATAACCTGTAGTTTCCGAGCATAACTCTTTCTTGCTCGGTTAGAATCTCCTCCTGACACTTCCCCATGATATATGTATCCCTCGGTTTGGAATGTTGACCGGGGCGAGTTCTCCCATCGCTTGGACGTCATTCTCTTCCTGCCTCTCTCCTCTGATCGCCCATGGTACTGGCTTGAGTGCTATTCGAAGTTGGAGGATTTTTAAAAACATTGGGTTCCTACCTTCCCCAAGATCTGTTTGTTCCTCTTCTTTGGAAATATCCTCCTCGGAAGGGTCCTCCTCAGAAATATCCTCCTCTACCTCTCTTCGGCCCTCTTTGTTTCATGGACACTTCTCTGGGAGGTCTCATTGGGAGGTATTGTTTGAATCTCCATTTTGGTTGTTCCACGTGTTTATCCCTCCGGCTTGGCTCATTTCTAGGTTTCCCATCTTTTCTTTGTTTCATCTTCTGGACTTCTTCCAAGTTGATATACTTAGAAGTCCTTCCCAGCAATTCGTCCTAGTCAGATGGTAATTTTTTGGCTACTGATCTGAACAGATCTCTTTCTCGTAGCCCTTGAGTAAAGACGTTGACGAGTATCTCCGATGTGACGTGAGGAACGTCGAGGCATGCTTGATTGAATATTTTCAGAAAGTCCCGAAGAGATTCTTTTTTCATATGTTTAAGCGAATAGGCTGAGGGCTGTTCTTTTGCAACTTCTGCTGCTCGAGAATTGATGTAAGAACAACGAGATGAACTTCGGGAATGAATCGATGATCCCTGGTGGCAATTGATTGAACCAGGATTGAGCTACTATTGCTAGGGTAGTCAGAAAACCCTACATTTCACCCCGTCTATAAGTTGGTGAAGGAGTAAAGCGTTCTCAAATCGCGATAAATACTCATCAGGATCTGCACTGCCATCATAATTTTCCACATTTAAGGTTTGGAAATTAGATGGAAATGGATCTTCAATAACCTCAGGAGCGAACGGTGTGTTCCTTCGTACTGAGTAGATGTGCCCCTCTATCTTGTTGCTCATCTGCTGTAACTCATATTTTAGATCCTTCGTATGATGGTGCAGAGTTTTGTTACTCTTCTCTCCTATTTGACTGGAGAGGTCATCAACATTTTTAGTTTCCTCTTCCCGTTCTTCTGAAGAAGCCATATCTTCTTCTTTACTTATTATTTCTTGTTGTCATAAATTTCTTCATGACTTCCCCTACAGTTTTTGCAATTACCTCAGTAAATTGCTCCATTGGCATTCCCATATTGTGAAATGCTTGGGGATTGGCTTGAGGAACGTTAGGGGCTGAAACCATGTCATCTTCCTTTTCTTCACGTAATGGGGAAAAATATGAAGGGGGATTTGGGATATACCCCCTCGAATTTTGTATGTGACCCTTACTTTTTGCCTTGTTTCTCCTTCCTTAATTTAACAATTCTACTTCTTAAACATCTTAGCTTGATTTTCCGACAGACAGCGTCAATGATGTGCTTCGCTATTTTCGTGTTCGGTAGAATTATGTGCTGCGGAAAATAAATGAAATATGCTACAAGTTTACCTGGAAAACCTCTGAATTGAAGGAAAAAACCACGGGACCTAGTCCAGTATAAATCTTCACTATAAATTTGTTTTGATTTACATGACTTGGACACAAAATAAGAACTTTCAGAAACAACATAAGAATGAAAGGCCGAACAGACCAATATAATACGCTATCTTCGGATATCTCTTGCTCGGTATTCGCATGGGAGATTACAGAAGAAACTTATTCATCATATGACATCAAACATATTTTGCAATCGAAGAACATATTTTTGTCATTTCTTCATTTAAATTTCACAAAAAAATCTAGTAGTCCATAGATTCCTAGATTCTATTATCAATGAGTAGTATGTTCCGATATCGACAAATAGTAAGTTTCGATACCTATGTTCTATTATCTAAAAGGATTGAGAGATTGATAACGATGTTAACGACAACATATATTCGGGTTGGTTGAAATTGAGATTTATCATTGAAGTTTTATGCGATCGTAATATCTCGGTGAAATTGTGTGATATCCCTGAAATAATTATGTGCATTTAGGCCATTAATTATGTTTATGTGATTTATACGGTGTTAAATTAATAATGGTTGGGAAATGTATAGTTATGCAGTGGGCATGAACTATTATTACATTTCAGGGTGCATGAGATGTTAGTGGGAGAAATGGAATTTTGGCATGATTTATTGGGCTTTGTTCTAGTGATGTAGAAAAAACATGTTAATTGTTGTTATGATGCATTCAGTGAGTAAATGCTTTAAAATATCATGTTGAGATATTTTACTACATCATGCTAATTAATTGGGTATCATGTTTTATTAAACCCCACATCCTTTTTAATAAATTTCCCCCTAACTTTCCCCACCACTCTTTATCTTCAACACTCCAAACCCTTTCCCCCAAACCCCAAAAAATCGTTTTGGCTAAGGGAGAGAAGAGGAGATTTCAAAAGCTTGCATTTGTTGGATTTCTTGGTAGGAATTGAAGCTTCAAGTGGTATGAATTCCTCCTAATATGGTTTTTAAATATGTTTTGTATTGAAATGGGTTTGGGTTATAGGGATTAATAAAGGTTTGATTTTGGTAATGTGGTTTTTTTTTGTTGAGATTTGGATTTTTGTTGCTATTGGTGTTGATTTGGATGGTTTATGATGTTTTGGTTTTGATGGTTGGAAGGAATTTGAAGAAAAATTGGTTGGAGTGGATGAATGTACGAAAATGGCATATTTCGCGTTCACAGGGCACGGCAATCGATCGCCGAGAAAATGGCGATCGATAGCGCGAAGCCAGTACCCGGGCAGAAGTGTTTGGCGATCGATCGCCAAGTTGGGGTGATCGATCGGCGAGTCTCGCGATCGATCGCTGCTTGCAGAATTTCGAAGATTAAAACAGCGCGATCTCGCGATCGATCGGGGCTTGATGGCGATCGATCGCGAGATGCCAAAATTTGAGATTTTGGTTTTTTTTATGGGATTTTTTGGTATTGGACTATTATTTAGCTTCTAATATTGGATTGTGTGATTGTGTAGAGCATACCTAGGTGGAAACACAACAAAGGAGATAAAGTCCTACAACATTTTCACATTTGGAAGAAAGGTGCGTAGTGAGACGTACGGGCATCAGACGGTAAAATGTATTTTACGTATTGGATTATGTATTATTGTTGCATATACATATTGGATTATGCATTATGGTTGCATATGTATATTGGATGCATTGGTGCATGTTATTATAAGTCGAGGTTATATTCCAGTGATGAAGAATGCTTGCCGCCTTCATGTCAAAGAGATGATAGAATACTTGCCGCTGTCATATTACAGCGATGAAGAATATTTGCCTCTAATATGTCGAAGCGAAGAGCATGCCGCTGTCATATTCTAGCGAGGGATATTATGTCGCTAATATGTCGAAGTGAGGGGTATTAATGCCGCTGTCATGTCAACGCGAGGGCATTATGCCACTGATATAATAAGACTGGAAAATGGTTATCGGTATTGATGGAACGGATGCATGTCATGACATTTATTAATGTATTATAATCTGTTGATTATGAATGTGATACAGGGATAACCAAAGGGAGCTTTTAAATGCATAGAATCAGGAAGTGATTTGTATTTATGGTTATGCATTTTTATATCATAATCATGTTCATGTGGATATGGTTTATTATATGCTCATGGTTTTGGGGTTGTTCATGTAAGAGCTTTTGGAGCGGAGGGCTAAGGACCTGGTTGATGCGGTGAGCTTAGTAAGGAGTGCTATCTGTATACAAGGACGTGATTATTTTTGTATACTCTCTACTCTAGGGGTAGTGTAAAGTTATAGCCTTAACATTCATTTGCGGGAATGTAATTAATCCTTTTTAGAATTTTATTTTTGGCACTGTAATCCTTAAGCTCAAAACGACAACATGAACCTTATACTCTAATTTATGCATGTTTAGCTCTCCTTATGCTTTTTAAGCAGCACTTAAGGTAGCGAGGCCTTAACGATTGGAGGTAAAGTTTTATAGAACTGTCATCAGGAGGTCTGCAAAATTCTATCGGATGGAAAGTGAGGACCCAAGAGGAATCATGTCCAATAGTTTAAGGTGATGGTATGTGTATGCTTTGTTGAATATATGGTTTTTTTACCATCTTTGGGAAGATTTTAAATATGCTACCTTATTACTTGGTATAACTCGATTTATCATTCAAAATAGACCAAAATTTCTGACTTTAGAATAGAATTTTAGATTTTATATAGATTTTTACTCTCAAACTTTTGAAGAACGCTTTGGAGGATCAAAACACGAAGAAGGAATCGATGAGTCGGAAGCGTGTTTCTCTTTAGTAACTATTTTCTGCCGATTGTTTTATGATTTATACAATACTTTTGGTTGTTTTTAGTTTAAGTATGAGTAGTTAAATCCTTTGATTCTTGGTTGAGGGATACTTGCCTTTGGAATTAAAACACTTGTGAAGATTTTGGTTTGATTGTTGGATTTTAATTCAATTTCAATTTGTTTTTCAGATTATGATTATTATGATTGTTGTGTTTGATTGATAGATTCATCACCTAGTAATCACTTACACAATCCGAGGCTAATCAAGAAGCAACTAAGATTGATAATTACCTGCTGTTGGTGTTGTTAAATTCTTAGGAAGAACGATTGGATGACTAAATCTAACAGCTGTAGTTTTTATTGATTGGATTCATCAAACTTACATGTTTTTGAAGCTATCATTGAATTAATCTTAACGGTGTTGGAGTTCAACAATTGCCTCTACTTTGTGATCAGTTAAACACGTGGCGCTTGTGCCAGTGTATGGTTGAAAAGATTGATGTTGCGCCATTACCCTTAACTATAGTTATTGGTAAAGCAGTAAGCGCTAGATCCAACAAGTGGTATCAGAGCCATTTGATTTTTGTTTTAAATCAAATTATTTTTTATGGCTAATCTAGCAAATGAGTTTGCTCAAGGTCAATCGACCGCCGCTCTTCACGGGAGATAACTACGGATATTGGAAAAATAGAATTTCTCTATATATCCAATCCGTAGTTATGACCTATAGAAGATAATTGTAAAAGATCCACATATTCCTTTAAAGGAAGTTGGTGGAATAAGTATTCCCAAAGAAATGGACGATTTTACAAGGGCGGATATGATTAATTATCAATGACCATGCCCTACTTGGAGAGAAGTATCCTCCAAAGCAAATATAGAGAAGAGCCCTTAGAGCCTTACCACAAGAATGGGATGCCAAGAGGACGGCTATCATTGAATCCAACAAAGGAGATAGTGCATCATATGATCTTGACAAACTCCATGGAACCTTGGTGACTCACGAGCTTGAAGTGTCAACCCGGAAGGGAATAAAGGAGGAAGATAGATCCATAAGAAAGGGGATAGCCTTGGTCGGGAGGAAAGAACAGTCCGATGATGAAGATTATGAAGAGATGATCTTGTTCACAAGAAAGTTAAAAAAATCATAAACAAATACAACAAGCCAAAGACCTTCGGTGCCACCAAACATGATTCCAAACAAGGGGTAACATGTTATAATTGTCAATATAAAGGTCATCATGCTAATGAATGCCCTAGGAAGAAGAGTGAAGATAAAGGAAAGAAGAAAGCTTTAATGGCCACATTGAGTGATAGTGACTCTGATGAAGAAGAAGCAACAAACCTTTGTCTCATGGCCAAAGATGACACAAATGATGAAGAAGAGGAAAGCGACGATGATGTACCATCTTTTGATGAATTATTAGAAACATATAATGAGCTTATTGATGTTCTTGGCAAAACCAAGATGAGTAACAAATTGCTCAAGCTTGAGTTAGCCAAGAGAGATGAAGAAAATAATTCATTGAAAAATGAATTAAATTCTTTAAAGAAATCTTTTTGCAAGTTTAGTGAAAGTAGCTTAAAGTTGGAAGAATTGCTTGGATTGCAACGATGTAGCGTCGATAAAGCCGGACTAGGCTTTTCAAGCAAATCTAAAACTTTTACTAGCTTGTTGGCTAAAGCTAAGCATATTTCCCCTACCTGCACTTATTGTTGCAAGGATGGTCATATAAGAAACAAATGTAGATTTGTTTAAAACCAATACCAACCAAACAAAAGGTGGAAATGGATTTCAAAGGCTTCGATGAAAGCTAACCCGCAAGGACCCAAAAATCAAATGGATACCAAAGATCCTCCGATTGTTAACTTGTTTTGCAGGAACAACAAAGAAATGGAGGATGAAGGCACTAGCACCTCAAGGGAGGAAATCATATCATGCACCACAATAGAGGAAGCGCGAGGTATAGGACCAATGATAAAAACGTACTCTTGTCATCAAAGGTAAAATTATAATTGTGCATTTAAAAAGAGCAATTCAAAATTTCATTGGCACAAATTAATTGTGACCAATAAATAATGAAGCTCAGTATTCATTGATTGTAAAATGAATTTCCCCGTAGTATGCTCATTTAAATTGCTTTGATGCAAGATTTCATTATAGTAAATATCTTGATGTGCCATAAGTCCAATTTGAATATGCAATATGAAAATCAATAAAATATTATTAAGCATACTTTAAGTGTTTAGATGCTATCTTGGATCATAGAAATATGGCCTAAGAATTTCATATATTGTTTCTATGATTTTATTCTCATTATCTTATCAATTGTTTATAATGATGCATTGAGAATTTTAATATCTGTTGGGCTGAGTGCATGAACTCTTGGTAGAACATATGCACACTTTGCACATTTAGAATCTTGTTGTTTAAAGCCTTAAACGCATGTTTGCCTTCCTCTCATTGATTTAATCTTATGCTTGTTATGACTATTACATGCTTGATGAAGAACATGTGCTAATAGTTAAAATATGGATATATGTCAACATATACTTGTGCTATGTTTATTTGAACTTTGTGCTTTTTGATTATGACAAAAAGGGGGAGAATTTTGTGATAAACATGATGCTTAGTTTGAGGGGGAGAGCTCAATACATGCATGGTTTGAGGGGGAGAGTTTTTTTGTATTATGCTTTACTTGGTTAAACTTGTATGTGCTATGAAATAGTTAAGATGGAGTCTATTTACTCATATTTCATGCATATTACATCTTCAAGTTTATCAAGTTTTATGATCATCAAAAAGGGGGAGGTTGTTGAGCCTTAAACGCATTGTTGAGTTTAATGCTTAATTTATCTCCGAATTATTTATGAGTTTTGATGATCAACAAAACTTGTGTTTGTTATACTAATGTGTCTACTTAGTATACATGTTTAGATGATTGAAAAGTGGATTGATTGAAGGAAATCAATTGTGCAAGGTACGGGCAGGATTGCCCCAGGCGATGGCAGCCAAGAGGGACATCGCCACGCACGTCGACTGAAGCGACGCCGAGGACAGCGTACATGGCAAGATCGCCTGAGGCGATGGGGAGAACGCCTGAGGCGATGTAAATTTTGCCTGAGGCGATGAAGTGATCGTTTGAGGATATGTATATTTTTGAGCAACCGAAGCTAAGACATTGATTTTGGTATCGATCGCCTGAGGCGATCGGGGGCATCGCCTGAGGCGATCAGTGGAGGTTTTGATCGTTGGTGCGCAGCGATTAAGATCGCCCGAGGAGATGGCTGAGGCGATGCAGGAGTGATTCAAGCCTTAAGTGTAGCAACGGCTAGTAGGAGCCTTGGGGGCATTCTACACTATAAATATGGATGTTTTGGATCATTTTGAAGACAAGAAACAAGTCTATAAACTACAAGAAAGCTTTGCTCAGTCAAATTTATTCTAGCATTGCAACCTTCATACATTTGTGTTGTATTGGAGTTTGTAATTTATTTCTTGTGTCAAGAGCTTGTGTTCTTCGTGTTGTTACACCGTGAAGGTGTTATTTGATTTATTGTAAGGTCCTCCAACACCGACGCAAGTTGGAAAATTGTATAAGACATCAACAAGTGAAGTTGGTGCAAGTGTGTGGCTATCATTGGAGCCCTTAAGGCCAAGAAGACTCGTGAAGAGTGTGGGTAACTCGGGAAGAGTTTTGTGTGGCTATCCTTGGAGCCCTTAAGGCGAAGAGTATGTGACTCGTGAAGAGTATGTGACTCGTGAAGAGTGTGTGACTCGTGAAGAATGTGTTGTGGCTAACTTCGAGCCCTTAAGGCCAAGATCAAAGTTGTTCTAGTGGAACCTCGGTTGGACGTTTTCTAGCCGGGAAGAGGAGACGTAGGTGATTCATCGCCGAACTTCTATAACAAATATTTGTGTCATTTATCGCTTTATTTAATTTACGCATTTTATTTATTTCTTCATATTGTTTATTTGTCGATTGACATCAAGTCTTCCGCAGCGCAAACTCGACTTATTTGCAAATTCATTTTAAAACGATAAAGTAGCCAAGGAACCTCATTCACACACCCCCCCCCTCTTCGGTTCCAACAAACGGCTGTAGTTTTTATTAAGGATTTGATAAGAGTTGAATTGAATGTTGTTTTCTGTTTGAATACGATTAAGGTAAGGGGAATTAAGTTTCCACTTGTTGAATAATTGAATGAAATCGATTATTTAGTGATTTGATGATCAAGTAAATAATTTCCAAAGGTAAAGTTGACCATTAACAATGAATTATTTTTTAATCTTGATAATCTAGTGATTTGCTTGCTTTAGTTTAATTAAGTTATAGTTAAAAATGGCAAAAACCCCTAATTGTTACTTTGTTATTTGGTTTTCCTTTAACACAAGAGAATACCCTTATTTGTGGGATCGATCCCTACATTCACTACTACATTAGCATTACTGAGAGTGGGGTTAATTTGGGCGTACAAGATAAACGCACATCAAATTTTGGCGCCATTACTGAGGAAGGCGTTTACTCATGTGTTAACTTTATTTTTATTTTTGCTACTTGGGTTTGTTAAAGAGTACAGGTGAATCGTTTGATCACGAAGATAATTTTCACTACCATCCTGAAATCGATAGTACACTACACCGGAGAAGAAGAGAAGCAAGGTGTAAGGCCCCGATGCTAATTAATCTGGAAAACGATGATTAAGCGAACCCGGATAATTAAAAGTATAGACTTTGAAGTAAGGTGTTCCGGACCACTATGAGTCAACCAACTAGTGGAACCTGTTTTACTGCATGTGCATGATCACATGGCACTTGAAGAACACATGCCACTAATTAATTTAACTCATGTTTAATACATGATTTTGGACCTTTAATCTTGCAAGATAGTGATGTATTGACACATGGATTCCACAATACATCAAATACATTAAAAATCATGCATTTTATCATGGAAACTCACACCTAGACCCTCATTTTCAGATTTGATTATAAAAAAAAAACAATAAGCATGCAACCATTTCTCTCTCTTCAATCCCCATAAAAAATCCTCCTCCTTCTCTCTACCTAATTTTGAAAATTGCAGATTTTTTTCCTACCAAATTCTTGTGAAATCTTTAGTTCATGTTACAAGCAATTAAGGATTTAGAAGCTAAAAGGCTAGGGAAGAGGAACCCATCAAGAATTTTCTAATTTGGAGCAAACTGGAGAGGTGAAAGCTTGGTTTGAGCTAGGTTGATGGTTTGTACATCAAATCTTCAAGAGGAGTGAAGGTATAACACTTTTATTGAGTTTTATATACCTTGGTGTTGTTTAAGGATCGAAACTTATGAGTCTAGGCATGAGAAATGTAGAGATAAGTTGCTGTCAAAAAGTGTGCAACAGATTTCAGCATGCATGTATCTGTCATTTCGAATTTTGGGTTTAGTTAAGTTTCGAATTTGAGGTTGAGGTTCAAATACAAGTTGTATCTTGTTGGAATACCTTCGATTTGACAGTAATTCGACTAATTTGGAGTTCCGATGAAAAAGTTATGGTCATTTTACCAATATGTGTAAAATCTGGAAATTTAGTGCATGCGAGTTCATTTATGTTTTGTTCTTCGAGTTTCTGGATAAATTGTTTTCCGAATTTGATGTTATTAAAATGAGGTATGATGTTTTTACCACAAGGTGCACAATCTGGAACATGCATGTAGGCGGGTTGCACATGCAGTGTGTTCTTGGTAAATCTTGTCAAAATGTGCTACTATTTTGACCTTGGTGTCTGAATAAAAGTTGTAAACCTTTGCGTTATCTTGCATTAGAAACTGGCCTCACATGATTTGGAGTTTATTTATGCAAGATATGCACTTTCTTTGTAGAACTACTCACTCTGTCAAAACAGAGTGTATAGATATTTTTAAAACTGCCATACTTTATTTTGTATGTGCCTCTAGATGAGCAAACTAGCTTCTGGACTTCAAATATGAACTGTAGTAATTTGAGTTTTCGTTATTTTCCCACTAGCCTCAAGTCATTTGGACGTCATATGAATATATTACGATTTTTATACGAAAATGGGTCAGGCTGAAATTTGGTGAATTGTCATGTTTTTCCAGCAGATTGTTCTTGGCCATTTTACCTAGGCTAAATGAACGAATTTGAAGATGAGTTGAACTGATGAAATGTTTATTTTGAGTTAACTTAAAATAAATTGGACCCATGTGATTTTATTAAGTATCGGACAAGCTATGAGCCGATCTCTACGGTTGCATAGGCTGAAATTTAGAGAATTGGTTTTGGGTCTAAGTTTGAGTTTTATTTTGATAAGTTTAAGGCTAGTATGTGACATTATGTTGTATTTGGAACTGTTATGACCAGGTTTATTAATCCTGAGATCGATTCAAGGATCACTTGGTAATTAGCTAACGGTTTGAGGTACGTAGAAATGAGTTTTATCATGACGTCTGACGAAGACGTGTAATGATGCTTTGTATGATCTTACATGTCATTAATTGAATTATATGATTTAATTGACACTATGTGATTCATATGTGACTATATGATGTTGAGATACATTGTAGTACATGATATGTGAATTACATGATATGTATTGATTTCACATGAGATTGCATGATATATTGAGTTGCATATGTCATTTGATACATAAATTATTCGTGGGCATATCATATTGATCTATCATTTCTTTGATATCCATGATTATGACTGAGTTGATTCACTCTGAGTGTCGGGGACGACGAGCACAGCGATGACAGGCAGTATAGGTAGCGACTGTAGTCACGCTCGTGTCACCGGACCTAGACACCGGGGATGGACGAACACAACACATAGGATGAGTCTCCTAGCGCAATGTGCGTGTGTTGTCACCCTCTGCTCGAGCTGACATTATTTGATGCTACCTTCCTTTGGACTCCGATATTTGGAATCTTGAGATTCGATTCTTTATACCCATTCATACATAGCATTCATACATGGTATGCATTGAATGATACTTTGTCATACTTGACATGATATATTTATTTCTCGTACTGGGTTCTGACCCCCGTAATGGGGGCTGTGATGTCTTTGTTGTATGGGCATGACAGGTGGTGCAGGTAGACGTACTGCGGATGCTCGAGGTGTAGCATCGATGAATACCAGAGCTCCTTGAGAGCGAGCTCAGGTTTATGTATTGTGTTTTGAGTCTAGGTAGTTGTTAGGGTATTTTGACCTATGTTTTAAATTTATCAGGGTATGCCTCGAGTATCTGTATTTTAATTATTCTACTACCGGTTGATGTTACACTTGGTAATTATGTTATGATCAACATGTTGAATTGGAAACCGGAATGACATATTTTAAGTATCAGGATATATGTATCACCTAAAAGCGAAAAATTTTAAGGCCGTTTGATAAGACCTTTGAAATAAATCTTCCGTTGTTTACACAAATTAATCATTATGTGTTAATTAAACACCACATTAGGATCGGGCCCTCACATTATGGTATCAGAGCATATATCTGGGATATGCTCGAATAAGAGTTAGGACACTGAATATAGACACGAATGAATTGTTTGTGCATGTGTCTGACTATGTGATTTTATCTGCTCTTACCTGTTGTTTACATGTTCGATAATGAGTTGTTACACATGTAATGGATTATTAAGCAGGGATAATTAGATGTCATATCTCTGACTATTTTAATATGCTGAGTTGCATAGAATCTAGAGAATTTGAATGCTGAGTTGCATAGAATCTAGAAATTTTGAATGCTAAGTTGCATAGAATCTAGAGAATTTGAGAATTTTATCTGTTAGCACTGATAGTTGCTGATAGGATGTTGATATAGAATAAGTAATGAGAACATCTCTGACTTGAGATTTATGTTTTGATTTTATGATGGACAGTTAGTGTTCGGACAGGTCGCAGTGTTATGAACTGTAAGAGATGTTTAGCAAACCTGTCGGCACTGTAAAATGTTAATTGAATTATAACATAGTGATAATTATTGAGAATTTGATTTATCACTTTGGGACTTAATCCTTGTGAATAATGGGATGACACTAGAACTAATTAAAACGCTTTGTGTCGATTGACAACAGGAATTTAAGTCTGAAAGACCAAGGTTATACGTATGTGTTTACGTCAAAACATGTGCATGTTAAGATGATAATTTAGAACTTGAGAATATTGAAATTAGTAACATTTCAATTGAAGAATATAGTGTAGTTGTTGTGAGAAACAACGAGAATTGGTTTGAATGAGGACTTGGATTTGGGGGCTGTAGTCATTCAGTTCCAGTTTAGATGTCCAACTTATGAATAAATACTACAAGATGAACTCTTCTAGATGATAGTATCTAGAGTAATGGTAGTGATGGAAGACGAGTTTTCCCTATTTTTGTTACAGGAAAGGATGTTTACGAGAATGCCATATTGATTACATGGAAAATGATAATTGATTATCGTGGACTTGAGAAATGGAAATATCTGCTTAATCTCGATAGCTATTCACTAGTGAAGAGATTAGATATCGACTGAAGAATAAGACACCGATGTGGTGCGAAGTAGTTAGAACTGGATTAAAGATTAATGAAGTGACTATCATTGGGATAATCCAAGTAGTCCTAGAACAGTTTCAGAAGTATCATTCCAGTTCATCCAGCTCTAGTAATGCTGGAGGTACTAAGAGATTGTAGAATACTGTCTCTTTCGAGGTCATTGAAGTCATTGTAGATATAAGTATCTACTGATCCTGGTGAAAGAATAAAAGGAATTGTTATTGATTATGACCAGTCAGAGCATGTCTGTTACGTGCTCAGGAACAGATGCAGCCATAACAACAAATACCCTGAGCTAGGGGTAGTTATCAGAGTGGTTATTCTTTTCGATCACTCAGTTCCAGCAGCAGTTAATTACCTGCAGACCAGAAAGTATACCTTGATAGAGGATACAGTTATAGATGCTTCAGTACTAGTGATCGCAGATACATGTCATGTATTTGATCACAATGCACAAGTGTTATTGAGACAAAAAGCATTGTTTTCATACATTGCCTCAAATGTTCATTGGTTATTATGATTTGGTATACTATCCACGCTTGTAATAGTGAACTGTAGCTTACAATTAATGATAGTGATGTGGATTTGAATTCAATGGTGTTGCCCATGTATGATTTTTGTTGTATCAAGGGCATGGATTCTCTGATAAATATTGAGATATTGTAAGTTGATTTCAGGGTATAATGAATTTTCGACTGCATTGTGACTACATATAAAATGTTTGTTGCCACGAATAACAAGCTAAGATACTGATAGTATCAGCTATGAACGTATTGTGATTGCGATACTTGGAGAATTGAAGGATTTTTATAAGAAGCAGTTAATGCTGATCAATAAGAGTCGATGTTTACTGATATCTTAGTGGTAAGAAAACTTGCCCAGATTTTCCTAAGGAAATAATAGAAGTTTCACTAAAGAAGGAAATCGATTTTAACTATTCGTTGATGCCAATGAATATATTCGATATTGAAGCACTGTACGGAATGACATCATCAGAGTTGACAGACTTAAAAACATAGTTATCCTCGATATGAGTATAAATGTCTGAGTATGTCACTTGAGGAAAACATCAGCATTGTCCGTGAAGAAGAAAGATGATATTATGAAGATGTGTATCGACTAAAGGTAGTTGAATCGGGCTATTGTCAAGAATAAAATACCCACTGCCTAAGATCAAGAATGTAAGAAATTTTGATGTATAAGAAGAACGATTTTAAATCTGGCTGTCATCAGTTTGAGTTAGAAGGGAAAATATTCTCTAGGCAATTGATCAAACCAGATAAGGTACTTTGATTTTTTTGGTAATGCTGTATAGTCTGACAACTATACCAGTAGAGTTATGAATTTGATGAATAAAATATTTCGTAACTTTTGGGCGGAATTGTAATCATATTCATAAGTGGTATACTAGTGTATAGAAGATCAGAAAGGAACCACACAAAGCATCTACGATTGATGATTCAGACGCTTCGTGAAGCTCAAATTGTATACCAAGTTATCGAAGTGTAAATCTTGGTTGAATTGAGTGTTGTTTTGGGATAGGTGATTCCAACGCCCCAGTTATCTGTTGATCCCATTAAAGTAGAGGTGTAATAATTTGGCCAAGAGTAACCAGTATACTCGGGATATGATGTTTTACGAGTTTGGCCAGATATTACAGGCTTTTATGGAAGGGCATTCTAGGATAGCCTGATATTTTAATCAGTTGACCAAGAAGAAATTTGAGTTTCGTTTGGTCAGATGAATATGAAAGCAGTTTTCATAAACTGAACTACAAGCCAATGTTATTTTTAGACTGGTTCGGGGTATTTTATAGTTTGTGCAAATACGTTGGTCAAAGATTTGAGATATGTTCAAATGTATCATGAGGAGATGATTGCATATGCTTCAGATAGTTGAAGCTGAAAGAATCATGATATCCTGTTCATGAACTCGAGCTTGTAGCCATTATTTTTGCCTTGAAGATGTGGCAACGTATCTGTGTGGCGAAAAATTCATGATATACTCTGATTTTTGGAGTTTAAAATATCTATTATTCAGTCAGAGTTGAACATGAGATAGAAGCGATGACTAGATTTATTAAAGAATTTGACTCTGATAGTTAATATTAATCAAGGAAAATGAAACTAGTAGCAGATGCACTAAACCAAAAAGTGCAAGGTGCAATTGTGTAGCATCAATGTATGCTTTGCAGTTTGAGTCATCTATGATTTCCAAGATCAGAAATACTCGAAAGACAGACCCATACAGATATTGAGTGAAGAAATTGATTCTGTCTCATCAACCGACTATATTTTATTAAACCATTTAGTGGTGGGTTGCGATTGAACAATCAGTAAATGCATAAAATCCTACCGATTCAAAAGAAGTATTATTGCAGAAAGCACACTATAGATGACATAGTGTTATTTGGGAATGATGAGATGTATCATTCATGAGATCCTATTTCTGATGGGATGATATGGAGAAAGAAATTTTGGAATTTTGTGGAAATTTGTTTGACATGCCAGCAGGTCAAGATAAAAGACGAGACCTAATGGAATACTACGGAATTTGTAAGTGCCACAATGAACTTGGAAAATTACTAGCTTTGAGTTTTATAACTCAATTGTTTCGTCAAACAGATATTGTAAAACCAGTTGAATCAAAATTGATTGACTATTCAATACAAGATATTGATTCCATATGCATGTCTGTGTCCATATGCATGTCTGCGTGCCTATGAGAAAATGACATGTTTATGATGTGGTTTAGTTGCAGTGAGTTTCTGTAACAGTTGTACCTGATAGAGATCAAGGATACTATCCAATAAAACTGTTTTCAGAATGTCATGGGTAATAAGTTAGCAATGGGTATTGCTTATCAAACCCAAACTGATGGACAAACTGAGAGAATTATCCAGACTTTGGAAGTTATGTCTCGATTAATAGTGATGAATTTAGTGAGAATTGACAAAAAATCGCTATTCACCAGTAGAATTTTCCTATAATTTAAGTTTCAAATAACTTTTGGGATGACATCGGTTCAGGTTTTGTAGAGCCAGAAACTACCGATCACTGAGATGATGATGGAAATTGATAAGGAATTTTTGGATAACTTGAGATTTTTGAGAAAAATGCCAGAAACGATAAAATTTCTGTGGAAACGATTGAAATTTAGCTTAAGGTGAGTAGATTTGCTACATCAAGAGAAATATATCGTTAGACTTTGTGTTGGGAATCAGGTAAATATGAAGATGTTACCTTTGCGATGATCAATATGATTCGTTAAGTGAGGTATGATGTTGCCTCGAAATTTTGAACTTTGTGGAATCATAGAGAAGTTGATTCAGGTATGTCGTTGACACGATCACATCAGTTATTATTGATACATGATGATTCTTATGTATCTATGAATGAGATTGAGACATCTCATATGATTTAATTTATTGAGTTATACTCGGTTTGTGATTTCGAGGACGAAATCTTTTTAAGAGGGGAAGAAGTGTAAGGCCCAGATGCTAATTAATCCGGATTAACGATGATTAAGCGAACCCGGATAATTAAAAGTATAGACTTTGAAATAAGGTGTTCTGGACCACGATGAGTCAACCAACTAGTGGAACTTGTTTTAGTGCATGTGCATTATCACATGGCACTTGAAGAACACATGCCACTAATTAATTTAACTCATGTTTAATACATGATTTTGGACCTTTAATCTTGCAAGATAGTGATGTATTGACACATGGATTCCACAATACATCAAATACATTAAAAATCATGCATTTTATCATGGAAACTCACACCTAGACCCTCATTTTCAGATTTGATTTAAAAAAAAAAAAACAATAAGCATGCAACCATTTCTCTCTCTTCAATCCCCATCAAAAATCCTCCTCCTTCTCTCTACCTAATTTCGAAAATTGCAGCCCTTTTTCCTATCAAATTCTTGTGAAATCTTTATTGCATGTTACAAGCAATTAAGGATTTAGAAGCTACAAGGCTAGGGAAGAGTAACCCATCAAGAATTTTCTAATTTGGAGCAAACTGGAGAGGTGAAAGCTTGGTTTGAGCTAGGTTGATGCTTTGTGCATCAAATCTTCAAGAGGAGTGAAGGTATAACACTTTTATTGAGTTTTATGTACCTTGGTGTTGTTTAAGGATCGAAATTTATGAGTCTAGGCATGAGAAATGTAGAGATAAGTTGCTGTCAAAAAGTGTGCAACAGATTTCAGCATGCATGTATCTGTCATTTCGAATTTTGGGTTTAGTTAAGTTTCGAATTTGAGGTTGAGGTTCAAATACAAGTTGTAGCTTGTTGGAATACCTTCGATTGGACAGTAATTCGACTAATTTGGAGTTCCGATGAAAAGGTTATGGTCATTTTACCAACATGTGTAAAATCTAGATATTTAGTGCATGCGAGTTCATTTATGTTCTGTTCTTCAAGTTTCTGGATAAATTGTTTTCCGAATTTGATGTTATTAATCAATTAAAAGTTATAGATATTTGCGTTTTGAGAAAATTTGGACTTAAAATGAATGAGTTATGATGTTTTTACCATAAGGTGCACAATCTGGAACGTGCATGTAGGCGGGTTGCACATGCAGTGTGTTCTTGGTAAATCTGGGCACAATGTGCTACTATTTTGACCTTGGTGTCTGAATAAAAGTTGTAAAACTTTGAGTTATCTTGCATTAGAAACTGGCCTCACATGATTTGGAGTTTATTTATGCAAGATATGCACTTTTTTTGTAGAACTGCTCACTCTGTCAAAACAGAGTGTATAGATATTTTTAAAACTGCCATACTTTGTTTTGCATGTGCCTCTAGATGAGCGAACTAGCTTCTAGACTTCATATATGAACTGTAGTACTTTGCGTTTTTGTGATTTTCCCACTAGCCTCAAGTCATTTGGACGTCATATGAATATATTACGATTTTTATATGAAAATGGGTTAGGCTGGAATTTGGGGAATTGTCCTGTTTTTCCAGCAGATTGTTCTTGGCCATTTTACCTAGGCTAAATGAATGAATTTGAAGATGAGTTGAACTGATGAAATGTTTATTTTTGAGTTAGATTTTAAAATAAATTGGACTCATGTGATTTTATTAAGTATCGGACAAGCTATGAGCCAATCTCTACGGTTTCATAGGCTGAAATTTAGAGAATTGGTTTTGGGTCTAAGTTTGAGTTTTATTTTGATAAGTTTAAGGCTAGTATGTGACATTATATTGTATTTGGAACTGTTGTGACCAGGTCTATTAATCCTGAGATCGATTCAAGGATCACTTGGTAATTAGCTAACGGTTTGAGGTACGTAGAAATGAGTTTTATCATGACGTCTGACGAAGACGTGTAATGATGCTTTGTATGATCTTACATGTCATTAATTGAATTATATGGTTTAATTGTCACTATGTGATTGTTATGTGACTATATGACATGTTGAGATACATTGTAGTACATGATATGTGGATTACATGATATGTATTGATTTCACATGAAATTGCATGATATATTGAGTTGCATATGTCATTTGATGCATAAATGATTTATGGGCATATCATATTGATCTATCATTTCTTTGATATCCATGATTATGACAGAGTTGATTCACTTTGAGTGTCGGGGACGACGAGCACGGCGATGGCAGGCAGTATAGTTAGCGACTGTAGTCACCCGCGTGTCACCGGACCTAGACACGGGGGATGGACGAACACAGCACATAGGATGAGTCTCCTAGCGCAATGTGCGTGTGTTGTCACCCTCTGCTCCAGCTAACATTATTTGATGATACCTTCCTTTGGACTCCGATATTTGGTATCTTGAGATTCGATTATTTATACCCATTCATACATAGCATTCATACATGGTATGCATTGCATGATACTTTGTCATACTTGACATGATCTATTTATTTCTCGTACTGGGTTCTGACCCACGTAGTGGGGGCTGTCATGTCTTTGTTGTATGGGCATGACAGGTGGTACAGGTAGACGTACTGCGGATGCTCGAGGTGAAGCATCGATGAATACCAGAGCTCCTTGAGAGCGAGCTCAGGTTTATTTATTATGTTTTGAGTCCCAGTAGTTGTTAGAGTATTTTGACTTATGTTTTAAATTTACCAGGGTATGTCTTGAGTATCTGTATTTTAATTATTCTAATACCGGTTGATGTTACACTTGGTAATTATGTTGAACATGTTGAATTGGAAACCAGAATGACATATTTTAAGTATCAGGATATATGTATCACCTAAAAGCGAAAAATTTTAAGGCCGTTTGATAAGACCTTTGAAATAAATCTTCCGCCGTTTACGCAAATTAATCATTATGTGTTAATTAAACACCACATTAGGATCGGGCCTCACACAAGGATACTTGAGAAAGAAAAGAGAGGAACATGATGACTGCGAATCAAAGTTTACGACAACTGGCAAATCTAGATTTGAACCAACAACCTCTTTGCATTACTTTTCCTGCTCTTGCAACAAATGTCAATTTTGAACTGAAATCTGGATTAATACATTTGTTGCATTCTTTTCAAAGACTTGCAGGAGAAGATCATCATAAGCACTTGATGGAGTCCATGTGGTTTGCACAACCATGAAACCGAAAGGTATTACTGAGGAGCAAATAAAGCTGAGAGCTTTCCATTTCTCTTTAAAGGATGCTGCAAAAGACTGGTTGTTTTATCTACCATCAGGATCGATCATGACATGGAATGAACTGAAGAGGATGTTTCTTGAGAAATACTTCCCAGCATCGAGGGCGGGTAATATACGAAAGAAGATCTACTCTATTAGACAATACACTGGAGAGACACTGCATGAATACTTGGAACGCTTCAAGAAGTTGTGTGCAAGCTGCCCACAACATCAGATAAGTGAACATCTACTCATTCAATACTTTTACGAGGGTTTGTTATCCAGTGACAGGAATTTAGTGGATGATTCAAGCCGTGGAGCTTTCGTGGATAAGACACCGGAGGATGCGAGAAGCTTAATAGCCAACATGGCAGCCAACTCACGGCAGTTTGGTAACTTTAGAGCTGAGCCAGCTCAAAGGAAACAAGGAGAGGTAAATGTATCTAACCTAGAACAACAACTAATTAGCCTTACCTCTCTTGTTCGACAAATGGCAGGAGGAAACGGACAGACAGTGAAGCCGTGTGGAATATGTTTGGAGATGAGTCATACCACGGATGCATGTCCATCACTTCAAGACACATCTGCGGAGCAAGTGAATGCATCAGGTGGATTTCCCGGGCAACCTCAACGCAAATATGATCCTTACTCCAACACATACAACCCAGGATGGAGAGACCATCCTAACTTGAGCTATGGACCACAGTCAATGAATCACGTTCCACCTCAAGTGCCACAACATCCACAACATCCACCACCATACAGGCCACCTTTTCAGAGGACATAACAGTCTAATTTCCCTTTTATTAGTGACAGGTTAGAGAATATTATTCAAGATCTTGCTCATAATGTTACAAAATTTCAACAGGAAACAAGATCAAGTATTCAAACCTTGAACACTAAAGTGAACTAGCCACCACACTCAATCGTGTTGAAGCTCATGGATCGACCACCTTACCATCCCAAATAGTGGGGAATCCAAGGGAAAATGCAAGTGCAGTCACACTTAGGAGTGGTAAAGAATTGGAGATACCGAGAAGGAGGAGAAAGATCTACCCAGTGATGATGAGGAAAAGGAAGCTGAAGTTGGAGACAAGACCACCATGGAACACGAGGTACCAAAAGGTAAGTCTCCTTCCTTTTCTGAATATAACGTGCAACCCCTTTTCCCCAAGCATTGAAAGACAATAGGAAAAAGCTGTACTTAAAGCTAAACATTCCTTTGCTTGATGCTACTAAACAAGTGCCTCGTTATGCAAATTTTTTTAAAAGATTTATGCACTGTGAAAATAAATCATAGGTTGAAGAGATCCCAAAAGATCGAATTGGATGAAAATGTGTCAGTTGTGATCCAAAGAAAGATCCCTACCAAGTGTAAGGACCCAGGTATGTTCTCTATCCCATGCACAATTGGTAACACTCGCCTTGAAAAGGCCATGTTAGATTTAGGAGCATTGGTGTGCGCTTATCGTGTACGCCCAAATTAACCCTTCTCAATTAACAACAAATTAATGTAGCAGTGTAAGTAGGGATCGATCCCACAGGGAAGTGAGTGTCTTTGTGCTAACAAGTATCCAAATAGGGGGGTTTTGAGAGTAGTAATTATCTTAAAATTATGTAGGATGCAAGATTGAAATAAAATAGGAATAAATCAATTAAAGAGATATCTTGGTTTCGGTCGACGCTACCATTGGAATTCGTTTATTCATTCATCGATTTTCTCACATATGTAATTTTTATGCATGAATATTCACCATTGAAGATTTAACTCATATCCCACCTTAAGTTTAGTTAAATCGAAAACAACATCCAGATTTAACCCTTATTGATTAATCAATCATAACAACAACCGTTAAGATTTAAACTAACGATAGCATATGAACAAGTATGATTGGTGAAGCTAAACAACAACAGTTTACGTTTAATCTAGTCAAAAATTTTCCCTAGGAATTTAATAACCTCAACAGCAGAGAATTATCAATCATAGTTGCTTCGCAAATTAAATTAATCAAACAATTACGGATTTGATATCAAACTTAGCATTAGATTGTATGAAAAATTATTAGGTAGCTAATCTAACAATCAACAACACAATCATGGCATGAATAAAAGAAAAACTTATGATATTCAATAAAAATCACCAATTCAAAACTGCAATCTCTTGATAAAGTAAATCCCAATGGTTTTTTCTTCTCAACCAAGATGATGAGTTTAGTTACTCATAACCAATGCAAAAATAACAAAATAATGTATGTAAAGCATAAACAAAAACTAAGACAAACTAGAATAGTCGCCACGCGTCGAGGTTGCAATCCCGCCTTTGTGTCGATTCTTCAATCCGTCTCAAAACTTCAAAGTAAATTTTTTATTCTAAGTCTAAACTATGTTCTAAAGTCTGAATTCTTCCTAAAGAGGCTGATTTTCGTGTATATAGAGGTGTGGAGGTTGATGGGGTAGGTTAAAGCCCATATAGGAAGGAAAGAAATCAAGTCTCCAAACTTTCCAAAACACTGCTGGCGATCGATCGGTACAAGCTGGCGATATATTTTTTAGCCATAAACTTCTCGCGATCGATCGGGACAAAACGCCGATCGGTTGTGACTTCTATTCTTTCGTCCAGTAACATTTGGCGATCGATCGGTACAAAACGCCTATCGATCGCGAAAACACAAATTTTGTTGACTTTATTTCTTCCTTTGACGATCGATCGGGACTTCTGATTGGCGACCAATCTCGGTCTTTTGTCCACTTTTATGCATTTTCCTTGGTCTACTTTGATCCCTTTTCAACTCCAATGCATTTCTTGATCCTTATTCGCCCTTGTTAGCTTTTCTTCGTTTCCACCTACATATAAACCATTATACGATTAGGTAGTGTATGTGTCAAATTATCTATCAAAATATACCAAATCGTATACAATTATGCGCATTAGTCTTTACTCGGCCTCGAGTAAATCAGACAAAATTACAATCTTTTTGCTTTGGCTCATAGGATCATAACAAACTAACTTTTTCTCACTTTAATGCCTCAACAATTTTAAAACATGTATAGTAATGAAAGGCGGTGAAAAGTTAACAGTGGAACAAGTTCAATCCCTAAACATTTTGTACTCAACAAAGCAGTGAACGTGCGTGTGTGGTCATAAACAAGTGTCATGTATAAGTTATAGATCCAATTAATGTAAACTCACAATAGTTCAAGTCATACACCAACACACGTATAAGCTCACTTGCACACTCTTCTCCACTATCTTAGCCACTTTTCAAACACAAATCAAGTATGTCTTTATTAGCTTGTAGCTTGGCTTAGGTATTGGCTTATGAAAGAAAGGAAAAGGATATATCAAACAAGAGAGTATGATGATATGCACACTAAAAGCTTCTCTTCTTGCATGAATTTTTATTGATCCTTATCCGCCCTTGTTAGATCGATTTCTTCGTTTCCACCTACATATAAACCATTATACGATTAGGTAGTATATGTGTCAAATTATCTATCAAAATATACCAAATCGTATACAATTAACCGCAATAGATGTGTCTATTTTTAGTCACATCAAGCATCGTTTAAGGTCATGACATACTCTATTTATGCTTCTCTACAACTTGGTCCTTTGAACCCTACTGGAATAGTTATTCAATTAGCGGATAGGTCTAGTGAATATCCTAGGGGTGTGATTGAAGATGTGCTTGTGCAAGTGAACGAATTGGTATTTCCTGCTGATTTCTATGTGCTTGATATGGAGAATGGTGATAAGAGTAGTCACATTTTGTTAGGAAGACCATTCCTCAAAACTTCTAAGACCAAGATAGATGTGCATAGTGGTACCCTTACTATGGAATTTGATGGTGAGATTGTTACTTTTAACATTTATGATGCCATGAAATATCCTTGCAATAATGATGACACTGTGTATTCTATTGATGTTATTGACTATTTGTCATAGGAAGTCTTTGAGATTGTAGGGAAGGATGAATTGGAATTGTAGGGAAGGATGAATTGGAAGTCACTCTGACAATGGCTATGGAAAAGGAGAATGTGGAGTTGTTTATCATGGATGAGTTGAAGACACCATCGATGCCTTGGATGATGCACCTGAGCTAATTCAGTCATGTAACGTTTCTTTTGTATCACTGCATGTTTCTAACACTAGAATTCTTCCATCTGTTTTGCAGGCACCCACCATTGAGTTGAAGCCACTACCTAGCCATCTCAAGTATGTATTCCTTGGTGAAGGAGATAGATTACCAATGATCATCTCTAGTAAGTTGGGGGATGATCAAGAGAAAGATCTTATTCATGTGCTCAAGGAGCACAAGACTGCAATAGGTTGGACCATCGCTGACATCAAGGGAATTAGTCCCTCCACATGCATGCACCGCATTCTACTTGAAGAAGGAGGGAACAAAATGTGCAACTCGACGATCGATAGGTAAAATGGTACGATCGATCGCCAATTACTACTGAACGAAAGAATGAAGATCAACGATCGTCGGTAAAATGGCGCGATCGATTGCCAAAGTTTTCTGCCCAAAAAAAAGAAGCTGGCGATCGATCGCCAAAAAAATAGGAAATTTAGAGTTTTACCATCTTTGGGAAGATTTTTACCTATCCTACCATACTTACTTGATATAGCTCGATTGATCAGCCAAAATAGACTGTAATTCAGACTTTAGAATAGAATTTTAGATTTTATATAGATTTTTACTCTCAAACTTTTGAAGAACGCTTTGGAGGATCAAAACACGAAGACGGAATCGACGAGCCGGAAGCGTGTTTCTCTTTAGTAACTATTTTCTACCGATTGTTTTATGATTTATACAATAATTTTTGTTGTTTTAGTTAAGTATGAGAAGTTAAATCCTTTGATTCTTAGTTGAGGGATACTTGCCTTTGGAACTAAAACAATTGTGAAGATTTGGTTTGATTGTTGAATTTTAACTCAATTTCAATTTGTTTTTCAGATTATGTGATGCCCGGGAATTATTGGTGTTAATCCCGGTATGGTAATAATCCTTAAAGGATTTTAATTGTGGCAATTATGAATTAATTGCGGTTTGGGACTCCCGTGGATTTTAAATCCGGTTTATGGAGTCGTGGGATCCAAGGGATGAGATTGTATTCTCATCGTGGCGATAACCTTGGAATTTGGTTTTTGGTGAAATCTGGGGTCCGGAGTACTTTGTACTGGGGCTGGTGATGGAATTTGAGTTGGAGAGATAATTATTGAAAACAGATGATTTTTAATGAATCATGATGTAGTTGTGGAGGTAATGGTATTTTGGAGTTTTGGTACTATATATACCAAGTGGACTCGATGTTTCGTCATTGCACGAACTCTCCTCCCTCCCTCTCTCCTCTCACCTGCGATTTTTTCCCTTCCCCAAACCCTTCTTTTCTCCCTTTGGTAAAATAGCTAGAGGCTTGGCCCGGGAGCCGGATTTCTCGACGATAATAAGGTATTGTTCTTCCCCTCGCTCTTATCTTAGATTTGATAGTAATATGGTGGATTTTGGTTGAGTATTTTGTTGGGTTTGGAAATTGGGGGTTTTTGATAAAAATTCAAAGTTGAGTATTTAGTGTTTTTATTGGTTACAAATAGTGTATTGGAGGTGTTGAAGGAGTATGGGGTGTTGGTTTTGAGTTTGGGTGTGAAAAACCCCATTAAAACTCGAGTTTTTTGGAATATTGCAGGTCGCGATCGATCGCGGCTTGGCGCCGATCGACCGCGACATAATTCTAGAAATTTGGGTGATGATGAATAGTACTCGCGATCGATCGCGAGATATTACCGATCGATCGGGAATGGCAGAGAAAGTTGGTGATCGATCGGCATTTGTGGGCGATCGATCGCGGCCTTTTGTTTTTCGGGCAGTATAGATGCGCGATCGATCGCGCCTAAACGGCGATCGGTCGCGGCCCTTGTTGTTATGTTTTTTTTAAAATATCGGGATTTTGGAATCAATGTTTAATTAGTCGAGTTCCGGGGCAATGTCTACATTCCTATGAGAATGCTATACCTTTAAAAAAATGAATGATTGGAGCCAAATTTTATTAATAAAATGGAATACTCGGTTGAGTAATTGGTTAACTTTTGAACTTGCAAAATGGAATATTTTGGGTATTATGCATGCTTAACCAGTGGTCTTTTAAAATGGTAAATCATCATGGATTGACGATATATTTGGAGGTGGTAAACGTGCTTGGGCGCGTGGTTGCATGCTTGTAATTGATTGTGAGTTATTTGTGTGTTATCACATAATTCAACGGGTCGTGGGACTCAAGCAATGTTGGACTCGAACTTCGGAATTATAAGGTACGTATGACGTACGAGCATAGCCCTTTATTATAATTGCAATTGTTAAGTGCATGATACACTGTATTGCAATGAATGTATATGGAAATGCATAGTATACGGTATTAGCAATAAACGGATATTGAAATGCATGGTTTACGGTAATTGCTACAAATGGATATATGTGCATTGGGAATTATATGGTGCCGCTTTTGAGCGAGCAATGATTGAGATGTTGTCACCTTTGAGCGAACATCGGGTAAGACGCCACTGTTGTTGAGCATGCGTGAGAATGAAATGCCGCTATTGTAGAGCGAGCAATGAAATAGAACTATGGAACCATAAGTGAGATATATGGAATACTTGTAATCATTGTTTAATGATTTGATATTATTGATCATGATATCGGTATGTGGCAAATGAATTGTTAATCAATGTAATGATTAACTGGCATTTGGGAATTGATGGTTTCAGCTATTTTGAGAACAGTGACAGTGCAGGGAATCCCGGATGAGGATGATACCATCCAGGGAGCATCCTTTATATTTCATAGCATTTACATTTTTGTAAAATTATGAATTGTATTATTGTGATTATTGGATTTGGGATATTGGTATGCTCACCCCGTGTGGGGGCTGTCTCTGTTGGGGCAGGTTATTAGGTACATCGATGGCTTGGAGTGGAGCTCGAGTTGTGGATTTGAGGTGCTTCCAGGATCGAGGTACCAACGACGGTATTGAGCATGATACTTTATACATTAGATACACGTATACTTATTCGATGCTCGCATGTGAGCAGTATTATGTGTATATGGATTGTATAAAGAAGACAAGGGCCTTTCTCTTTTCATTTATGTGTTGCATGCAATTAATTACAAATTGCAAAATGAATTGAGAGCATGTTAGTATATGTATAAGGGTGCATGCTATGTAAGTGATCTTGGTTGGGGGAAATTGAGTATTAGTGAATCAAATGCAAGAAATTTTCTGGATAGTATATGATGTTATACTTGCATATGGCTTTTTCCCCATGATGATATGAGTGTATGCACTAATTGCATGGATTAATACACTAATAACGGGATAAGGGCACGGTGGTCCTTACATATTATGTGTATTATGATTGTTGTATTTGATTGATTGCCTAGTAATCACTTATACAATCTAAGGCTAATTAAGAAGCAACTAAGATTGATAATTACCTGATGTTGGTGTTGTTAAATTCTTAGGAAGAACGATTGGATGATTAATTCTAACGGCTGTAGTTTTTATTGATTAGATTCATCAAACTTACTTGTTTTTGAAGCTATCATTTAATTAATCTTAACGGCTATAGTTTTGGTTAAGGATTTGATAAGAATTGAATTGAATGTTGTTTTCTGTTTGACTACGATTAAGGTAAGGGGTGAATTAAGTTTCCACTAGATGAATAATTGAATGAAATCGATTATTTAGTGATTTGATGATCAAAAAAATAATTTACAAAGGTAAAGTTGACCAAAAACCAAGAATTATTTTTTAATCTTGATAATCTAGTGATGTGCTTGCTTTAGTTTAATTAAGTTATAGTTAAAAATTGCAAAAACCCCTAATTGTTACTTTGTTATTTGGTTTTCCGTTAACACAAGAGAATACCCTTCTTCGTGGGATCGATCCCTACTTTCACTACTACATTAGTATTACTAAGAGTATGGTTAATTTGGGCATACACGATAAACCCACACCATGATGTTGGGTCTATGTTTAAACCTAAAATTACCTAAGTGATTGTGCTCGGGATGTTCGAGCTTGTTCGTAATTTTAGTAATGTATTCATGAGATCGGGATGTTTGGTCTATGTTTAAACCTCAAATTGCCAAAACATTTTTGCTCGGGATGTTCCAGCGTGCTATTTGGTGCTCGGGATGTTCAAGTACGTTCTATTATTGCTCGGGATGTTCTAGCATATTCTATTGCTATTTGTGATATTTGATCTTGTCCGTTGTTGGCGGGTTAAATGCGGGATCGGGATGTTTGGTCCATATTTAAACCTAAAATGTGAGTGAGTGTTGGTGCTCGGATGTGCAAGCTTGTTCGGAATTTAGTAGTATGTTTGGTCCATGTTTTAACCTAAAATTGCCCAAGTGTTTGTGCTCGGGATGATCGAGCTTGTTCGAAATTTTATTGGTTTATTCATGGGATATGGATGTTTGGTCCATGTTTAAACTTAAAATTACCTAAGTGTTTCTGCTAGGGATGATCGAGCTTGTTCAGAATTTTATTGGTTTATTCATGGGATCGGTATGTTTGATCCATGTTTAAACTTAAAATTACCTAAGTGTTTGTGCTCTGGATGATCGAGCTTATTCGGAATTTTATTAGTTTATTAATGGGATCGGATGTTTGGTTCATGTTTAAACTTAAAATTACATAAGTGTTTGTGCTCAGGATGATCGAGTTTGTTTGGAATTTTAGTTATTCATTGGATCGGATGTATGGTTTCATTGGATCGGATGTATGGTCCATGCTTAAACTTAAAATTACCTAAATGTTTGTGCTCGGGATGATCGAGCTTGTTCGAAATTTTATTGGTTTGTTCGAATTTTATTGGTTTATTTAAGTGTTTATGCTCGGGAGGATCAAGCTTATTCGTCATTTGTTGATTTGTGCAGAGAAAGAAGAAATGATAAAAATGTACTTTCATTCACTAAGGAAAAAGGATTACAAGAGCAAGTATAAAAGTAGAAAAATGCAACCCTACTCTATCATTTAATAGCTCTTCAGGAAGACTGGTCAGGGCTGCTTCTTGGTCCAAATTGTCCGAAGAGGTTCCTCATGTGGATAACCATTCGCCTCAAATTGACGAGCGCAATCTTCAAACCCATACTAAAAAAATATGGAGGCACAGTCAGACACTGTGTTGCCATACTCTTCGGACTTCAGAAAGTCGGTTTTTCTCTTTAGCCAGATTTCCTCTACCCGAGCTTCAAAAGAAGCTTTTTCTTGAGTGTATTGCTTGGATAGAGTCTTGTTGATTTCTTCAACACCAGCCGAGTGGAGTTGATTCGGTTTAGGAGCTCATCAGACATCATGTGGGCCTGCACAAAAATACTGTGAAATAAGGAGCAGGAATAAAAATACTTAGAAAATTCTAGGAAAATAATCTGACTTACGTTCACCAAAGAATTGGAGAAACCTTCATCAAGTTGCTGAAAGCTAAATCCCGAGAAGCTTTCTATCTGGACTACTGAGAGAGAAGGAAAGGGTGGATTGAGAGGTTTTGGGGTCAGGTTTTTTCATGAATGGAACGTGAGGAGAGCAGTCCCAGTGAGGAACATGTTTTCGGGGGGCAGGGCGAAGGTTGCTAGGAGTATAAGAAGGGGTCGAGCGGGATGAAGCTTGATAAGTGTGATTTTTACACTTATTTTACTATAATTTTGTAGTGGCTTTGAAGTGATTCCTGGAAAATATTACGCGTTTTGGTATATATTTGTATATTTCAGGAATCTAGGTCCAAATGCATAAAAGTGGAGGACATAAATGATAATTGATGAAAAAAGGACCAAACCGAGCTAACACATGGAAGAAATGACTGAAATATCAAGTTTGAAGAAATTAAGCATCACCGACCGATCTTGGAGTTCACGCCGATCGATCGCGGATGAGAAAAAATAAGCAACAAAATTTAAGTATCGGCGATCAATCTCCATATCTCGCCGAATGATCGCGGCCCATCCAGACACTTTTGGCGATCGATCGCCATATCTTGCCAATCGATCGCGGATGTTAAGATTTTGAAAAATAAGAGGCAGAATGTTATGGCGATTAATCACCGATTATTGCCGAACCCGAAATTTTGAGATTTTATTTCCTTCTTGGTAATTTTGTGTCCAAACTTTACCAAACTCCTCCACCACTATATTATGTTGGTCTTGAACAAAAATATGGACTCTTGGCTCATAAAAAACCCTACAATCACAGCAACCATCACATGCATCCTCTACCAACCATCCATACACCACATTTCCATTGAAGAGGAGACGCATCGGAAGAGACGGGACGACGGAGCAACGCAAGGAGTCAACGCCTCTTGTTATTTCTGTATTTCTAACACTAGTTCTATATTTCCATTTAATTTTGATGTTAGAATCTTGCAAAACAAGTTCATGCATTGTTATTTGATGAAGATTGTTGGCTAAGTTTGTTGTCAAGACTTAGGGGATCCCATGTTTTGAACCCAAAATTTTAATTGAGTTTTGAATTATTTTTACAATTTTTTTTGCGTTTAATTTATACTTGTTCACGCTTTCAATGGATTAATCATCATTGATTGATTATTTATTGCAATTGAATTGACCATAGGAGTTTGCGATACGATATAGTAAATTAAACCGTGAATTTTAGAATAAGATCGAAAGATAAAGTCTAATACATGTGTGATAGCAATAGATTTACCAAAATCGAAGGCTAGAAGTTTTCGTAAATCGACATACAATATTGAGTGCTAAATAAGTGCATGATCATTGTCTTGTTGCATCTTAGTATTAAACTTGTTATAACCGGACCAAGGTATAACAAGTGCATTAGGAGAACTCGTCATCTTAGAACGTTTGAATTTATTTCTTAACTATAGATGAACTGTGGGGGATTGCATGGGAACTGAAAGTCTTGATAATTGTCTCTATTGATTCTAATTTTATTTGTTCTTGCTTGTTGGGTTGATTATCGAGTTAATTAGTCAATTTAGTTAATAAATCACAACCAATATTCATAGGCTAAATATAGTTAAATTAATTGAGTTTGGTACTTATTTCCTAGTCCTCGTGGGTTCGACACTCATACTTATAATATCATTATACTAAAACTTGACACCGTGCACTTGCGGTACGCAATCGCTACATTGGAAAATACTGTTTAAATTATAGCGATCAAGTTTTTGGCGCCGTTGCCGACTAGTTTTAATAATATCCAGTTTGGGGGAGCAGCTACTGACGATCCAAATGCCCACATCTCCAACTTCTTGGAGATTTGTGATACATTCAAGCATAATGGCGTTACTAACGATGCCATCATGTTACGTTTGTTTCCCTTTTCTTTACGAGATAAAGCTAAATCTTGGTTAAAATCGTTGCCTGCAGGTTCTATTACTATGTGGGATGGGATGGCGCAGCTGTTCTTGTCAAAATTCTTTCCACCATCCAATATGGCCAAGATGTGCAATGACATCAATGCTTTTGCCCAATACGATCCAGAGACATTGTATGAGGCTTGGGAGCGCTTCAACGATCTACTGAGGAGATGCCCACATCATGGCCTCCCTATCTAGCTGCAGGTACAAATATTTTATAACGATTTATTTTCTGATAATCGTTCTATGATTGATGCAGCGTCAGGAGGAACTGTGATGAGGAAGACACCCGAGGAGGCTTATACACTGTTGGAGGAGATGGCTGCTAATAGCTGTCAATTACAGTCCGAAAGGAACGTGCCAAAGCAGCAAGCTGGATTGCAACAAGTGAGTGAAGTCACTACCCTAGCTGCCCAGTTGGAAGCGCTGAACAAGAAGATTGACAGTTTGAGCATGCATGCAATGCACGTTCAAACTGTTACATGCGAGCTTTGCCAAGGAGGACATCCGAGTGCGGAATGCCAAGTAGGTAACCCTTTCATTACAACTAATGAACCTGTTAATTTTGTAGGGAACCGACCACCACCGACCTACCCTTACCAAAATAAATACAATACGGGGCCGAGGAACTATCATCAACCACCATCGGGGTATACACCAGAGCCAAGCATGGAGGAGCTACTAACAAAGTTCATATCGTCAGTTGAAACAAGGATGAACAATCACGAGGCGTCGATAAAGAAATTGGAAGTCCAAGTGGGACAACTAGCAAAAATCGTAGCCGGACGAGCACAAGGAGCACTGCCTAGTGACACTGAGACAAATCCTAGGGAGCAAGTCCATGACATCACGTTGAGGAGCGAAAAGGAGGTCGCTGAGAAGAATGATGCACACGTTGAGTTAAAAGGCGAAGCGGACATCAAGCAAGAAGAGGAACAAACACTCGACAAGGGTAAGTCTACTAAGAACTGTACACCCATCACACCACATGCTAAGGTAGATATCCCACTCACATTCCCCACTGCATATAAGAGAGCAAAGATAGATGCTAAATTTACTAAATTTTTAGATTTGATTAAGAATTTGAGATGCCTTTCATTGATGCTATACGACACATGCCGAACTATGCTAAGTTTTTTAAGGAGATTCTTTTAAAAAATCGGAAATTGGGAGAGCATGATATGATAAACTTAACTGAGGAGTTTCACTATATCTTGCAAAATTAACTCTATTTCTTTTAAGAAATCTTTATGTGATTTGGGGTCAAGAGTCAATATAATGCCTTTGTCTGTGTACATGAAGTTGGGTTTAGAGAGCTAAAACTGATAAAATGTGTCACTGCAGATGGCGGACAAGTCCATCAAGTACCCTCATGGGATAGTGGAGGATGTACCGGTCAAGGTTAATAAATTCACTATTTCGGTGGATTTTATCGTGTTGGACATAACTGATGCAGACATTCGTCTGATTCTAGGAAGACCGTTCCTAGCTACTGGAAGGGCATTGATTGATGTCCAAGAAGGGAAGTTGATCCTCCGAGTAGGGGGGATCAAGTGGTTTTTGATATGTTCAAAGCTTTGAACACTACACGCACTGAGCACCGATGTTTTAGTATTAATATAATTGATACATTGTCTGTTGATGCGATGCAGGTTAAGAGCGAAAAAAAGGTGGAGGTCACACCGAAGGCCCATCAAAGAGGAGGCAAATTCCATGAAGGTTACTTAGTTCAAATGAATAGGAAAAAGATGCGACTATTTCCATGGAAGTCTGATGCACCATGGGCTGGACTGTTCAAAATTGTCGAAGTTCTACCATTCGATACCTTCAAACTGAGAGATGACCATGGGTCAATATTCACTGTGAAAGAAAAGTGGTTACTACGTTACCACAAGGATGATGTGAAATCATCCCCACTGCCCCTAGCGGCACTTGAGCCTACATGGTAAAAAGTCCAGCTTGGGACTATAAATCAAGAACTCTTTCTTATCCCTTAACTTTGTTTTTTGTTTGGTTTTGCTTTTATTTTTGATTTTAGCGAGACTCCATGCGTGATGTGATCTGTTCCAACACTTTACCCCATGAGCTGACGAGGAATTGGACGATGATCACTGACAATCGTTGTCAAATGTAAATGTTTTGTCTCATTTTCCATGAACATTACATTGAGGACAATGCATGAATTAAGTTTGGGGGTGTGCATTATTGTGTCATGCTTCTTCTGTGGAATTGGATCGTTTCTTAAGCACCAACAAAAAAATTTTCTTGAAAATGAGCTCAATTAGTAAGATAAGAATTAATCATAGTAGTGGTCTCTATTCCATGATGATATTAATCTCACTATGCATGTCAACTTTAGATTTGATGATTGTAAAACTTGTTTGTGAATATCTTGTTTTGAGTAGCATGTAAATGATGATGAATATATTGAGCACATTTGAGTCATAATCTTGTGGTGAAAATCTTTGTGAATTTGATGATTTATTTTTGAGCATCTTAGAGTAACTTAGAAACTATTTGATGATGACACTTCAAGGCAAAATTTTATAGTCATGAACTTGATTATGAGATGATCTAGGCAATCTTTGTACCGTTTGAGCTTTTCAAGCTTACCATGATCTATATCAACTTTAAGTGTCCCATTTTGAGCCTAACTGAAAAGGAATGGAGTATGTTTAACATACTATTAGCCCCCATTCAACAAATCTCTTTGGCAACTCATTATACCTACCTATTTGAGCTTAAATTGAAAAATTTATCCTTACCTAAAGGGAGTATAATGAATCTCATTAGATGCACTTGAATTGCTATATTTGGATGAGCTTATTGTAATAAAAGATGATGAATGAGAAAAGAAAATAATAGAAAAGCCTTGAGAAAAAATATCCAACTAAGACCCAAAGCGGCCAAGGCTAAAAGAAAAAGAAGAGAAGCTCAATTATGTGCTAAAAATATGAACATTACATGCTTATACTCTCTTCTTTGTGTCATCCTATCTTTTCTTTGAAGCCCAACACCTAGGCCAAACATTACAAGCTTAAAAAGACCTATTGATCCAAGTTTAGGGAATGACTACATTAGTGGAGAAGTGTAAGGACCCTAGTCCCTTAAGTGCGGATTAAAGGCGTAAATAGAGTTGTCATGCATAAACAGGGTATAAAAATTCGTGTTGATGCATTGAGCTATTAGATTACAGTGCCAAAATAAAGTTCCAAAAGGGTTAATTACATTCCCAACTAATGAATGTTAATCCTATAGCTTTACACTACTCCTAGAGTATATACTATACAAAAGAATGTGCCTGCTACCAAGAGCACTCCTCACTAGCTCACCGCATCAACCCGCCTTAGCCCGTCCGCCCAAAAGTACTAATAGGGTTGAATATTACGCGTTTTTATGCTATGTTATGTATATGTTTTCGTGTTGAATCTTGGATTATTTTACGGTTTATGGTATATATTTCTCTATTTCAGGTATCAATGTTGAAATGTAGGGAAAGGTGAAGAAATCAAGCTAAAATGATGAAAGAATGAATAAAGTTGAAGAAAAGAAGAAAAAAACAGAATCCAAGACACATGTTGCTCCTTTCTCCTCATATTACTATATGTTCGAGCCAAGTTTTGGAAATGTGGTCCATATAGAAGTTGTAGAACTTTCTCTTATCTTTGCGTGGACAGCTGATTCATCAAATTTAGAGTTTGTATGAGAATGTTACGGCGAAAATACGAAACTCGCCAGAAGCTGAAAAAGGCGAAGAAAACTTTCTGGTCTTGCCGATCGATCGATCAAGCATTGCCGATCGATCGAGCAAGGCTGAAAAAGCCACGAAATTCTTACTGTGAAGCTCGATCGATCGGCCCTTCTGTCCGGATCAATCGGCGGAAGGAATTTTCAGAAAAATAACTTCCTTATAGAGTTTGTGTCCAACAAGGAAGTCCTTGATTCCCTTCCCCTATATATTATACACGAAAATTACAACCCAAATAAGATTTTGAACCCTAGGAATAGCATCCACACCTCCATACTCCATATCACCTTCATCCATCTTCACCTATTCATCCTAGGAATTGGAACAACCCAACAAGGCGATTAAAGAGACGATCGAGAAGGAAGCAAGAGAAGGAGCGAGGATCTACAATCGGAGTCGACGCTGGGAGTTTATTCTTACTTTTAAACTTTAGTTTTGTTTTGTTTTGATTTTATCATGCTTGGATTGTTGCAAGACATGTTTGAGTATTGGTATTTATTTATGAGTATGAACTAAGTTTATTTATCGAGGCTAGGCGAATCCTTTGTTATGAACCTTTGATTTGATGATTTAATGATTGAATTCTTATAGTTCTTTGTGTATGTTTTATGTTCTTCATGCTTTTAGAGGATTGATCACCTTTGAATGATGTTAGTATCGTAATTGAGATCGAGAGATGATTTTATGATACTGAATTAATAACTCATACCATGGATTTCAGACCGAGATCGAGAGATGACGTCAAATACATGCGTGATAGCCATAGATATCTAGTAATTGTAAGCTAGGAGTTTTCATGGATCTTATGCAACATTGAATTGTTAAATAAGTGAACGAGAGTTACTTACTGCAATTCGGTGTTAGGTTTAATATAGCTCGAGAGAGTGTATTAGATAAATTGGGAGAACTCGTCACCTTAGAAATATTTGAATATTCAATCGAGAATTGTAGGGAATTGCATTGGTGAGCCAAAGTCTCGATAATCTTCTCTAGTGGATTTTTCTCGTTTACTTTTATTGACTTGGTTGGATTAGTAGTTTATATTAATTAATTAGTTTTTAATTATAAATTAATTATCGTAGGTTAAATATAGTTAAAAGACATCTTATTTGGTAATTGCTTGTTAGTCCCTGTGGGTTCGACAATCCATATCTTCCTATCTATACTAAAACTTGACACCGTGCACTTGCGGTCTAAAATCGCTAGATTGGAAATAATTGTTTAAAATAAAAGCGATCAAGTTTTTGGCGCCGTTGCCGGGGACTAACTTTAGTAATATCATACTAGGTTCTTTGACTGTAATTTAACCATTTTTGTTTATTTATTTCGAAAAAAAAATTATATATATTTATTTTGTTTTTGTTTTGTTTGTCTTGTGAGGTACTTGGAGATGCTACATCAACAAGCCTTCACAAGCTTTGCCCAACAACGTTCCGAGCCGTTCTACGCTGTTTGGGAGAGATTCAATGAATTGGCCAACACATTCCGGTATCACAATTTTTCGAACTATACTCTCATGCAATATTTCTTCAAAGGGCTGGATGCACAGACACGAGAATGGGTATTGAGCGGAGCACTGGTGACTGGGAGTCCCCTGGTTGATAGAGATGAGGACAGTGTGGTGCACCTGTTCAATGATATGGCGGACTTCGATCTTCACTGGCATTGTGATCCTTCACTACAAGGTTGGAGTCACCAATACCCACCGGAGCCTCACTACCCTATTGATACGCCACAACCATTTGAACATCGCGAAGAGAGGAGAGATAGTTACAGATGTCACAACTCAGTTAGAGTATACCTTAGTGAGATTCATGGCATCAACCGAGAACAATTTGGAGTGCCAAACCAACTCTATGCGCCACCTGGAGCAGCAAATGGCGGTCCTAATGGAAACAATTTCAACTAGCTGCCAGGAGGAAGAGACGAGAGCTACAAATCAAGAGGCGACGAATAGAGTTTGGTTATATGATGATGATCACTCAACCAACCAAGTTTGGGGGAGTGATCCTACTAGTGTGGAAGAGTCGAGGGAACTTGAGCCTCTTCAAGAGATTGAGCTTACTTCAGAGATGTTATCCGAGCAGTTCCCATGTGAAGATGAGTCGAATGTGCTGTTGGAGAAGGAAGAAACTTTCGAAGATTCTGATTTGAGCCCATCGATGGAGACATGTTCTATGCCATATGTGGATCCATATTTTCCGTCGATGCCAACTTTCACCGCACTACATCCTCCAAGATTTGAAGCCAAGTCAAGAATCATTCTCCCATGCCAACCAATTCAAGAATGTTGTTCGAGCGACGAGCTTACACTGCTACAATCTTGCCAATCTTGAGGGCATATTGAATGAAGACCCATTAGTGGTATCATACAATACTTACTATGGGCGGCAGCAGCTCTTTGATGGTTGCTTCTGATGGTCAAGCCGAAGACCAAAAATCAACGCTTCTTGGGAGGCAACCCAAGCGTATCCTTTTGTTATTTAGTTTTGTATTTTTCAGTTTTCATTTTAGTTTTGTTTATCTCTTAAGTCGAATATATGCATTCTTCTCTTGCTAGGTACTTGGTTGGAGCGATGAACCCCTACAACAGTGGAGCAAATCTTCCTCAACCCTCATGCAAGCGTCTTGATCAGGGGAGTTTACTTTTTCCCTTTTGATTCTTTTAAACATTGAGGGCAATGTTTGATTTAAGTTTGGGGGAGTAGTAGCTTGCATGTTTTACTTGTTTTAACCACATGTTGTGTGCTTAAATGACACTTGAATTGTCCGATTATTATGAGCTAAATTTTTTTTTTTTATGATTTCAAACTTGAGAAAAGAATGAATTATAGTAGTGACTATTCAATGAGGATTTTGATCTCACTATGCATATGAACTTGATTTGTGATGATTATTGGACTTGTACATGAATATCCTAATTTGAGTTAGCATATCAAGAATGAGGAATATATTGAGCACAATGAGTCATGATCTTGTGGATTGCATGTTTTGAATAGTGATAATTGTTGTGAACTTGATGATTTATCTTGAGCGTCTTAGAGTTATCCTAGAACTTATTTGATGATGACACTTTGAGGCGAAATTTTATAGTTACAAACTTGACTTGGAAATGATCTAGGCGATCTTTGAAACGTTTGAGCCTTTTGAAGCTTACCATGATTCATATCAATCCCTAGTGTCCCATTTGAGCTTTATTGAAAAAAGAATGGTATATGCATTGCATATAATTAGACCCCATTCGACATTCTTGGCAAACTCATTATACTTACCCTTATTTGAGCCTAAATGAAAAATTTATCCTTACCCTAAGGGAGTATAATGAATATCATTCAATGCACTTGAATTGTTATATCTTGATGAGCTTATTGAAAAAAAAATTGATGAATGAGAAAAGAAAAAGATAGACAAAAAGCCTTGAGAAAAAGATTGACTAAATAAGAGCCAAAGTGGCCAAGGCTATAAAAGAAAAAGAAGAGAAGCTCGATGTGTGCGAAACATTTGAATTGTAAATGCTTATACTCTCTTCTTTGCGCTTATCCTATCTTTTCTTTGAAGCCAACACCAAAGGCCTTACATGACAAGCTTAAAAAGACTTTTGATCCAAGTCTAAGGAGTAACTATCATTAGTGGAGAAGTTGTTTGAAAATAGGCTTATGGGGTGCTTGATGATAATCTCGACTTTGAGTTGATTAACATGATTTGATCTTGAATATGTGCATGAAACATAAGATTGACTATAACACACACACATGTTCCGATTTTGAGATGTGTTACTTGATTTAGGAGAAAACATGTCTTGTCAACTTTTGTATATGTGCATGAGATTTCTGAGAATAAAATAAGTCATGAAAAATTGTTTTAAGTATCAAGAATGAACTCTACCTTGTGATTTTAATGCTTAATCGAGGACGATTAAGTGATAAGTTTGGGGGAGTTGATAGGGTTGAATATTACGCGTTTTTATGCTATGTTATGTATATGTTTTCGTGTTGAATCTTGGATTATTTTACGGTTTATGGTATATATTTCTCTATTTCAGGAATTAATGTTGAAATGTAGGGAAAGGTGAAGAAATCAAGCTAAAATGATGAAAGAATGAATAAGGTTGAAGAAAAGAGGAAAAAACCAGAATCCAAGACACATGTTGCTCCTTTCTCCTCAAATTACTATATGTTCGAGCCACGTTTTGGAATTGTGGTCCATATAAAGGTTGTATAACTTTCTCTTATCTTCGTGTGGACAGCTGATTCATCAGATTTGGAGTTTGTATGAGAAAGTTACCGCCAAAATACAAAACTCGCCAGAAGCTGAAAAAGGCGAAGAAAACTTTCTGGTCTTGCCGATCGATCGAGTAAGCATTGCCAATCGATCAAGCAAGGCTGAAAAAGCCACGAAATTCTTACTGTGAAGCTCGATCGACCGGCCCTTCTGTCCGGATCGATCGGCGGAAGGAATTTTCAGAAAAATAACTTCCTTATAGAGTTTGTGTCCAACAAGGAAGTCCTTGATTCCCTTCCCCTATATATTATACACAAAAATTACAACCCAAATAAGATTTTGAACCCTAGGAATAGCCTCCACACCTCCATACTCCATATCACCTTCATCCATCTTCACCTATTCATCCTAGGAATTGGAACAACCCAACAAGGCGATTAAAGAGACGATCGAGAAGGAAGCAAGAGAAGGAGCGAGGATCTACAATCGGAGTCGACGCTGGGAGTTTATTCTTACTTTTAAACTTTAGTTTTGTTTTGTTTTGATTTTATCATGCTTGGATTGTTGCAAGACATGTTTGAGTATTGGTATTTATTTATGAGTATGAACTAAGTTTATTTATCGAGGCTAGGCGAATCCTTTGTTATGAACCTTCGATTTGATGATTTAATGATTGAATTCTTATAGTTCTTTGTGTATGTTTTATGTTCTTCATGCTTTTAGAGGATTGATCACCTTTGAATGATGTTAGTATCGTAATTGAGATCGATAGATGATTTTATGATACTGAATTAATAACTCATACCATGGATTTCAGACCGAGATCGAGAGATGACGTCAAATACATGCGTGATAGCCATAGATATCTAGTAATTGTAAGCTAGGAGTTTTCATGGATCTTATGCAACATTGAATTGTTAAATAAGTGAACGAGAGTTACTTACTGCAATTCGGTGTTAGGTTTAATATAGCTCGAGAGAGTGTATTAGATAAATTGGGAGAACTCGTCACCTTAGAAATATTTGAATATTCAATCGAGAATTGTAGGGAATTGCATTGGTGAGCCAAAGTCTCGATAATCTTCTCTAGTGGATTTTTCTCGTTTACTTTTATTGACTTGGTTGGATTAGTAGTTTATATTAATTAATTAGTTTTTAATTATAAATTAATTATCGTAGGTTAAATATAGTTAAAAGATATCTTATTTGGTACTTGCTTGTTAGTCCCTGTGGGTTCGACAATCCGTATCTTCCTATCTATACTAAAACTTGACACCGTGCACTTGCGGTCTAAAATCGCTAGATTGGAAATAATTGTTTACAATAAAAGCGATCAAGTACCTACAGGAACAACCCCAAAACCATGAGCATGTATATAAACCATATTCGCAATAATATGATTGTAGTTCAAATGCATAAACCGTAAATACGATTCACTTCCTGTATTTAATACATTTAAAAGCTCCCTTGGTTGTCCCTGTACCACAATCATAATCAATAGATTATAATACCAATAATGTATGTCATGACATGCACTCATTCCATGTATACCAATGGCCATTCCAAGTCTTATTATATCAGTGGCATAATACCCCTCACGTTTACATGACAGCGGTATTAATACCCCTCGCTTCGACATATTAGCGGCATAATATCCCTCACAATAGTAATATGACAGCGGCATGATCCTTCGCTTCGACATATTTGCGGCAAATATTCTTCATCGCTATAATATGACAGCGGCAAGTATTCTATCATCGCTTCGACATGAAGGCTGCAAGTATTCTTCATCACTGGAATATAATCTCGACTCACAATCACATGCACCAATGCATCCAATATACACATGCAACCATAATGTATATCCAATTCATGTATGCAACCACAATGCATAACTACGACCATGTATGCAACCATAATGCATAACCAATTCAAAGCGTAATAAATACGTTTTACCGTCCGATGCCCGTACGTCTCACTACGTACCTTAGTCCCAAAATGTGTTGTGTCGTGGACTTTATCTCCTAAGTTGTGGCCACCTGGGATGGTTCTACACATTCACACAAACCAATATTAGGAGCCAATTATAGTCCAATATCACAAATTCCACAAAAATATCCAAAAACACATTTTTTGTATCTCGCGAACGATCGATGCGAGGGCCCGATCGATCGCGAGATCACTCTGCCCGCTGCTGAATTTTTCTGTCTTTGGCGATCGATCGCCACATTTGGCGCTATCGATCGCCAGCCTCACCGATCGATCGCCAACCGCTACTGGAGCGCACTGGTGGCGCGCGATCGATCGCCAGAAACGGGCGATCGATCGCGGAGTCCTGCACCACAAAAAACACCATTTTTGCTCCATAATTTCTTCCCCAACATCCCCAACAAATATACCAACAAACCAAAAACATAAAAACACCAAAAACCTTCATCAAACACCTTTAAACAACCAAAAATCTTACACCCAAACCAAAACAATACCAACCAAAAACAAACCCATTTCCAAATAACAAAAACCATTTCAAATCCAAACCAAACACTATAAAAACAACAATGAGATATCCATACCTCTTGGGGACTCCAAATCTCACAATAAATCCCACAAACCAAGCTTTTGCAAGGATTTCCCCTCCACTTTTTAAGCCAAATCGAAAATGGAGAAGGGTTAGGGTTGGGAGAGTGATTTGGGGATTTTGGTAAAGTGATGGTAAGGTGAGGGTAGTGGGGTTAAAAGGGGTGTTAATTAAAATTGTACCCCAATAATTACCATGATGTATAAAATACCCCCAACATGATATTTTAAAAGCATTTTACCAAAATACATCAAAACCCCAATTAATTCCATGCTTTACCATATAATTATCAATAATCGCAATAAAACCGTGATAACACCCAATTACCCAACATGCATAACATGCACCCTGAAACGCTCTACAGGGTCACGCCCCCGAAATCGCATGCACTTACCCAAACGAAACTAAACATAAATCACATACCAGAAAATAGTTTCGGGTAGTGCTGCACCATATGCCGCTCCGTCTCCCACGTGGCCTCTTCGACACCCCTGCAATCCCACTGAACCTTGACCATCGGTATCACTTTGTTCCGAAGTCTGCAATCAGCCCTATCCAGAATCCTGACTGGTCGTTCCTCATAGGACACATCAGAATCTAACTGCACCTCAGAAGGCTATGTGACGGATCCGGCTCATACTTCCGCAACATAGATACATGGAATACGTCGTGAATACCAGATAACGACGGTGGCAAGGCCAAACGGTAAGCCAAGGTACCGATGCGCTGCAAAACCTCATACGGTCCAACATACCTTGGAGGTAACTTCCCACGCATACCAAACTGCACCACACCTCTGAAAGGTGAGATCTTTAAAAAGACCCTGTCTCCCAATTGAAACTCCAACGGTCTCCGCCGTTTATTCGCATATGCTGTCTGTCTGTCCTGAGCTGCCTTTATTTTCTGACGGATAACCTTTATCTTATCCTCCATTTCCCGAATTAGTTCGGGTCCTCAAACGGAGCCATCTGAATACTCGCCTGATAGCTATTGTTGTAAGAGAACTCTACCAAGACCAATGAATCTTGCCATGAGGCATCAAACTCTAAAACACAAGCTCGTAGCATGTCCTCGAGCGTCTGTATTGTACGCTCAGTCTGACCTTCCGTCTGGGGATGATATGTTGTGCTCAACTCACCTCAGTACCCAACGCTGACTGAAGACCTCCCCAGAAATGAGATGTAAACCGCGGATCTCTGTCAGATACAATAGACACTGGAAACCCATGCACTCTCACTATGTCCCGGACATACAGCTGAGCCATCCTCAAGTATGTGTACGTCATACTGTAGGGAATGAAGTGAGCTACCTTTGTCAGTATGTCAATGATCACCCAGATGGCATCACAACCCAAAGTAGTCCTCGGCAGATGGGTCACAAAGTCCATGGATATGTGCTCCCATTTCCACTGCGGTATCTCTAAGCTCCTTAGCTCGCCACCAGGACTCTGCCTCTCTGCCTTAACATGCTGACAGATCAAACACCTCTTGACAAACACGATCGTATCACGCTTCATCCGTCTCCACAAGAACTGATCACATAGGTCCTTATACATTTTTCTTCCTCTTGGGTGGATACTAAATCGGCTACTATGAGCCCGCTCCAAGATCCCTCTATGCAACTCCGGCGTACTCGGAACCACCCAACGGTCACCCAATCTCAAGGATCCGTCCTCAGCCACTCTGAACTTCGATGGCTGACCAAGATGTACTAATGATGACCATCTCTGAATCTCATCATATGTCCTCTGAGCTCTCCTGATATTCTCATAGATATCTGGTTCAGCCAATAAGGTCGATACATGCACTGGTGATGTATCTACGTCAAAGTCATAGCCCAGATGGCAATAGGAAGTCATCATGGCTGTCAAATGCATGACATCCTCAGCAGTACTCTTCACCTTCCGACTCAAGGCGTCTGCTGTCAAGTTTGCTTTTCCCGGATGGTACTCTATCTCATAGTCATAGTCCTTGAGTAAATCCATCCATCTCCTCTGACGCATATTCAATTCCGCCTGAGTAAACAAGAATTTCAGGCTCTTATGGTCCGTGTAAATGGTAAATGACGTACCATACAAGTAATGCCTCCAAATCTTCAATGCAGATAATAGCCGCTAACTCCAAATCATGGACTGGATACCTAGCCTCATGCGGCTTCAACTGCCCCGATGCATAAGCTACCACATGCTTATCTTGCATCAATACACAACCCAAGCCCTGCAGTGATGCGTCAGTGTAAAGGACAAATCTCTTGTTCTCCGTAGGAATCACTAGTACGGGTGCCGTGGTCAACCGGTGCTTCAACTCTTGGAAGCTCTCCTCGCAAGCCTCTGACCAAAAGAATGGTACCCCTTTTTGGGTCAACTGCGTCAACGGCTTAGCAATCTTAGAAAATCCTTCGACGAAGCGTCGATAATAACCTGCCAAACCAAAAAAACTCCGTATTTCGGGCACAGAAGTGGGTGCAGCCCACTCCATCACAGCCTCAATCTTCCTGGGATCCACCGATATCCCACTACTAGAAATAACATGCCCCAGAAACACTACACTGCTCAACCAAAACTCACACTTGCTGAGCTTGGCATATAACTAGTGATCTCTGAGGATCTGGAGCACTGTCCTCAAGTGTTTCACGTGCTCTTCCTCGCTCCGGGAGTAGATGAGTATGTCGTCAATAAACACAATGACGAACTGGTCCAGATAGGGTTGGAACACCCTATTCATCAAACTCATAAAGACAGCCGGGGCATTCGTCACACCGAACGGCATAACTAGGAACTCGTAGTGCCCATACCGAGTCCGAAACGCTGTCTTTTGCACATCCTCCTCCCTGACCCAAATCTAGTGGTAACCTGACCTCAAGTCAATCTTGCTATAAATTTCAGTACCTTGCAACTGATCAAATAGATCATCAATCCTTGGGAGAGGATATTTGTTCTTTACCGTGGCCTTATTCAGTTGCCGGTAATCGATGCACAAACGCAACGAACCATCCTTCTTCTTCACAAAAAGAACCGGTGCGCCCCAAGGCGATATGCTAGGGCGTATATATCCTTTATCAAGGAGTTCCTGCAACTGCTCGTTTAATTCCCTTAAATCTGCCGGTGCCATCCAGTAAGGGGCACGAGAAATAGCGGATGTTCCTGGTAATAACTCAATCCCAAACTCAACTTCCCGAGCCGATGGGAATCCTGGAATCTCCTCCGGGAACACATCAGCGAATTTCGCTACCACTGGTACATCCTCAACTCTTAACTCTTTGCTCTTCCCCGTCGTGTTCACTGCATAAATAAGATAGCCCGTGTGTCCACGTTCCAATAATTGGGACATTTTGATTGCCGAAATCAACGGAATCTTCGCACGAGAACCGTTGTCATAGAAAATCCACTAAAATCCCAAATCAGATCTGAACCGAATTGTCCTTTGCCGACAATCTACCATTGCCTGATATCTGTTCAGAATGTCGATGCCCACAATGCAGTCGAAATGTGACATACCCAAAAATAATCAAATCTGTCTTTATCTCATTGCCCTCAAAATAAATGAGGCAGTCCATCAGAAACTGATCAGCAATAACTTTAATTCCAGTGGGTGTCGAGACCAATAGAGACGTGGGGTTAACCTTGGAATTTGGTCTTTGGTGGGATTTGGGGTCCGGAGTACTTTGTACTGGGGCTGATAATGGAAGAGAGTTTGGGAAGTAATTATTGGAAACATGTGATATTTAATGAATCATGATGTATTTGTGGAGGAGTCGGTATTTTGGAGCTCTAGAGCTATATATACCAAGTGGACTCGGTGTTACGGGATAACACAATTCATTCCACTCCTTCTCTCCCCTCCTCAACGCCAACCCCTTCTCCCCCATTTCCCTCTTTTCTCCCTTGGAGGAGAAATCGTTGGTGGCTTGACTCGGGAGCCGGATTTCTCGAAGATAATCAGGTATTCATCTTCCCCTCACCATTGTCTTCGTTTTGGTAGTGGTATGGTAGATTTTGGTTGAGGTGTTGGTTGGTTATGGGTTTTGGGGGTTTTTGTTAAAAATCCAAAGTTGAGTTTTTGAAGTTTTTATGGGTTTTAAATGGTGTATTTGAGGTGTTGAGGTTGTATGGGGTGTTGGTTTGGATTTTGGGTGTGAAAAACACCATGGAAGCTCGAATTTTTCGGAAAATCGCTGGTCGCGATCGATTGCCGAGGAGCGCCGATCGATCGCGACGAGCAGCTGGAAATTTGTGGAAGATGTACAGTGCACCGATCGATCGCGACTTCTTGGCAATTGATCGCTAGGCGTTTGGCGATCGATCGCCAAGACATGGCGATCGATCGCGAGCCATTTCTGCCCGGCAGTGTAGAGCGGCGATCGATCGCGCATAAATGGCGATCGATCGCGGCTTGCTGAATAGTGATTTTTCACTATTTATTTTAAAACTTGGATTTTTGGTATCCTAATTACGGATTAAGGGCACGGGGGTCCTTACAAGAAGTGTTTGAAAAAAGGACTAAGGGGTGCTCAAGGATAATCTTACTTTTCATGACTAACATGATTTGGTCTATGAAATTTGCATGGAACTTGAAAATTACAATAGCACACGCACACGTCCTGATTTGGAGACATGTTGCTCGATCTAGGAGAAAACACAACCTGTTGAACATTTTTGATTGACTCTTGTTTGTCTGCAAGTGAGATGTCTGAGTTACTTGATTGACTATGAATTTGTTTATTTGAATTATCAATATTGAACTCCACATTTTGATCTTATTTCTTGCTCGAGACGATCAAGTTTAAGTTTGGGGGAGTTGATAAGTCTGAGTTTTATACTTATTTTAATATGATTTTATAATGGCTTTTGTAGTGATTCCTGGAAAATATTACGTGTTTTGGTATATATTTATATATTTCAGGAATCTAGGTCCAAATGCATAAAATGGAGGAAATAAACGATAATTGATGAAAAAGGGCCAAACCGAGCTAACACGTGGAAGAAATGACCGAAATCTCAAGTTTGAAGAAAATTAAGCATCGCCGATCGATCTTGGAGTTCACGCCGATCTATCGCGGATGAGAAAAAAATAAGCAACAAAATTTAAATATTGGCGATCGATCGCCATATCTTGCTGATTGATCGCGGCCCGTCCAGACACTTTTGGCGATTGATCGCCATATATTGCCGATCGATCGCGGATGTTTAGATTTTGAAAAATAAGAGGTAGAATGTAATGGCAATTGATCGTCGATTATTGCCGATTGATCGCCGAACCCAAAAAGTTTGAGATTTAATTTCCTTCTTGGTTATTTTGTGTCCAAACTTTACCAAACTCCTCCACCACTATATTATGTTGGTCTTGAACGAAAATATGGACTCTTGGCTCATAAAAATCCCTACAATCACAGCCACCATCACCTTCATCCTCTACCAACCATCCATACACCACATTTCCATTGAAGAGGAGACGCATCGGAAGAGACGGGACGACGGAGCAACGCAAGGAGTCAACGCCTCTCTCTATTTCAGTATTTCTAACTCTAGTTCTATATTTCCATTTAATTTTGATGTTTAGAATGTTGCAAAACAAGTTTATGCATTGTTATTTGATGGAGATTGTTGGCTAAGTTTGTTGTCAAGACATAGGGGATCCCATGTTTTGAACCCACAATTTTAATTGAGTTTTGAATGATTTTTTACAATTCTTTGAGTTCAATTTATTGTTGTTCATGCTTTCAATGGATTAATCATCCTTGATTGATTATTTATTGCAATTGAATTGACCATAGGAGTTTGCGATACGATTTAGTAAATTAAACCGTGGATTCTAGACTAAGATCGAAAGAGAAAGTCAAATACATGTGTGATAGCAATAGATTTACCAAAATCGAAGGCTAGAAGTTTTCATAAATTGACATACAATATTGGTGCTAAATAAGTGCATGATCATTGTCTTGTTGAAATCTTAGTATTAAACTTGTTATAACCGGACCAAGGTATAACAAGTACATTAGGAGAACTCGTCACCTTAGAACGTTTGAATTTAATTCTTAACTATAGTTGAATTGTGGGGGATTGCATGGGTGAACCGAAAGTCTTGATAATTGTCTCTATTGATTCTAATTTTCTTTGTTCTTGCTTGTTGGGTTGATAATCGAGTTAATTAATCAATTTAGTTAATAAATCACAACCAATATTCGTAGGCTAAATATAGTTAAATTAATTGAGTTTGATACTTATTTCCTAGTCCGCTTGGGTTCGACACTCATACTTATAATATCATTATACTAAAATTTGACACCGTGCACTTGCGGTACGCAATCGCTACACTGGAAAATACTGTTTAAAATAATAGCGATCAAAGCTCGTGGTTCGGGAGGAGGAGTTGCAGGCACGGTTTTTTTTGCAGGAGGGGTTCTGGAGGAGGAACCTTGGCCCTCGGGTGCTGCACACTTACGAGGGCGAGTAATCAAGGGTTCCTGTCAGTAATGTTCAGGATCGGGGAAGGGGGGCACTAGCAGGGGCTCCACAATCGAAGGTGCTGGATCCTTTGATCCCGATGCCTGCCCCGAAGATTGGCTCTTCAGGACTCATCCTTGATCTGTTCATTTTCTCCTCTGCATAAAGGGACAACAAGGTTAGTCCGAGCAATAATCACTATTTGCGAGATGGAGAATGTGCTCTAGTCACTCACAAAGGGGCATGCGTAATGATGCGCCCCTCAGACTCAGGAAGAACAAGTACAACAGTACATCATCAATAAGCTATGTCAGGTCGTAACACTGGTCGCCGAGTTTCCGACGAACGGACAAATACGGTTCTTTCTCAAGGAGACCCTGATGGATTTAGCCCTCGAGAGACTTTCTCTCCACATTATGGGGTAGTCCCAAGGCTGAGATGGATGAGCAAAAAAGTAAAATTTCTTCCACTCCTTTATTGAAGAGTGGTACCAGCAGACCTTGGCCAGCTGATGATGTACCAGCTGATGAGCAACCAGCAGATCTCTCGGCTTGTACCAGCAGACCTCAGGCTAGCTGATGATGTACCAGCAGACCTCAGGACAGCTGATGCTGAACCAGCAGACCTTAGACCAGCTGACCAGACCAACTGGTGATCAGACCAGCTGACCAGACCAACTGGCTGAGCAGGCCAGCTGACCAGACCAACTGGCTGAGCAGTCCAGCTGACCAGACCAACTGGTGACCAGTCCAGCTGACCAGACCAACTGGTGACCAGACCAGCTGACCAGACCAACTGGTGACCAGACCAGCTGACCAGACCAACTGGCTGACCAGACCAGCTGACCAGACCAGCAGACTTCCAAAAATAGCCCAGAAGCAGAATATGACCGTTGCAATGTTTGAAAGCTTACCAAAATTATCCCAACGGTTATATTCTTGTATCTAACGTATAAATCATTACTTGGGACTATATATACATGATTTGGAAGCCCATTAACAGCTGATTGAAGATCAATCCAAGCCTTCCAAAGCAAACCCACTTGAGATTCAATTGAGGAACTTCAAAGACAAAAGCTGCTAAATGAAGAGCACTCCTCAAACCTTTGGCACCTCTTACCTTGTTGCATCAGATTCATTATGGAATCATTTATGCCTTTGTATTCACTCTAGTCATTGTATTTGTGAGCTAAAGTAGAAGAGTGAATACCATTGTAACGGTTGATGATTCATCACAACCGATTGAGAGGTCTTTGTATGTGAGACATTAAAGAACATACATAGTTGAGTTGCTAGGAATTATAGTTGGATGGGGAATGCCCAACTGGACCGGGTTTGTACAAAGAGTTGTATAAATCAAAGTATTCTAGTGTATCCTTCCATGAGATGGAAGAAGGGGAGACGTAGAAGAGTTGTGCTTCGAACTTCCATAAACAAATGCTTGTGTTATTTACCTTACTGTTTTTACATACTTTCTTGCATATCTTTAAATTGCCTTTCAAATGAGTAATTGGTTTTAGAGCAGCGGGTTATGTCGAGTGTCTTCCGCTCGGTTTTGTAACCGAACTCGATATATTTCTCGGTGCAATTATTTCAAGAACACGAGCTATTGAAGCCCAAGTTGGTTGAACTCGGGTGTGGAATGGCAACCCAACCCCGAAATCGATCCTAACAGTTTCTCCTCCAAAAATGACTTCTCCGGTGGGAGAATGCATTTGGTATTTACCTAACCAGTGAAATAACTCATGAGTAGGGGTGAAACCCAAATAAGAAATAACAATGAAAAAACCAGCCAACAACCTATAGCTGTTGGGGAACAGTTGGATGAGCGAAACAGTAAAATAGTTCGCAACAGCAAGAAAGAAGGCAGGAATAGGAAAATACAAGCCCCCTCAAAGTTGGTATAGATAAAAAAGAAAATGACCCTCAGGGTAAATGAAGGTGTGATCCCGAAGAGAGTGCAATGATAGAGGTACTTTCATGAATCTCTCATTCGTCTCGAATGCAGGAGAGGTGTTGATTAGTACTAATCCTCGACTTGAAGATTTAGTACCAAGGGATCTTGGTCGCAACCAAGCCCTATTCTATACCATCTTGTTCGTTCTCCCGTCGAATAGCCGAAAAAACGGAAGAACTCAACGTTGCCTCGCCATCCGAGGTAGGGGGAGGAGAAAGGTTGGAAGACTTTCCTCACATAAAAGTTCAATATTCATTGACTGCTCTCAAGGAGGCAAAGTCTGGCGAGGAAGACATACTGATTAATTGGGTGCTGGAAATTCTGAAATAAAGAAGAGTGCTCGGTCGCCTGATGCTAACTCGGAAGCAGAGATAAGCAATTGAGAAAAAATGAAGAGGGGGGTCACATATTTATGGGGGGGACCAGGTGAATAGACATTTGATCAGCACCGTCCAAAATAAATCGAATGAACGGTCACAAATGAGCATATGACGTTTTGAAAACATTGGGCGGGAGAAAAAGAACGGGAAAAAAACCCCGAACAGGTCAGAACTCGGATTTTACCCTAAGACGATAAACCAAGACTTCAATACTCTCGTATCACTTTACTTCAGGGGGTGAGGTGATGTCATATGATGAATCATTTTCTTCGGTAAAATCCCATGCGAGCGCCGATCAAGAGATATTCCTAACAAAAAAAACCCTGAACGGGTCAGAACTTGGATAAACCAAGACTTCAATACTCTCGTCTCACTTTTACTTCAGGGGTGAGGTGATGTCATAGGATGAATCCGTTTCTTCGGTAAAATCTCATGCGAGTGCCGAGCAAGAGATATCCCGAACAAAAAGCGCCCGAACACAAGTTGCCCGAAGAACAACAATAACTTCTCGGCATGCTGGTCAAAGAATAACGGAAGACCCAGACATATTGACAAATCAATCGGCGCAAACGGAACATGCAATGATGGAGCACGAATTTATCGGACACGTCTTGATCCAATAGCACCACGATCAAAGGAGATCGTGTTCCGGATTTCTCGCGCGCCAACTACGAGGATCAACAATATAAATACGCACCGATAGTCTCATTGCAAAGGGTTGAACTTTCTAGGCAAGAAAAGACTCTGAAGAGAGTATTATATTGGTATGTTCGGTCTTTTATTCTTATGCTGTTTCTGAAAGTTCTTATTTTGTGTCCAAGTCCTATAAATCAATACAATTTATAGTGAAGATTTATACTGGACTAGGTCCCGTGATTTTTCCTAAGATTCGAAGGATTTTTCACATAAAAATTGTGATGTCTTTTATTTAATTTACGCAGCACATAATTCTACCAAATACGGAAAAAAACAAAGCACATCAAATTTAATTCATATTGTTTGTCTAAAGTTCCTAGACTGCAAAAATGAAGAGTAACAATAATAAAGCCTCACAAAGTATGGTTTTTGTCGTGCACGTGGCAAAGAAGAATGAGGAACGAATTAATAAATTGAAACGATAAGAGTTTATAAAAAATTATAAGTAAATATAATTTTTTTTGTCACCATGAGTAGGGATGGCAATGGGGCAGGTTCAAATCCGGACCCGCATTGAACACGCCCCGTCGGACGGGTCTGGACCAGCTTCAACCGGGTTTGGATGCGGGGCGGGGCGGGGCGGGTCCTGGGATTGGCCGAACCCACCCCGGATCCGTCCCGCTATACATATTTATTTTTTAAAAAAAAAAATTGATATTGATTATACATTTTACTTCTTTGATAAAAATGTCATTATCTAATTTTCTATCAAAATTCATGTGTTCATGTTAAACAAGTTTGACATTTTGAAGGAAATAAGAGCAAATTAATAAATATTAGTAGCTTAAAGATAGTTTTACAATGCTTATTATAAATATTTACTAGAGAAAACATGAAATTTAATCACAAAACTCCACTTTTGTGTTTCAAATTGATTTTTAACTAATTTTTTTAAAAATAAAAAATAAAAAAAACTGGAACCGGGGCGGGGCGGGTAAACCCGCCGGGTTCGCGGGTTTAAGCGGGGCGGGGCGGGTCCGGGTTTTATTTGTAGTGGGGCGGGTCCTAGGATTGACCAAACTCGTCTCATACCCACCTCGTTGACATTCCTAACCACGAGATGTATTTAGTTGCAACATTAATTATAGCATTATTGCCCAATTATTGCTCACAGCCCGTCGTCAAGGATTAGACCCGACCAAGGTAACAAAGATCCTAAACCAACCCATGGTCAAAGGGCCAGTTAACCGAGCCAACAGTTTGACGGATCGGATCCCTAACCGGCCCGTTTATAGACGGACTGGTTAAAGGTCATAATTTTTTAACTCGTGAACCGCCGGCTACTCCGGCTAACCTTTGGATCAAAGGGTTTATTTTAATTTTTTTTATATTTTAAAATTAACATATGTTATGTTGTAGATTTGAACTCATGGCCTCTAATTTAAATAATTAGCTTCAAGCACTAAGCTATAAGAGTTTTGTTGATGTAAATGGAGTGTTATAATTTATATTTATTAATCAAACAAACATATCTTACTTAGATCTTACTTATTTTGATTATTTGAACTTGAATTTATTTAACGTTATTTTATGATTAATCTATTGAGGAAAAACACATTCAAATACATTTTACACTTCCAAATTTTAATAATATTTTTAAATTTATTTTAAAATAAGTGTCAAGCCGTAACCATTGGTTAACAGTAACTAGAACTGGAATCGTAATCGACTGTTCAGGAATGGTAACCAAACCCGTAAAAAAAGGTTGATGTTTTTTAACCGTTTAACCAACGGTCTGAACCATGGTCATTTCTATCCAGGACTTCAATTCAACAGCAATGTTCATCCCATAACAAAACATTTAAAAATACTTTTATATATATTCGCAGTTATTTCTAGACTTTGAGCACTGATCTTGTTTCCATGTTTGGCACTGTGACTGTTGAAAGCAGGGGCAAATGCACAGTATACCCTACAAAAAAATTTTGAATTACACTAAAAAATTTAAAAATTTACATTTTGCCCCTCCAAAATTTAAATTTTTCCCTTCTAAATTATATTTTGATCCTCTATTTTTTTTGGCCTTTTTATATTATTATTTTTTGCTCAGTCTAACAAAAATTATATATTTGTCCTGGTTGACGGTAAATTGTTTAGATTGTTGTGTGGCGCTCTGCCTCTATGAAAATCTTGGAAAACGGTGGAATGAATACATCTATCCATGGTTTACAAAAACGGGAACGGAACGGTCGGAACGGCACGGGAACGGCTCATCCGTTGCAAAGTTCTAGGCTAAAACATGTACATATCTATATTTGCGATTGTACGGCCTTCGCTGAACGGAACATGGATTTTACGGAGTAAAACAGCAATTTCACGGCCAGAAAAGAACATAAATGTTTAAATTTTTTTCAATAATACTTTTATTTAATTAATTTTATTTTTAATTTTAAAAAATACTGCGATAATAACCGCGGCCGTTCCGTGAAAGGTCGTTGGAACTGGAATGGAGGCCTCCGTTCCGGACACCACGACCGCGACGGCGAACCATGCATCTATCGTGATTATTGCTAATCACAGGTTTTTAAATTGTTTTTAAAATTTTACGGGAGGAAATGGTAAATAAACATCGGGATTTTCCAGTTATATTTATCGAAATATCATATTTAATCATTATTTTTTAACAAATCTGGAAATGAAACTCTTGAAAACGGTGCCGAGTTTAGGCTTGAACAATCGAAAATAAAGTTTCTCTATTAGATCAGCAGTAGAGACAAATCAAAACTCTCTACCGAAAACTCAAAAAATATATAAAAATATATATATAGCCATCGCAAACTTGATTGAGTATTATTTATGGACTAACTCAATAATAATTGTTATGTTATTTTATCTATTTTTTTTATTTAAAATATGATATGTTTGAATATTGAGTTGGTATATAAATTAGTTTATACATCGAATATATAGAAGTATTTCCATATTGGAAAGAAAGTGTTGTCATATTGGATCTTTTAATGGCTTTTGTGATTGTAATGTATCATGAGTGGTTAATTTTAGCTGCATACGAGTGAAATATATGTTGCATTTACTTCGAATGAAATGATAAAATTGATAAATTATGTTGTGATTATATGACCGGATGTGATATAAAATGGGGTTGGATTAAATAATTGAGATTATGATTGCAAGTATGATTATATGATGAATTACTTTTTTTGTCTTAGGTTCTTATTAATAATATTATATTTAACTTGATATAATAAAATTGTGATTGTAAGTAACATAGAAATTAAAAGGCCATACTTTCAATTTATTATGTTTAGTTGTTTAGATATATTTTTTTATTTACCTTTCAAATTTAATCAAAATTTCACTATTTTCATAATTTTTATTTATTTCATATCTATTTTTTTATTATCAAAATAATATTACATGATTTTATTATTTTAAGGGTCTGGTTAATGTTGTTGATTAGGCATGAGGATTAATTTTTTTTTTAATCTCAAAGTTTTGGATTATTAATCCAACTTTCTTTACAAATATTTAAAACCAATCAAAATGGTATACAAAATGACATATATAACATTGCCCACCTTTTTCACTATTTCAATTTGAAATCCTCACAAAAGTTTTTACTTATTTTCCAATTATCCAAAAAATTGAAATTCTTTCCTAATTGAACTTCCCATCAAAAATTGACATTCAAATTTTTGAGGGTATTTTAGTCATTACACCAAATAATAGGTTTCGTGCGCCAACCAGTGCTTGTCATTGGTCGAACGGATCTCCTTTTGGGATTTGGATACGAGAGCTTGGTCGTTTGTTGGTCTTAAATCTGTTGTCTCTCGTCTATCCGTAGTTGTACCTTCAATTCTCTTAGAAGACAGTTCTCATATTCGACCTCGTACTGTGCGGGTTGGTTTGAGGGGGCCTGGTTTTGCTTTATTGGTCGTTAGATACTCCTGCTCCAGTTGTTGCATCTCTGATGTGTTGTCCATTACTGTTTCTGCTTTAAGTTTGTCTGATTTTTCGGTGTTGTGGTTTAGATGTCCGTTGGTTTTTCCTTTTGTTTGATTCTTGTCCTTCTTGTACTTTTGTTTAATACTATAATTGTTTATGCTGAAATAAAAAATAAAGATAAACACAGTATATATTATGAAACATAATTAATCATTATTAATTGAATTATTTGTCGTACATGAATTTTATATGAAATTTAACTGAGAAACATAAATATCAGTTAGATAATCCAAAAGTTATATTATGGGCAAATTCACCTAAAATTCCCATAGCCAAAGTTTTTTCTATGTTCAGTCCTCATGTCAGTAATTTTCTGTTTAAACTCCCTACTGTCACATTGTTTTTTGTTTGAACTCCCTATGTCACACAAAAGTTCTAAAATACCCTTAAAAGAACCAAAAACCACAAAAAAAACCTACCATCTTCCCTCCAATTTCCTCCATCCAACATGTTCGTGTTCCATGGAAAAAAATGAGGCTTGCAACGCCGGTGATGGAGGAATCATGTGTGTGATATCCCCGAAATAATTAATTGTAATTTGGGCATTAATTGTGTTTATATGATTAATTATGGTGGTAATTGATATATATGTGCTGGATTTAATTATCATATGGAAATGCATGGTCACATGGAAAGAGTGACCCGGGAGTGCATTTCAGGGTACATGTTGTGCATGTTGGGAGAATTGTAGGGTTATTTAAAAAAATAACCCAAAAAAAAAATATTTTTAACAAAATAACCCAATTTAAAAATTATTACCAAAGTAACCTGAAACGCCAACTCAATTGGCGTCTCCATTAGGAGACGCCAACTGAGTTGGCGTCTCCTACTATTTTTTTTTTTTTTTTTAATGTTGGAGACAAATAAATTTTTTTGACATATGTTGGAGGCGCCAACTGAGTTGGCGCCTCCAACATATTTTTTTTTATTTTTTTTATTTTTTAATTTATTATTATTATTATTATTATTATTAAAAACCAACCAAAATTCAATGTAGTCTTCAACGTCAATCACTATCTCAAAAACTATTATTGATAATACAAATATTTACTCAAATATATAATGTCTTGTAAATTGTCGGTTGAGTCCAATCATTATCTCATATTCAAAATTCAAATAATAACGTTATCATGAGTTAGAATACTCACTTTGATCATTTAAAATTTTGAATCACATTCAAATAAGTATAAAAATACTATCTTTTGATCTGAACAAAGATTAATATGTGTCCCACTTGGAGGTGTAGTTGAAGTTAGAAATGTAAATGAATCGAATCGAGCCGAATATGAAATTTTTTTTAAGATTCGAATTCGGTTTGAAATAGTAATATTCGAACTCGGGTTTGATTCAAAGTTCGAATAGTTTTAAAAATTTGGCGCGAGTTCGGTTCGAAAAGATTCGAGCATGTTCGCGAGCTATTTGAACAATTGCTCGAGAATAAATACCCGAAATGTTCAAAATATATTTATTTAATATATATTTATATTAATAAAATATTAATGTTCGCGAGCGACTCGGAATGGCGGTCGCGGAACATTATTATTACGGGTACGAGTTTAGACCCGTCTCATTGACATCCCTAAATTTTATGTTTAAAAAATTTAATAATGTTCCGCGTCGGCCATTCCGTGCTGCAAATTTTTTTAGAATTTGATAATAAAAAAACTGTTTAAATAGCTCACGAACATGCTCGAATCTTTTCGAACCGAACTCGCGCCAAATTTTTAAAACTATTCGAACTTTGAATCAAATCCGAGTTCGAATATAACTATTTCAAGCCGAATTCGAATCTTAAAAAAAAATTCATATTCGGCTCGATTCGATTCATTTACATCTCTAACTTCAACTACACCTCCAAGTGGGACACATATTAATCTTTGTTCAGATCAAAAGATAGTATTTTATACTTATTTGAATGTGATTCAAAATTTTAAATGGTCAAAGTGAGTATTCTAACTCATGATCACGTTATTATTTGAATTTTGAATATGAGATAATGATTGGACTCAACCGACAATTCACAAGACATTATATATTTGAGAAAATATTTGTATTATCAATAATAGTGTTTGAGATAGTGATTGACTTGAACACTACATTGAATTTTGGTTGGTTTTTAATAATAATAATAATAATAATAATAATAATAATAATAATAAATTAAAAAATAAAAAAATAAAAAAAAAATATGTTGGAGGCGCCAACTCAGTTGGCGCCTCCAACATATGTTTAAAAAAAAAATTATTTGTTGGAGACGCCAACTCAGTTGGCGTCTCCAACATTAAAAAAAAAAAAAAAAAAAAAGTAGGAGACGCCAACTGAGTTGGCGTCTCCTAATGGAGACGCCAATTGAGTTGGCGTCTCAGGTTACTTTGGTAACAATTTTTAAATTGGGTTATTTTGTTAAAAATATTTTTTTTTTGGGTTATTTTTTTAAATAACCCAGAATTGTATATTAGCATGATTTATTTGTTATGATTATCAATTAAATGGAAAGCATGAGTTTAATTATGATTTTGGTGCATTTTGGTGGAATGCCTTTTAAATATCATGTTGGGATGTTTAATACATCATGTTAGTTGTGGGGAGTCAATTTGACTTGCTTTAAAACCTCTACCCCCACCTTTACCAAATCACTTTACTAAATTCCCCAAAATCATTCCTCAAACCCTTCCTCCTCTCATTTTCGTTTTTGACCAAAGAGGTGGAGAGAAATCCTTCCAAAAACCTTGATTTGTGGAATTTGTGGGAGATTTGGAGTCCCCAAGAGGTATGGATACCTCCTTGTTGTTTTTGTAGAGTTTGATTTGAGTTTGAAATGGTTTTGAAGGGTTTTGGAAATGGGTTATTTTGGGTGGAAATTATTTTGGTTGAATGTTGAGTTTTTGAGATGTTTAAAATGTATATGGAAGGTTATTTTGTGTTTAATGTTATTGGTTTGATGGTAGGGGAGTTGGTATGGATTGGAATGGAGTTTTGGAGCATTAATGGCGATTTTTTTTCGCGACACAGGACTCGGCGATCGATCGCCCGTTTTTGGCGATCGATCGCGAGGTGGCAGTACGCTCCAGAAGCTTATGGCGATCGATCGCCACTGTTAGTTCCGAACCTTATCGATGAGATTTTAAAGATGACAAAACATATCAGACCGGATCGAGAGAAATCAGACTGACCAGATCGATCGCCCAAAACAGATCAAGCTGATAAGATGACAAAGCATATCAGACCGGATCGAGGGTAAACAAACTGACCAGATCGATAGCTCAAAACAGAACAAGCTGATAAGACATATCACATATCAGACCGGATCAATGGATATCAGACTGACTAGATCGAAGCTTCAAATCGATCTCAATCTTTATCAGATCAGAGCAGTCAAGGATACATAAAGAATGGCTCCTCAGTCCGAATCATTAACGGCTATTTATTGTAGCATTTAATGTCGTAATTAATGCTACAAAGGACCAAAGACTGAAGATTGCCATAAAAGGTAATAAGACAAAGAAGAGCTTACCTGACAGTCGTCGAAAGTATGAACCAGAACGGCAAGTATCCTGAAGAAGAAGACTGTAGCTTTCTCAGAGTTTAAGCAGAGTCAAAGTTGCACATTAAGGGAAATAATGTCATTAGTACTTACAACTATAAAAGGATGCAACAAAAGGAATATACGAGACTCTCGCTGATCAATTGAAAAACGCACAAGAAAGCAAAACAGCATAAGCTTACAAGCTCAGAAGCTCTCGAGCTGAAATTATTCTTAAGCACGATTACTTTGTAACATTTGATCATTTAGGATCACTGTGCGCATCTTGTGTATTCTGTGTTGAAAAATAGAAGTGAGAAACATAATTGTAACTGTCAGACAGAGAGTGTCTGAGCAGATCGAGTGACTAGGAGTTTCAGACTGGTAGTGAGGTAAATCCAGCCTGAATCGGGTTTGTACAACAGGATTGTATAAATTAATGTCTTCTAGTATAAACCTTCCTTAATTGGAAGAAGGGGAGACGTAGAAGGATTACACCACCTTCGAACTTCTAGAAACATATCCTGTGTATTATCTTTCTGCACTTGTTCTTTCATACTAGCCATCGAGTCGTTCTTACATATACAAGAACAGACCGTTCCGCACTTATACTTTCAGTGGTCTGTTCTGTACAAGAGTTGATTAAGAAACAGATTTCTTTCACTAATCCGAAAGAAATCACAAGGGATTAATTTTTACAAGGAGTGTTCATTCACCCCCCCCCCCCCTCTAAACACTCCGGACCGATCCTAACAAGTGGTATCAGAGCCAGGTCATCTTAATCAGCACAAAGACACTTGAGCTGATGGCATCATTCAACAAAATTCCTATGTTCTCAAAAGAAGACTATGATGACTGGAGAATCAGAATGCAAGCTCATCTGGCAGCTCAGGATGACGATATGTGGTTCGTCATCACTGATGGACCAATGAAGATTCTAAAAATAAATACAGCAGTCGCCATTACTGGTGGTGAACCACAAATGGTAGAGAAAGACAGATCCCTCTGGACGAATGAGGAAAGAAAGAAAGCAAATCTCGATAATGTTGCCAAAGACATCTTGTTCAAGACATTAGACAAGAACATGTTCAGCAAAATCAAAATGTGCTCTACTGCCAAAGAAATTTGGGAAAAGATAGCACAGCTATGTGAGGGCAACGACCAGACCAAAGAAAACAAGTTAACTGTTGCTCTTCAAATATTTGAGAGCATAAAGTTGAAGAGTGGAGAAACTCTAAATGAGTTTGATGAAAGAGTCACTGGCATCATAAATGAACTGAATGGTCTGGGAAGGAATATGCTAACAGAGAGATCGCTCTGAAAGTTATGAGAGCCCTGCCTAAAGAATGGGATGTTAAGACCATTGCAATGAGGGAGTCCAAAGATCTGAACAAGGTTGAACTTCATGATCTGTTCGCAGATCTTAAAGCATATGAGTTCGAACTGATAAGCAGAGGTGAGGCAGAGCATTCATCTCTCAACAAAACAAGGCCCTGGCAGCCATTCCAAACCAGACCGCCTCAACATCAGACCGATCCGCTGAACAGATAAGTAATGATGCTATGTCATTATTTATCAAGAAATTCGGTAAATTCATGTCTAAGAATAAGAGGAACTTCAAACCCTCTCATCATTATAAATCAAGAAAAGATGATGCTGTTAACGATCAGGCTTGCTACAATTGTGGTAAGACCGGACATTTTATTGCAGATTGCACCAGACCGAAGAAAGAAGAACGGAAAGAGAAGCATCGTGATGATAGGAAGAAGAAGCAATACAAAGACCGCAAGAATCATGGAAAATCCCAAAAAGTCCTAGTAGCTGAAGAGGGAAACAGCAAATGGGCTCAGACAGACTCAGACTCGGAAAGCTCTGAATATTCTTCCAGCGAAATCGAAGAAGATATTCAATGTCTTATGGCAGACGAAGAGATGAGTCAGACAGACGAGGTATATGATCTTGACTCAAATGAATTTACACGAGAAGAGCTCATGTCCGCACTGCAAGACATGGCTAATGATTATAGGATCTTGGCTGAATCATTTGAGAAAAATAAAGCTAAAGCCAGTAATCAAATAGATGAGCACAATAAACCAAGCTGCTCTGAGCAGGGTGAGTGCAATAATCTAAAGATCGAGCTGAATAAGCTGAAATCTCCTATGATCAGCTCCATGAAGAAAATAAGAGAATTAGCACACAAAATGCTAAGATTTCTCATATATTCAAAACATGGACAAATCCAGAACATCTTTGGAAGAATTACAAGTGGTACAAAGAAACGTTGGTGATTTCACCGGCATAGGCTTTGACACCAAAGAATCCACCAAAGATAAATCTGAACTGTTGCTGGTAAAGAACAAAATCAATCAAATGACATTTGTTAAATCCAGCACAGTATATGAAACTGAAGCACCTACGATTCAAACAGGAGTCTCTTACGTGAATCAAAATCTGAGAAAAGGGATTGGTTATGTTGACCAAGCCAAAGAAAAGGCACCAGCAAGCTTTGCGTCTATCAGACCAAATCTAAGGGTGCAAGATCTAAGGCAAGGAAGACAATACAATTACTACAATTCGAAACCGATTCAACGAAGATATAGACTACCTTATGAGAATCAAAGGTTTCCACAGCGCACACATTATCACACACAACATCGAAACAAACCAGCACACAGCACACCTTACACACACAAGCCATTGAAGCTAATACAGGTGTGGGTTCCCAAAGGGCTAATCCGTTCTGGACCCAAATAGGATTGGGTACCAACAATAATTATATTTGATGACAGGTACCGAAGAAACTCGCATCAGACTGGTATTTGGACAGTGGGTGTTCTCGTCACATGACTGGAAACATCGAGCTGCTGTCTGAAGTCACAGAATGTACTGGACCCAAGATCATCTTCGGAGATAACTCAAAGGGTAAGACCGTGGGCAAGGGTAAGATTGTCCATGGTAACATTATTATCAATGATGTGCTGTTAGTTGAAAATCTGTGCTATAATCTGATTAGTATAAGTCAACTCTGTGATAATGGTTATGCTGTAGAATTTCACAAACACACTTGCACTGTTAAATCATCAGACAGTATAACCATGCTTGTAGGAATCAGTAATGGAAATACGTATAAGATTAATTGGAATCATGTTCAACCTGATAATCCTACTTGCTTCATCGCTAACAATGATAATAAACACTGGCTATGGCATAAACGCTTGAATCATATCAATTTTAAGACTATCTCTAGCCTGTGTAAACATGATTTGGTTATCGGTCTGCCCAAGATCGATTTTGCTAAGGATAAGATCTGCGAAGCTTGCCAAATGGGCAAACAGATCAGATCATCCTTCAAAAACAAGAATGCCAAATCCTCCTCCCGTTGTTTAGAACTACTGCATATGGACTTGTTTGGTCCTATACCAATAACAAGTTTAGGGGGAATGAGGTATACTCTTGTTGTTATTGATGATTACTCACGCTTTACATGGACTATATTTTTGAGCAGTAAAGATCAGACCGGTCCGAAGTTGATCAAGCTGCTGAAACGCACTCAGAATGAGAAATCATCCAGCATAGACAGGATTCGCAGTGACAAAGGCACTGAATTTTCAAATCAGAATCTTGAATCCTTTCTAGAAGATCATGGAATCAAACATGAGTTTTCAGCCGCTCGAACTCCTCAACAGAATGGAGTTGCAGAACGAAGAAACAGAACGCTCAAGGAAGCAGCAAGAACAATGCTTGCTGATTCTGGTATTTCGCAAAAGTTCTGGGCAGAAGCTGTAAACACTGCTTGCTACACTCAAAATCGGTCTATGATCAACAAGAAGCTGAACCTTACTCCATATGAAATATGACTGGTAACAGACCATCTATTTCTCACTTTAATGTTTTGGCTGCAAATGCTTCGTTCATAACAATGGTAAGAATCATCTTACAGCATTTGAAGCTAAGTCAGATAATGGAATATTCTTGGGACATTCATCAACTAGTAAAGATTATAGAATTTTCAATAATCGTACCTTAACTGTAGAAGAATCTGTTCATGTGGTTTTTGATGAATCTTTATGTGTTGAGGGCAACAAAGAATCAATTCAAAATCAGATGGAAAATATCCATCTCGAAGCTAACAGTGATGATGAGATTGTAGCTAACAGTCAAGAGACAATCCACCAGAACCAGAAGTACCAGACAGACCGGATCAAGGCATTGAAGCTTCTTCAGATCGAGCTGATCCGGATGTTCCTCACTCAAATGTTAAAGCAGATGCTGATCATGCTGCTACTACTCATCCGACCGGACCAGATAATCCAGAGTCAAGCTATCGATGGACTAAGAAGCATCCACCTAATCTAGTGATTGGTAGTCCCTCTGCACCGATCAGAACCAGAGGACAGATGATGGATGAATTCACACATGCTGCTTTCATCTCAACTCTGGAACCTAAGAAGATCGATGAAGCGTTGACTGATTTCAACTGGATTAAGGCCATGCCAGAAGAGCTAAATCAATTCGAACAAAATCAAGTTTGGAGTCTAACCCCCAGACCAAGCGATCTGCCTGTTATTGGAACCAGATGGGTCTTCAAAAATAAGCTGGACGCAGATGGAACTGTGGTTAGAAACAAAGCCAGACTGGTGGCACAAGGATTCAGACAAGAAGAAGGAATCGACTTCGATGAATCATTTGCACCAGTCGCCAGACTTGAAGCTATCCGAATCTTTCTTGCATATGCTGCCTTTAAAGACTTCAAAGTATATCAGATGGACGTCAAGGGCGCTTTTTTTAATGGAAAGCTTCAGGAAGAAGTATACATTGAGCAACCACCTGGATTTCAGAATCATTTGTATCCCAATCATGTGTATCTACTGAATAAAGCAGTGTATGGTCTGAAACAAGCTCCAAGAGCCTGGTATGACACTCTATCTCAATTTCTGCTGAACCATGATTTTCAGATCGGCTCAGTAGATAAAACTCTCTTTAAATTTATTAAGGGGGAACATACCCTATTAGTTCAGATTTATGTTGATGACATAATCTTTGGGTCAACTAACCCCAAATTGTGCGAGAAATTTTCTAAGTTAATGCAGGGACAATTTGAGATGAGCATGATGGGAGAACTTTCATTCTTTTTGGGTCTCCAAGTAAAACAGCTCAACAATGGTATTTTCATCAACCAGACCAAATATACCAAAGAGCTCCTCAAGAGATTTGGAATGGAAACATGCTCAACTGCATCAACTCCAATGAGTCCAACAATCAAGTTAGACAAAGACGAAGGGGGAACGGCAGTTGAAGTAACCATGTATAGATGACTAATCGGATCGCTATTGTATCTTACAGCGAGCCGGCCTGATATTATGTTCTCAGTCTGTATGTGCGCCAGATTTCAGTCAGAACCAAAGCAATCTCATTTTATTGCTGCCAAGCGTATTCTGAAATACTTAAAAGGATCTCAGAACGTTGATCTTTGGTACTCCAAAGATTCAAACTTCAGCTTGATCGGATATTCAGACGTAGACTACGCTGGGTGTAAGATTGATCGTAAAAGCACCAGTGGAACATGTCAATTTCTAGGTGAAAGATTGATCTCTTGGTTCAGTAAAAAGCAGACATCGATTGCCACATCTACAGCTGAAGCAGAGTATCTAGCCGCTGGAAGCTGTTGCGCTCAAATGCTCTGGATTCAACACCAGCTCAAAGACTAGGCATCCAAGCTGTTGACTCTCCGATATTTTGCGGCAACACAAGTGCAATTGCTATAACGTATAATCCAGCTCTGCACTCTCGAACAAAGCATATTGATATACGACATCATTTTATTCGAGATCATGTTGGCAAAAAGGAAATTCGGATCGAGCATATCTCAACAGAGCAGCAAGCAGCAGACATCTTCACCAAACCACTCCCTGAGGCTAAGTTTAATTATTTCCGTCAAATTCTTGGTTTAATTGACTTATCTTAATAGTTTAGATGTTTTCTTACTTTCGCTCTTAAAGACTTTTATTGCCACAGATCAATAATACAATGTTCAGAAAGACACAGACCGGTCCGAACATTCAGACCGATCCATGTCAATCTGATGTTATCCTATGATCTGTCTGGTCAATAAATTTTTATAACAAAAACAGCCCGGACTGATCGCATTTTAACCGCCTTATATATCTGTTATCCTGACCGTTTATTTTGAATTTTTTTTTATCAGTCATTGAGATAAAGAAACGTGTCTTCTCTCTCCTATTTAGCGGGCTGAACATTTCATCTTCTTTCACTTATCTGCTTTCTTATTCTCTCACTCTCCTAAATCTTCGCACTCTTTTACCTTCATTCCAATGGCTACCATTACTCACAACTCTCTCTCCGTTGAGTTTAATGACATTTACAGGTCAGAAAATGCAGAGATGGTGTCCATCTTCCGAGCTTTCGAATCATCTGGCTTGAGGAACTTTCTGGAGTGCGGCACAGTTGTTTATGAATCTGAAATCCACGAACTATTCGCCAATGCCGTCTCCCAGAAGACATCAATATCCACCACTGTCAAGGGTAAATCATTTGAGATCTCGCCGATGACGCTGGCCAAGACCTTTGGCCTCCCCAATTCCGGACTGTCAGAGTTTGGACAGATTCCTCAAGCGTCACTCTCAGCTCTTCAAGGGAAGATTTCTATTTTTGGCCACCGCCTGCAAGTTTAAGAAGAAGGAAATGCTTTTTCATTTCCAGGTGCTGTGCGAAATCGTTGGCAAACCTCTTTTGGGCAAAGCAGGAAGTTTTGACGTTGTAACCGCATAGAAGTTCAGGGCTATGGCGGCTATTGTATCCGGACAGAAGATGAACTGGTCCGTGATTCTTTTTGGAGTTCTGATGGAAACGGTGATTGCATCAAAACAGGCCGTATGCTTTGCTGTTCCTCTCAGCAAGCTACTGGAGTCCTTAGACATCGAGCTGGGAAAGCAGTCTGCTCTCAGTCCCTTCAAGATTCTAAACTCCAAAGGGCTCGCACTGCTGAAGTCCAAGAGTGCTCCGCCTACTTCTACTACTCTGGCTGCAGTCAAGATTGAGAAGGGCGAAGAACAAGCTGTTGCACGCAAACCTCGGGTCAAGCGAAAGCTAACCATCCAGGCTGATTCTGAAGAAACTCAGTCTGCTCCCTCGCCACCAACCAAGCCACTTCCCAAGAAGCCACGAACCCAGATTACCAAACCAAAAGCCCTACCCATATTGCCACCAACTAAAGCCACCCCTGCAGCCCAACTTTCCACCCAACCTTCACAAGCTTCAACCCCTGCACCCAAAGTCACCATTAGAATTCCCTCTGCCATTCTCGTGGTCAAAGGGATAGTTATCACTGAGTTGGGAGATTATACCCAATCAGAGATCAAGTCCCCTCCCCCCACCGGCAAGGGAAAAGCCCCTCTCTCCGAACACCTCTCCTCTAAGCCCAAATCTGCAGCGCAGACAGCCATCGATATTGCTATGGAGGATGTTGATGAGAAGGTGAAGGCACTCATTGTGGTCTTTGATGAATACGTCCAGTACTGGACTATCAACCACATTGAGATGTTTTTCGGAAAGTTGAGCAGACTGAAGAAGATGGAAGAGGAAGTTCTGAAGGGGACAGAGACCGATGATGTTCGGCTTGCCGTGCAGCGCAAAGAGCTATTTACGGCAATTCAAAGATTCAGACTGGCCACTCTGCTCCTAGCTGCTAAGAAAGAGAACTTCGATCCGAATGCTCCAACTGCCATAGATGATGGGGCTGTTATTGCTCAATTAGAGATGGATGTTCATGCTCTTCACTTAGCTGTCCATTTTCAACGACAGAAGATCAGCATATCCACTCCAGTAACCAGCCCGGATCATCCCTCTGCAAGCAAGACTGTAAGGACCCTAATCCTTAAGTTCGGATCAAAGGCATAATTAGAGCTAATATAAATGATCAGAGTAAATTAATCGTGTTGAGGCTATGAGCCTAAAAGTTACATGCCAAAATGAGGACTATCAATGGATTAATTACATTCCCCATCAAAAGAATGTTATCAAATATAGTTTTACACTACTCCTAGAGTAGACACTATACAAAATAATCCTGTCCTTCATCTACCAAAAGTGCTCTTCAAGCTCACGGTCTCAACCCGTCTTAGCCCCCTTCATATCATGCCAAAAGTACCTACAAGGACAACCCCCAAACATGAGCAATGATATCATTCATATACAACACAATATGATATAAAGCGTAAATGCATAATCATAATAAAACACTTCCTGTTTTTCCCATGCATTTCAAACTCTTCCCGTTTGGTTGTCCCTGTACCATAACTCATGAGTATAATCAATAGATTATTTTTAATGGTCTACACATGTCATGACATAATACCATCTCATCAATATCAAATACCAATCACCAATCCCTAGTCTGTCCATCACAATGTATTTTAATGCCCCTCGCTTATTTACATATAGGCGGCATAGAATAACCTCGCTTCAATGGACATGCGGTACTCCCACCCCTCGCCTCACATTGAGCGGCAAATATCCTTTCCTCGCCCTATATGATAACCATGCTCAAATGTGACATGCGGCGCTCCCACCCCTCGCTTCACATTTAGCGGAACCAAAACAAATAGCGGCAAGCATTAAAATCATCAATGGATGACCACGACTCATGGGATGTGCACCAATAACCATATGCATCTACAATCATCATGCATAATTCAACATGTATTTGCATCCACAATGCATAATCACGTATATACTCGCATCCACAATGCATAAACAATGAGTATATTAGATACATGTACCGTTGGGTGCCCGTACGTCCTATACGTACCTTTCCAAAAGTGGAATTGATATGGCTTAAGTTCCTTGGTTGCGTTGCTACCTGGGATGGTTCTACACAATCACACAACCCCATATTAGAAGCCAAATAATAGTCAAATACCAAAAATTCGACAAAAGAAAGCATTTCTCAAAATTCCACAGTTGGCGATCGATCGCTTGGCTGAGGCGATCGATCGCCTCAATTTTTCCTTCGCGGCGATCGATCGCGCCAAACATGGCGATCGATCGCCTAAACCTTGGATTGGCTACTGCCTCTCGGCGATCGGTCGCCTCATATCAGGCGATCGATCGCCTGTCCCGCAATTTTGGTACTGCCCTTCGGCGATCGATCGCCCCATTTCAGGCGGTCGATCACCTCGCACAAACTCGCGATTTTTCACCATTTTTGCATACCAAAACCTTCCAATCCATACCAACACTTAAACCAACAAACCAACAACATAATAACAACATAAACCTTCAAAATACACCTTAAAACAAGCATAAATCCAACCCTCAACCAAAACCACAACAACCCAACACAAACCCATTTTAAAACTCTTCAAAAACCATACCAAACTTAAATAAAACCTTACAAAATCAACAATGAGGTATCCATACCTCTTGGGGACCTCAAATCTCCCAATAAACTTCACAAATCAACTTTTTGCAAGGATTCCTATTCACCCTTAAGCACCAAAACGAAAATGGGAGAAAAGGAAGGGTTTGGGTGGTTTGGTAAAGTAAAATGAAAGTAAGGTGTGGGGTTGGGGTGTAAGGGTTTAAGTTAAATTAAAATGCATCCACAAACCCATGGTGTATAAAACACCTCAACATGATATTTTAAAAGCATTAATCCAAAATGCACCAAAATATCAATTAGACTCATGATTTCCAATTAATTGCTAGCCATGGCAAATAAATCATGCAAATAATAATTTCCCAACATGCCCAACATGCACCCTGAAATGCTCTCCTGGGTCACTCAATCATGTGACTAAGCATTTCAACACATTAATTAAATCCAGCACATAATCAATTAATTACCATCATGATTAATCATATAAACACAATTAGTGCCCAAATTGCAATTAATCATTTCGGGGATATCACAATACTCCCCTACTTATAAGATTTCGTCCCCGAAATCACATGCACTTACCCCCAAAAGAAACTAAACATAAACACATACCAGAGAATAGTTCCGGGTAGTGCTGCACCATATGCCGCTCCGTCTCCCACGTAGCCTCCTCGACACCCCTGCGATCCCACTGAACCTTGATCATAGGTATCACTTTGTTCCGAAGTCTGCGGTCTGCTCGATCCAGAATTCTAACAGGTCGTTCCACATAAGACACATCGGACTCTAACTGAACTTCGGAAGGCTGTAACACATGAGATGGATCCGGCTCATACTTCCGCAACATCGATACATGAAACACGTCATGTATACCAGATAAAGAAGGCGGCAGAGCTAGTCGGTAAGCTAAGGTGCCAATGCGCTGCAAAATCTCGTACGGTCCAACATACCTCGGAGACAGTTTCCCGCGCATCCCAAATCGCACAACGCCCCTGAAAGGCGAGATCTTCAAAAAGACCTTATCTCCCAACTGAAATTCCAACGGTCTCCGCCGTTTGTTCGCGTAAGCTGCCTGTCTGTCCTGGGCTGCTTTCATTTTCTGCCTTATCATCTTTATCTTTTCTTCCATCTCCCGAATCAACTCCGGTCCCCCGACCGATTTACGGTCCAAATCATCCCAACACAAGGGTGATCTACACCGTCTGCCATAAAGAGCTTCAAAAGGAGCCATCTGAATACTCGCCTGGTAGCTGTTATTATAAGAGAACTCTACCAAAGGCACTGAATCTTGCCAAGAAACATCGAACTCCAAAACACAAGCTCTCAACTTGTCCTCGAGCGTCTGGATAGTACGCTCGGTCTGGCCATCCGTCTGAGGATGATAAGCAGTGCTCAATCTAACTTCAGTTCCCAAGGCTGACTGAAGGCCTTCCCAAAAATGAGATGTGAATCGCGGATCTCGATCCGACACTATGGAAATGGGGATCCCATGCAATCTCACCACATCTCGAATGTACAACTGTGCCATCCTCAAAAAGGTGAAAGTCATGCTATAGGGAATAAAATGAGCTACCTTAGTCAATCGATCCACAATCACCCAAATAGCATCAAAGCCTAAAGTACTCCTCGGCAGGTGAGTCACGAGTCCATGGAAATGTGTTCCCACTTCCACTTCGGTATCTCCAAGCTTCTCAACTCGCCGCCAGGTCTCTGTCTCTCTGTCTTAACCTGCTGGCAGATCAAACACCTCTTAACAAAAGCGACGACATCACTCTTCATCCTTTTCCACCAAAACTGACCACGTAGATCTTTATACATCTTCTTCCCGCCTGGGTGGATGCTAAGTCTGCTACTATGAGCTCGCTCCAAGATCCCTCTACGCAACTCCTGCGTACTTGGAACCACCCAACGGTTACCCAACCTCAAAGATCCGTCATCGGCCACTCTGAATTTCGTTGGCTGACCAAGATGTACTAAAGATAACCACCTCTGAACCTCATCATCTGACCTCTGAGCTCTCCTGATGTTCTCATAGATATCTGGCTCAACTAACAAGGTCGATACATACACAGGTGATGCATCTATGTCGAAGTCATAGCCCAGATGGCAATAGGAGGCCATCATGGCTGACAAATGGATGACGTCCTCAGCAGAACTCCTCACCTTCCGGCTCAAAGCATCTGCTGTCAAATTAGCTTTTCCGGGATGGTACTCAATCTCACAATCATAGTCTTTGAGTAAGTCCATCCACCTCCTCTGCCTCATGTTCAGCTCTGCCTGAGTGAATAAAAACTTGAGGCTCTTGTGATCCGTGTAAATGGTAAACGAAGTACCATACAAATAATGTCTCCAAATCTTCAGGGCGAAGATGATAGCCGCCAGTTCCAAGTCATGGACTGGGTATCTCGTCTCATGCGGCTTCAACTGCCTCGATGCATAAGCTACCACATGCCTATCCTGCATCAGTACACACCCAAGGCCCTGGTGTGATGTCCGGGAATTATGGTGGTAATCCCGGTGTTGTAATAATCCTTAATGGATTTTTAATTGTGGCAATTAGGAATTAATTGCGGTTTGGCATCTCCCGAGGTTGGTAAATCGGGCATTTGGGATCGTTGGATCCCGAGGTTGAGATCGTATTCTCATTCCGGTGAAAACCTGCGAGTTGGGTTTTTAGTGTGACTCGGAATCTCGGGTGCTTGGTGTGGACACCGGTAGGGAGTTTTTGAGTTAGAGAGAGAGTTTTTAAAAACAGATGATTTTTAATGAATCATGATGTATTTGTGGGGCTATTAGTATTTCGGGGTATTTTTGCTATAAATACCAATTAAACCCGGGATTGTAATTATCGGAACCATTTTCCTCTTCTTCCTCCTCTCTTCCCGCGCGCGAGCTTTCCCGATCCCCTTTGACCCCCGCCGCTTCAAGGCGTGCGCCCGCCGCCGTCCGGCCGCCGTTCGGCGCGTGCGACCCGCCGTTGGAATCGTCTCTCCGAGGCGCAGCTATACATACAATCAATTTGAAGTTTGGTCGCGATTTGAGCTCGGATTTCTGCAGAAAGCGCTAGGGTTCGAACTGGGTTTCTGTTCGATTTTGTGGCTCGTTTTTGGTACGATTTTTGGGGCTCTTTTTCCAGTGTTTTTGGGGCGTTTTGTACTGCATTTTGTGTCGAAAATTTATGCTTTGTGGTTCAAGGATATTTGGTTGCCAATTGATTCGATTTGAGCGCTGGATTGCATAGTTTGGTTCGAATTTCTTGTGTTGGGCGGGTTAGGGTTCGAATTTTTGGGGGTTTTGGTTTGGGGATGTTGATTCTTGTTGTTAATTAATTAATTTATGGTTTAGATGCTTATTGGATTCGAATTTAGGGCTTTAAATTCGAATTTTGGGGGTTTCGCATGTGGGGCGATTATTCATGTTGTTGATTGATTAATTCATGTTTTAAATGAATTATGGTGATTTTTGGATTTGATTTGTGTGGTTGGGGTTCGAATTTTAGGAGTGGTTCTTGAGCAATTTTTGATATTGTCTCATTCGTTTCCCCTCCCTGTATATGCCCTGCCCCGGGTCTTGTAAATGGTAAATTGTCGTGGGTTGACAATATGTTGAGGGTTATGGGTGTGCTTGAGCATGGGTTGCATGTTCGTAATTAATTGTGAATATTTATGTGTTTTAGCACATGTTTCTCGGGGCATGGAACTCAAGCCAGGCTCGATATGGACTACGGAATACTAAGGTACGTGGGACGTACGAGCATAACCTATTATAGTATTGCAACTGTAATATGCATGGTTTGTGATAATGGTATTAAATGGGCATTGGAATACATGGTGTATGGTAATTGTATTATATGGACATTGCAATATCTGGCATGTGGTAAGTATTGAAATGCATGGTGCATTATATTTACTTCAAATGGATAATGATATGCATGGTAAATGGTATTTGCCTTCACTGGACATATAAGTATATTGGGAATCATACAGTGCCGCCTTCGAGCGAGCAATGATTCGGGATGCGGTCGCCATTGGGCGACCATCGGTTATGACGCCGCTATTGTTGAGCGTGCGTGAGGTTTAGTATGCCGCTATTGAGGAGCGAGCGAGGGAATAGGAACATGGAATGCTTGGGTAGATATATGTGATATCTATGGTCTTTTACATTGTGTTCTTACTATATTGATCATGGAACTGGTATAATATAACGGTATTAGTTAATCTATGTGACGATTAACTGGCTTTGGGAATTTGATGAGTTTGGTTATTTTGAGAACAGGGACAATACAGGGGATCCCGGATGAGGGTATTGCCATCCAGGGAGTATCATTTAAATTAAAAGCATTTACATTTTTGTATTTGAATTGCAATATTATGCTTATTGGATTGGTGGTATTGGTATGCTCACCCCGTGTGGGGGCTGTCTCTGTTGGGGCAGGTAACACAGGTGTAGCGGCTATGGAGTCGAGCTCGGGCTGTTGATTGGGGTACTTCCAGGATTGAGGTACCAGAGCTGGTCAAAGAAGTGCGCAGATCCAGTGTTGAGATCGAGTTGTGCTTGGAAGGTGCTTCCAGGATTGAAGTACCAGTAGCGGTATCCGGTATAGTTTTTATGCATCAAATACACGCTTATTCATTGAGTGCTCTTATGTGAGTACACCTTACGTGTATATGGGATGTATAAATGGGCTATGGCCTCTTTCTGTTCATTATGGTTGCATGCAATTAATTATGGAATTGCTAAATGAACTAAGAGCATATTAGTGTATTATGTGGGTGCATGTTATGTGAATAATAATGGTAGGGGGAATATGAATATTGGGAATTGAATGCAAGGAATTTTCTGGGTAGCCTACGGTGTTGCACTTGCATAGGGTTTTCCCCCCTGATGGTATGATTATATGCACTCATGGTATGGCTTAATGCACTAATTACGGGTTAAGGGCACGGGGGTCCTTACATTAGTGGTATCAGAGCAGTGGTTAGCTCTTTGGGGCTGTTGAGGGCCTAGGAACATGTTATCAGGAATGAGAAGCACATACTTATGCATGATTGCTTATGTGCGTTTATGATATGTGTTCATAATTGGAATATGGGTTGCTAACCATGGTGGTTGCAGGGTCATATGAGACACGGGTTATGCATTACGGTTGCATGCACGTCGAAGCGATGATGCCGCTGTCGTGTCAAAGCGATGGTAAATGCCGCTGTCACGTCGAAGCGATGATGCCGCTGTCGTGCCGAAACAATTATTGAAATACGGGTTATGCATTACGGTTGCATGCATGGCGTAGCGATATGAATACTTGCCGCTGTCGTATTATAGCGATGAAGAATATTTGCCGCAAATATGTCGAAGCGAAGGAAAATGCCGCTGTCATATTATTATTGCGAGGGATATTATGCCGCTAATACGTCGAAGCGAAGGGTATTTCCGCTGTCATGCCGGAATGATGGTAAATGCCGCTGTCGTGTCGAAGCGATGGTAAATGCCGCTGTCACGTCGAAGCGATGGTACCACCGTCATGTCGAAACGATGATGCCGCTGTCGTGTCGAAGCGATGATACATGCCGCTGTCACGTCGAAGCGATGATGCCGTTGTCATGACGTAGCGATGTGATCGGGAACAAAGTACTACATGAGTGTGAGTACCTCTTGAGTCCGCGATTATCCGGGTATTTTATTGGCGATGGTTCCGCCGGGTATTTTATTGGCGATGGTTACGCCGGGTATTTTGTTGGCGATGGTTACGCCGGGTATTTTGTTGGCGATGGTTACGCCGGGTATTTTGTTGGCGATGGTTACGCCGGGTATTTTATTGGCGACGGTTACGCCGGGTATTCTATTGGCGATGGTTTATACCGCCGGATATCTATAGCGACATTTTATGCCGCTGACTCCATGGCGAGGGATCATGCCGCTGGTTCGATAGCGATGGGTTATACCGCTATGTGTGTAGCACTGGATTATGCCGCCTACGAGCGATGGGTGCTGCTTATGTACCGCTGGTGGACGATGGATACAGGTATTCCGCTATCTCGATAGCGATGAGGTATGGCATATTACTTTTGTTATCAGTATGGTGATTATGGTGTATTATTATTTACCGTCATGTGTTTGACGATGAGATTATGGATGTCGTGTATCGACAGGTACCGTCATATGTTCGACGATGTTATTTGGGATAACTATGTGGACGCTTGGCGTCATTTTGGTGATTTATACATTCATGTTTATGTATATGGTTGTATGGTTTGAGTGCCGATGGTGGGCACATGGTAGGGTCTGGGTATTTAGTTGACGAGACCTTTTGCCGAGCAGGTTTGCTCGATGGATCATTGATGCATTGTACCGGTGAGAGTACGCATCGTATTATGGAGGTATATTATTGACGAGCAATGATACCCTTGGGTATGCTCGCTGGGATGGCTAAGGCCAAGTGAATGGTGGTAAGAGTAGTCATTGAGGAAACTACTCGCTTGTTATTGTGATGAGGAGTAAACATGGTTACACCCACCCTAAGGGCGTGGAAGAAGTCCTAATGGATTAGGATTGCATGATAATTGAGCGTGGACGCCGGGTTGTCCAGTGTGCTTTGGTGTTTTAGAGATATGTTGGGCAATGACCCACAACTCTAATGGTTTGGGCGGTATGGTATACCGGGATGGAATGTGTGTCGCGTTAATAGGTTGGTATAAGCCTATGGGACCAGCGAATCACTAGCCAGGTATTGTTGCAGTGCTTTAGTGTGCTTGTGGTAGCTATTATAATGCTCGTTGGATTCGAGTTTGGTGAATCGTATGGTGATACGATGAGGGTTATGGTAGACTCTTGTAGTCTCTATGTGGCATGGTGTTTGAGGTAGGGAATACCTCACGGGGACGTTATACGTCATTGTTTTGAGGGACTTGTGCTGGGACAGCTCTAGTTTGTTGGTATTACCAACGTGAGTGTCAACAAGTCGTGGTTAGCTCTAGTTGAGCATCCTTGCATATGGCATGCAATGGGAGTCACAATGGTTTGTGAGATATAGTTAGTGGGGTGACACTACTATATTGATTTTTTTATCTCTTGGAGAGATTTGGATTGTACTGTCTTGGAGACAGCTTGCATCGGTCGTGGTTTGATTGTAAGTCAGCCATGGTAAGCATTACTGATGTTGGACCGAGTAATGGATTTCTTACCTCGGTGAGACGTTTGAGGAGACGTCTTCGGGGAGATGCTCGATTTTGGAGTACTATGGTATTAGTACAGAGCATCGTTGGGATGAGTATACATGGCGTATACGGATTTTGGATCGGGTAATGGTAGTATTGATGCACTACTCTAACCAATTGTGTATTTCTGGGTTCCGGGATATGTTTTGGTATAAATATACCCAGGTTCTCCGAACGGTGGTTCGAGGATTGGAGGATCATGGATTCATGACTTCTTCCTTGAGAGGAAGACGGTATTATGATTCCTACCGGTTGAATCTTTTGGGGAGATTCGTTATTTTGGTTCGTGTGGTGGTGATGTTGAAATCACACCCTTTGGTTTTGGTTTGTCAACCATCATTCTCCGTGGGGCGAGAATAATCGGGGTTTGACAGTTGGTTTTGGGATTTGGGTGTGATTGGAGACACCCGAGTCTATTGCATTGCGTATGCATGTTGTGTGGTGTATGGGCAGGTATGCCGTGTGTGTATACGAATGCCAACTCTATTTTTTTTTGTTCATTGTTGAACATTGGTTTAATTTGCTTGGGATGGTGAATCTCCGGTGCGAGATTGTGGGACTTTGAGATCGGTGATCTCGATGGCACGATGCATTCTTGATGAATGATCGTGAGGGTCGTTTGACTTCCCCTGAGGAGGAATTGTCGTGTTTTGGAACCATGGTGGTTCTTGTTGGATAATTCGATAGCCTTCCTATTTTAGGATTGTTGGATCCAAGGATAAATGAGGGATGGCCGAGATTCGGATTTGTTTAGTGTCATGGTTGACACGTGTGTAGGAATGCATTTGGTTGCCTTGCATGTCCCCTGTGGAACTCGAGACCTTGTGGAGTCTTGATGGTGTGTCGGGACCAAGATATGATTTTTGGAACACACCGGTGTAAACATCCTCGGTGATGTATTTTGTGTGGATCAGTGACCGTGGGTAACCCGGTCCAGGTTGCAAGTGGTGCAACTACTCCTTTGGAGGAGATGGACTGGGAAACGAAGACTGGTTTCTTTTGTGAGTATACTGTTGTATGCTAGTGGTCCCCATCTTGACGATGCGTGTCAAGCATCGTGGGCAGGTGGTGAATATCACGGGATGATATCTTTGTCAGAACCAATGGAGATTTGGTTGGTTTGCAGTTTTGGTGAACTGACTTGTGGGACGATTCACGTCGAGGTATGTTGTTATCTTTCGGGTTTGTATTGGTTTTGGTGTTGCGCTATTTTAGGGTTTGGTGCGAGACTGGTATTCTCGCAGTTGTTAATTTGATTCTAAGGTGGTTCAGAATCAGGGTCTTGGCTTTGTTTTGTTGGTGTAGTCCTGGTGTTACGTGGAGTACACCGGTGAAATTTCGGGGACGAAATTTTATTAGTAGGGGATAATTGTGATGTCCGGGAATTATGGTGGTAATCCCGGTGTTGTAATAATCCTTAATGGATTTTTAATTGTGGCAATTAGGAATTAATTGCGGTTTGGCATCTCCCGAGGTTGGTAAATCGGGCATTTGGGATCGTTGGATCCCGAGGTTGAGATCGTATTCTCATTCCGGTGAAAACCTGCGAGTTGGGTTTTTAGTGTGACTCGGAATCTCGGGTGCTTGGTGTGGACACCGGTAGGGAGTTTTTGAGTTAGAGAGAGAGTTTTTAAAAACAGATGATTTTTAATGAATCATGATGTATTTGTGGGGCTATTAGTATTTCGGGGTATTTTTGCTATAAATACCAATTAAACCCGGGATTTTAATTATCGGAACCATTTTCCTCTTCTTCCTCCTCTCTTCCCGCGCGCGAGCTTTCCCGATCCCCTTTGACCCCCGCCGCTTCAAGGCGTGCGCCCGCCGCCGTCCGGCCGCCGTTCGGCGCGTGCGACCCGCCGTTGGAATCGTCTCTCCGAGGCGCAGCTATACATACAATCAATTTGAAGTTTGGTCGCGATTTGAGCTCGGATTTCTGCAGAAAGCGCTAGGGTTCGAACTGGGTTTCTGTTCGATTTTGTGGCTCGTTTTTGGTACGATTTTTGGGGCTCTTTTTCCAGTGTTTTTGGGGCGTTTTGTACTGCATTTTGTGTCGAAAATTTATGCTTTGTGGTTCAAGGATATTTGGTTGCCAATTGATTCGATTTGAGCGCTGGATTGCATAGTTTGGTTCGAATTTCTTGTGTTGGGCGGGTTAGGGTTCGAATTTTTGGGGGTTTTGGTTTGGGGATGTTGATTCTTGTTGTTAATTAATTAATTTATGGTTTAGATGCTTATTGGATTCGAATTTAGGGCTTTAAATTCGAATTTTGGGGGTTTCGCATGTGGGGCGATTATTCATGTTGTTGATTGATTAATTCATGTTTTAAATGAATTATGGTGATTTTTGGATTTGATTTGTGTGGTTGGGGTTCGAATTTTAGGAGTGGTTCTTGAGCAATTTTTGATATTGTCTCATTCGTTTCCCCTCCCTGTATATGCCCTGCCCCGGGTCTTGTAAATGGTAAATTGTCGTGGGTTGACAATATGTTGAGGGTTATGGGTGTGCTTGAGCATGGGTTGCATGTTCGTAATTAATTGTGAATATTTATGTGTTTTAGCACATGTTTCTCGGGGCATGGAACTCAAGCCAGGCTCGATATGGACTACGGAATACTAAGGTACGTGGGACGTACGAGCATAACCTATTATAGTATTGCAACTGTAATATGCATGGTTTGTGATAATGGTATTAAATGGGCATTGGTGTATGGTAATTGTATTATATGGACATTGCAATATCTGGCATGTGGTAAGTATTGAAATGCATGGTGCATTATATTTACTTCAAATGGATAATGATATGCATGGTAAATGGTATTTGCCTTCACTGGACATATAAGTATATTGGGAATCATACAGTGCCGCCTTCGAGCGAGCAATGATTCGGGATGCGGTCGCCATTGGGCGACCATCGGTTATGACGCCGCTATTGTTGAGCGTGCGTGAGGTTTAGTATGCCGCTATTGAGGAGCGAGCGAGGGAATAGGAACATGGAATGCTTGGGTAGATATATGTGATATCTATGGTCTTTTACATTGTGTTCTTACTATATTGATCATGGAACTGGTATAATATAACGGTATTAGTTAATCTATGTGACGATTAACTGGCTTTGGGAATTTGATGAGTTTGGTTATTTTGAGAACAGGGACAATACAGGGGATCCCGGATGAGGGTATTGCCATCCAGGGAGTATCATTTAAATTAAAAGCATTTACATTTTTGTATTTGAATTGCAATATTATGCTTATTGGATTGGTGGTATTGGTATGCTCACCCCGTGTGGGGGCTGTCTCTGTTGGGGCAGGTAACACAGGTGTAGCGGCTATGGAGTCGAGCTCGGGCTGTTGATTGGGGTACTTCCAGGATTGAGGTACCAGAGCTGGTCAAAGAAGTGCGCAGATCCAGTGTTGAGATCGAGTTGTGCTTGGAAGGTGCTTCCAGGATTGAAGTACCAGTAGCGGTATCCGGTATAGTTTTTATGCATCAAATACACGCTTATTCATTGAGTGCTCTTATGTGAGTACACCTTACGTGTATATGGGATGTATAAATGGGCTATGGCCTCTTTCTGTTCATTATGGTTGCATGCAATTAATTATGGAATTGCTAAATGAACTAAGAGCATATTAGTGTATTATGTGGGTGCATGTTATGTGAATAATAATGGTAGGGGGAATATGAATATTGGGAATTGAATGCAAGGAATTTTCTGGGTAGCCTACGGTGTTGCACTTGCATAGGGTTTTCCCCCCTGATGGTATGATTATATGCACTCATGGTATGGCTTAATGCACTAATTACGGGTTAAGGGCACGGGGGTCCTTACACCTGGAGTGATGCATCGGTATACAAAACAAATCTGGAGTTCTCCGTAGGGATCACTAACACTGGCGCCGTGGTCAAACGGTGCTTCAACTCCTGGAAGCTCTCCTCACACGCTTCTGACCAAAAGAAAGGTACTCCTTTCTGGGTCAACTGTGTCAACGGCTTGGCAATCTTCGAAAAGCCCTCGACGAAGCGTCGATAATAACCGGCCAAACCAAGGAAGCTCCGAATCTCAGGCACAGAAGTGGGGGCAGCCCACTCCATCACAGCTTCGATCTTTCTGGGATCCACTGATATTCCGCTGCTCGATATGACATGGCCCAGAAATACTACACTGCTCAACCAAAACTCACACTTACTGAGCTTGGCATACAACTGGTGATCTCGGAGAATATGGAACACTGTCCTCAAGTGTTTCATGTGCTCTTCCTCGCTCCGGGAATAGATGAGAATGTCGTCGATGAACACGATGACGAACTGATCAAGATACGACTGAAACACTCTGTTCATCAAGCTCATAAAGACCGCTGGAGCATTCGTCACACCGAACGGCATCACTAGGAACTCATAATGTCCATATCGAGTCCGAAACGCTGTCTTCTGTACATCTTCCTCTCTGACTCGAATCTGATGGTACCCGGACCTCAAATCAATCTTGCTATGCAGTCTGGTACCTTGCAACTGGTCAAACAGATCATCAATCTTTGGGAGAGGATACTTGTTCTTTACTGTGGCTTTATTCAGTTGCCGGTAATCGATGCACAACCACATCGAACCGTCCTTCTTCTTCACAAAGAGAACCGGTGCGCTCCATGGTGATACGCTCGGGCGTATATATCCCTTGTCAAGGAGATCCTGCAACTGTTCCTTCAATTCCCTCAACTCCGCCGGTGCCATCCTGTAAGGTGCACGAGAGATAGCGGATGTCCCCGGTAACAACTTGATCCCAAACTCAACTTCCCTAGCCGGTGGGAATCCTGGGATCTCTTCTGGGAATACATCAGCAAATTCTGCTACCACTGGCACATCCTCAACTCTCAGTTCCTTATTCTTCCCAGACGTGTCCACGGCATAGATGAGATAGCCCGTGTGGCCACGTTCCAACAGCTGAGTCATCTTGATCGCTGAAATCAACGGAAGCTTCGCACGAGAACCCTTGCCATAGAAAGTCCACTGACTACCCAAATCAGGTCTGAACTTCCCTGTCTTCTGCCGGCAATCTACCACTGCCTGATATCTGTTCAGAACATCAATGCCCAAGATGCAGTCGAAGTCTGACATACCCAACACAATCAAGTCTGTCTTCAACTCGTTACCCTCAAAACAAATGAGGCAATTTGCCATGAACTGATCAGCAACGACATTTCTTCCAGTGGGTGTCGAGACAAGGAGAGGCGTGGGTAGAGAAGACGTGCGCATATGGTGTCTCTCCACAAAGCCAACAGATACAAAAGAGTGGGAGGCACCTGTATCTATCAAAATAAAAGCAGGGTACGTAAATAAATGACACGTACCGGCGATCACTTCCTCTGGGGCTGCCTGGGCCTGCTCTCTAGTCAGCGCATACACCTGTCCCTGGGGCAGTCCCACTGTCTGACCTCCCGATGGTCGAGGCCCAAACTGCTGCCTCTGGTGTACTGTCCTATCATCAAACCTCGGCCTGTTGCCCTGAAACTCTGACTGTCCTCCCCGGGTGGGGCAATACCGAGAGATGTGGCCCATCTTGACATAGCTATAACAGGCAGGGCACTTGTTCGAAGAATGTGGTCCTCCACAATTGTCGCACCTTGGTTCCCCCGATCTATTCCCTTGTGAAGACCCTCGATTGGCCGACCAATTCTTCTTGTTCTCCTGTTTCTGACCAAAGAACTTCTTTCCACCAAACCGTGCAGATGAAGAGGCACCACGAGGTTTAAATGGCTCTCCCCGGGGCCTCAAGCTGTCATTAGTCTGCCTCTATTGTGGTACTTGTGGTGGCATAGCACTAGGATAAGCTCCCACTCCAAGCTCGGCAAGCTCCGCTCTTGTGAGAGCATCATCAAAAGAAGTTGGGTTATTGGTGATAACCCGGTCAAAGAGCTCCGGTCGCAACCCCTTCATAAAATTCCTCATCTTTGCGTGCCCATTGGTGGCAATGTGGGGAACATACCTCAGCAACGAAGAGTACCCGCATGGCATAGTCTGACACTGTCATGTTCCCCTGTTTCAAACTTGTAAACTCGTCCTCCTTTGTCTGTCTCGCCGCTGCGGAGAAGTACCGGTTCAGAAACCGGGTCCTGAAGAGTGTCCAATCAATCACAGTACCTAGTGCTCTCAGTTCCATTACAGTGCTCCTCCACCACATTAGAGGTTTCTTTGCCAACTGGAACTCTGCCAGTCTCAGCCATGCTGTAACAGCACGAGGAGCCGATACAAATATCTGCTCAAGTCTCTCCAGCCACTCCTCAGCTTCCTCCCCTGATTCTGTTCCCTCAAACCGGGGCGGGTGGTAAGACAGAAACTGAGTCAAGCTAATCTCACCGGGTAGCAATAACTGAGCTACTGGCTCCATGCCTACTGCTGGTGGAGGTAGAGGGTTCACCTGACCAATGCTAGCGTTAACACTGCCCACATCGCCAACTTCTTCGTTAAGGTTCCCCGCATTCATAGCAGCCATGCTGTAACACAAAGGTCAACAACAATTCCAAAACAAATATACATGTTATGCCGTTAGATAACAGGAATGATAATAAGCATGTTAGTATAGCTGAATATACATCAATAGGCACCACATGCATAAACATGCTTCAAATGTAAGCACCTAGCCAATCATGCTAAGGCTACCCTTCACTAGTTCCCGGGTTCTCTAACCACTGCTCTGATACCACTAATGTAAGGACCCTAATCCTTAAGTGCGGATCAAAGGCATAATTAGAGCTAATATAAATGATCAGAGTAAATTAATCGTGTTGAGGCTATGAGCCTAAAAGTTACATGCCAAAATGAGGACTATCAATGGATTAATTACATTCCCCATCAAAAGAATGTTATCAAATATAGTTTTACACTACTCCTAGAGTAGACACTATACAAAATAATCCTGTCCTTCATCTACCAAAAGTGCTCTTCAAGCTCACGGTCTCAACCCGTCTTAGCCCCCTTCATATCATGCCAAAAGTACCTACAAGGACAACCCCCAAACATGAGCAATGATATCATTCATATACAACACAATATGAATATAAAGCGTAAATGCATAATCATAATAAAACACTTCCTGTTTTTCCCATGCATTTCAAACGCTTCCCGTTTGGTTGTCCCTGTACCATAACTCATGAGTATAATCAATAGATTATTTTTAATGGTCTACACATGTCATGACATAATACCATCTCATCAATATCAAATACCAATCACCAATCACTAGTCTGTCCATCACAATGTATTTTAATGCCCCTCGCTTATTTACATATAGGCGGCATAGAATAACCTCGCTTCAATGGACATGCGGTACTCCCACCCCTCGCCTCACATTGAGCGGCAAATATCCTTTCCTCGCCCTATATGATAACCACGCTCAAATGTGCCATGCGGCGCTCCCACCCCTCGCGTCACATTTAGCGGAACCAAAACAAATAGCGGCAAGCATTAAAATCATCAAGGGATGACCACGACTCATGGGATGTGCACCAATAACCATATGCATCTACAATCATCATGCATAATTCAACATGTATTTGCATCCACAATGCATAATCATGTATATACTCGCATCCACAATGCATAAACAATGAGTATATTAGATACATGTACCGTTGGGTGCCCGTACGTCCTATACGTACCTTTCCAAAAGTGGAATTGATATGGCTTAAGTTCCTTGGTTGAGTTGCTACCTGGGATGGTTCTACACAATCACACAACCCCATATTAGAAGCCAAATAATAGTCAAATACCAAAAATTCGACAAAAGAAAGCATTTCTCAAAATTCCACAGTTGGCGATCGATCGCTTGGCTGAGGCGATCGATCGCCTCAATTTTTCCTTCGCGGTGATCGATCGCGCCAAACATGGCGATCGATCGCCTAAACCTTGGTTTGGCTACTGCCTCTCGGCGATCGGTCGCCTCATATCAGGCGATCGATCGCCTGTCCCGCAATTTTGGTACTGCCCTTCGGCGATCGATCGCCCCATTTCAGGCGGTCGATCGCCTCGCACAGACTCGTGATTTTTCACCATTTTTGCATACCAAAACCTTCCAATCCATACCAACACTTAAACCAACAAACCAACAACATAATAACAACATAAACCTTCAAAATACACCTTAAAACAAGCATAAATCCAACCCTCAACCAAAACCACAACAACCCAACACAAACCCATTTTAAAACTCTTCAAAAACCATACCAAACTTAAATAAAACCTTACAAATCAACAATGAGGTATCCATACCTCTTGGGGACCTCAAATCTCCCAATAAACTTCACAAATCAACTTTTTGCAAGGATTCCTCTTCACCCTTAAGCACCAAAACGAAAATGGGAGAAAAGGAAGGGTTTGGGTGGTTTGGTAAAGTAAAATGAAAGTAAGGTGTGGGGTTGGGGTGTAAGGGTTTAAGTTAAATTAAAATGCATCCACAAACCCATGGTGTATAAAACACCTCAACATGATATTTTAAAAGCATTAATCCAAAATGCACCAAAATATCAATTAGACTCATGATTTCCAATTAATTGCTAGCCATGGCAAATAAATCATGCAAATAATAATTTCCCAACATGCCCAACATGCACCCTGAAATGCTCTCCCGGGTCACTCTATCATGTGACTAAGCATTTCAACACATTAATTAAATCCAGCACATAATCAATTAATTACCATCATAATTAATCATATAAACACAATTAGTGCCCAAATTGCAATTAATCATTTCGGGGATATCACAAAGACTCTCGTTGAAGTTATTCCCTCTGGGGCAGCAGACCAGACTGAAGATCAGCCAGCAGCGCAGACTGCAGATCCAGTAGCAGATCAGACAGCGGAACAGCCATTGCCTAATGCTCCGTCTGCTACAGATGATGAACCATTGAATGTGTTGTTGGACTCTCCAACAACATCTATTCCTTTGGGGTCATCAGCCTCCCGTGCACAAATCAGTCCGACCGCAGCACTTGCAACAATTGACGCACCAGACTTCGTCGATCCGGATTTAGTGGTGTCTACAGTTGTTGCAGCTCTACAATTTGAGGAGCCTTCCAGACCCAGCACTCCTCCGGGACAATCAGATGAAGATATGGCCTTCATTCAAGAATTTTCTTCGGATTTGGTCACCCTAATCCGATCCGAAAGTCATCAAGCTGCCATATCTTCCATTATGCCGATTGCTGAAGAAGATGATCCTGCACTGTCTTCATCAGATCACTCTCCCAGACGGCTATCTGATGCACCTCCATCACTGGCATGGACTCTCCAGTATTTCTCTGATAACTGTCTGTCACTAACTCAACGTGTTCTTGAAGTTCATCAAGGTCAGAGGCTTACAGCTTTGGACTTTGATTCATTCAAAGAGAAGATGACAGCCAGTATAAGCAGCCTTCAGCGAGGACTAAATGATCTGTTTTCTCAGCAAGCCACTTATAAGAACAGCCTGAGAAAAGAGCAGATCGAGCTGGCCACTGAAGTCCGAGCATCTGTTGCCAATTCCCTCCGCGCTCAAGACGTTCGTCTTGACGCTATCAGCGCGCAGCTAGCACAAGTTGTTGATTTTCTTCAAGAGATTGCTGCTGACAAAAAGGGGGAAAAGAAGAAAGACTTCAAGCCGCCTCAAACTTCAAGAAAATAGCAGTCTCATTGATTAACTTTCAGACTGACTGTATACGAGATTTTTTTTCTCAATAAAAATCTTTCTTAATTAAGTCCTTGTTCATTTATTTTGAACTTTAATAAAGGCTTAATCGATCCAACTTAATAATGTTCATTTATTTGGAACAAGAAGAAGTAATCGATCCGAAAATATACGCTTCAGAGTTCTTATCAGACTGGTTTAAAAGACTTGGAAGCTAGGTTTTGTCATCATCAAAAAGGGGGAATTTGTTAGTTCCGAACCTTATCGATGAGATTTTAAAGATGACAAAACAGATCAGACCGGATCGAGAGAAATCAGACTGACCAGATCGATCGCCCAAAACAGATCAAGCTGATAAGATGACAAAGCATATCAGACCGGATCGAGGGTAATCAGACTGACCAGATCGATAGCTCAAAACAGAACAAGCTGATAAGACATATCACATATCAGACCGGATCAATGGATATCAGACTGACTAGATCGAAGCTTCAAATCGATCTCAATCTTTATCAGATCAGAGCAGTCAAGGATACATAAAGAATGGCTCCTCAGTCCGAATCATTAATGACTATTTATTGTAGCATTTAATGTCGTAATTAATGCTACAAAGGACCAAAGACTGAAGATTGCCATAAAAGGTAAGAAGACAAAGAAGAGCTTACCTGACAGTCGCCGAAAGTATGAACCAGAACGGCAAGTATCCTGAAGAAGAAGACTGTAGCTTTCTCAGAGTTTAAGCAGAGTCAAAGTTGCACATTAAGGGAAATATGTCGTTGGTACTTACAACTATAAAAGGATGCAACAAAAGGAATATACGAGACTCTCGCTGATCAATTGAAAAACGCACAAGAAAGCAAAACAGCATAAGCTTACAAGCTCAGAAGCTCTCGAGCTGAAATTATTCTTAAGCACGGTTACTTTGTAACATTTGATAATTTAGGATCACTGTGCGCATCTTGTGTATTCTGTGTTGAAAAATAGAAGTGAGAAACATAATTGTAACTGTCAGACAGAGAGTGTCTGAACAGATCGAGTGACTAGGAGTTTCAGACTGGTAGTGAGGTAAATCCAGCCTGAATCGGGTTTGTACAACAGGATTGTATAAATCAAAGTCTTCTAGTATAAACCTTCCTTAATTGGAAGAAGGGGATACGTAGAAGGATTACACCACCTTCGAACTTCCAGAAACATATCCTGTGTATTATCTTTCTGCACTTGTTCTTTCATACTAGCCATCGAGCCGTTCTTACATATACAAGAACAGACCGTTCCGCACTTATACTTTCAGTGGTCTGTTCTGTACAAGAGTTGATTAAGAAACAGATTTCTTTCACTAATCCGAAAGAAATCACAAGGGATTAATTTTTACAAGGAGTGTTCATTCACCCCCCCCCCCTCTAAACACTCCGGACCGATCCTAACAGTTCTATAAAAGAGTTGATTAAGAAACAGATTTCTTTCACTAATCCGAAAGAAATCACAAGGGATTAAATTTTAGAAGGAGTGTTCATTCACCACCCCCCCTTCTAAACACTCCGGACCGATCCTAACAAGTGGTATCAGAGCCAGGTCATCTTAATCAGCACAAAGACACTTGAGCTGATGGCATCATTCAACAAAATTCCTATGTTCTCAAAGGAAGACTATGATGACTGGAGAATCAGAATGCAAGCTCATCTGGCAGCTCAGGATGACGATATGTGGTTCGTCATCACTGATGGACCAATGAAGATTTTGAAAGTCAATACAGCAGTCGCCATTACTGGTGGTGAACCACAAATGGTAGAGAAGGACAGATCCCTCTGGACGAATGAGGAAAGAAAGTAAGCAAATCTCGACAACGTTGCCAAAGACATCTTGTTCAAGACATTGGACAAGAACATGTTCAGCAAAATCAAAATGTGCTCTCACTGCCAAAGAAATTTGGGAGAAGATAGCACAGCTATGTGAAGGCAACGACCAGACCAAAGAAAACAAGCTGACTGTTGCTCTTCAAAGATTTGAGGCATAAAGATGAAGAGTGGAGAAACTCTAAACGAGTTTGATGAAAGAGTCATTGGCATCATTAATGAACTGAATGGTCTGGGCAAAGAATACTCAAACAGAGAGATCGCTCTGAAAGTTATGAGAGCCCTGCCTAAAGAATGGGATGTTAAGACCATTGCAATGAGGGAGTCCAAAGATCTGAACAAGGTTGAACTTCATGATCTGTTCACAGATCTTAAAGCATATGAGTTCAAACTGATAAGCAGAGGGGAGGCAGAGCCATTCATCTCTCAACCAAACAAAGCACTGGCAGCTATTCCAGACCAGATCGCCTCCACATCAGATCGATCTATTGAACAGATAAGTAATGATGCTATGTCATTATTTATTAAGAAATTTGGTAAATTCATATCTAAAAATAAGAGGAACTTTAAACCCTCTCATCATTATAAGCCAAGAAAGGACGATGCTGTTAATGATCGGGCTTGCTACAATTGTGGTAAGACCGGACATTTCATTGCAGATTGCACCAGACCGAAGAAAGAAGAATGGAAGGAGAAGCATCGCGATGACAGGAAAAAGAAGCACTACAAAGATCGCAAAAATCATGGAAAGTCCCAAAAGGTCCTAGTAGCTGAAGAAGGAAACAACAAGTGGGCTCAGACTGACTCCGATTCAGACAGCTCCGAATATTCTTCCAGCGAAAGCGAGAAGATATTCAATGTCTAATGGCAGATGAAGAGATGAGTCAGACAGACGAGGTATTTGACTTTGACTCAAATGAATTTACACGTGAAGAGCTCATGTCCGCACTGCAAGACATGGCTAATGATTATAGGATCTTAGCTGAATCATTTGAGAAGAATAAAGTTAAATTCAGTGATCAAATGGATGAGCACAACAAACCAAGCTGCTCTGAGCTGGGTGAGTGCAACAATCTCCAGATCGAGCTGAATAAGCTGAAAATCTCCTATGATCAGCTCCATGAAGAAAATAAGAGAATTAGCACACAAAATGCTAAGCTTTCTCATATATTCAAGACATGGACAAAATCCAGAACATCTTTGGAAGAATTACAAGAGGTACAAAGAAACGTTGGTGATTTCACCGGCATAGGCTTTGACACCAAAGAATCCACCAAAGATAAATCTGAACTGTTGCTGGTAAAGAACAAAATCAATCAAATGACATTTTTAAATCCAGCACAGTATATGAAACTGAAGCACCTACGATTCAAACGGGAGTCTCTTTCGTGAATCAAGGTTTGAGAAAAGGGATTGGATATGTCAACCAAGCCAAAGAAAAGGCACCAGCAAGCTTTGCGTCTTTCAGACCAAATCTAAGGGTGCAAGATCGAAGGCAAGGAAGACAATACAATTACTATAATTCAAAACCAGTTCAACGAAGATATAGACTACCTCATGAGAATCAAAGGGTTCCATATCGCATACATTATCACACACAACATCGAAACAGACCAGCTCACAGCACACCACACACACACAAGCCACTAAAGCTGATACAGGTGTGGGTTCCCAAGGGGCTAATCCGTTCTGGACCCAAATAGGATTGGGTACCAACAATAAATATGTTTGATGACAGGTACCGAAGAAACTTGCATCAGACTGGTACTTGGACAGCGGGTGCTCTCGTCACATGACTGGAAACATCAAGCTGCTGTCTGAAGTCACAGAATGTACTGGACCCAAGATCATTTTCGGAGATAATTCGAAGGGTAAGACCGTGGGCAAGGGTAAGATTGTCCATGGTAACATTATTATCAATGATGTGCTGTTAGTTGAAAATCTGTGCTATAATCTGATTAGTATAAGTCAACTTTGTGATAATGGTTATGCTGTAGAATTTCACAAACACACTTGCACTGTTAAATCATCAGACGGTATAACCATGCTTGTAGGAATCAGGAATGGAAACACATATAAGATTAACTGGAATCATGCTCAACCTGATAATCCTACTTGCTTCATCGCTAACAATGATAACAAACACTGGCTATGGCATAAACGCTTGAATCATATCAATTTTAAGACTATTTCTAGCCTGTGTAAACATGATTTAGTTATCGGTCTGCCCAAGATCGAATTTGCTAAGGATAAGATCTACGAAGCTTGCCAAATGGGCAAACAGATCAGATCATCCTTCAAAAACAAGAATGCCAAATCCTCCTCCCGTTGTTTAGAACTATTGCATATGGACTTGTTTGGTCCTATACCAATAACAAGTTTAGGGGGAATGCGGTATACTCTTGTTGTTATTGATGATTACTCACGCTTTACATGGACTATATTTTTGAGCAGTAAAGATCAGACTGGTCCAAAGTTGATCAAGCTGCTGAAACGCACTCAGAACGAGAAATCATCCAGCATAGACAGGATTCGAAGTGACAAAGGCACTGAGTTTTAAAATCAGAATCTTGAATCATTTCTAGAAGATCATGGAATTAAGCATGAGTTCTCAGCCGCTCGAACTCCTCAACAGAATGGAGTTGCAGAACGAAGAAACAGAACGCTCAAAGAAGCAGCAAGAACAATGCTTGCTGATTCTGGAATCTCACAAAAGTTCTGGGCAGAAGCTGTAAATACTGCATGCTACACTCAAAATCGGTCTATGATTAATAAGAAGCTGAATCTCACTCCATATGAAATATGGACTGGTAACAGACCGTCTATTTCTCACCTTCATGTATTTGGCTGTAAATGCTTCGTTCACAACAATGGTAAGAATCATCTTACAGCATTTGAAGCTAAGTCAGATAATGGAATATTCTTAGGATATTCATCAACTAGCAAAGCTTATCGAGTTTTTAATAATCGAACCTTAACTGTAGAAGAATCAGTTCATGTAGTTTTTGATGAGTCTTTGTGTGTTGAGGGTAACAAAGAATCAATTCAAAATCAGATGGAAAACATCCATCTCAAAGCTAACAGTGATGATGAGATTGTAGCTAACAGGTCAAGAGACAACCCACCAGAACCTGAAGTACCAGCCAGATCGGATCAAGGCAATGAAGCTTCTTCAGATCGAGCCGATCCGGATGATCCAAACTCTCATATCAAAGCAGATGCTGATCATACCGCTACTACTACTCATCCGGCTGGACCAGACAATCCAGAGTCAAGCTATCGATGGACTAAGAGGCATCCACCAAATCTAGTGATTGGAAGTCCCTCTGCACCGATTAGAACCAGAGGACAGATGATGGATGAGTTCACTCATGCTGCCTTCATCTCAACTCTGGAACCTAAGAAGATCGATGAAGCTCTGACTGATTTCAACTGGATTAAGGCAATGCAAGAAGAGCTTAATCAATTCGAACAAAATCAAGTTTGGAGTCTAACCCCCAGACCAAGCGATCTGCCTGTTATTGGAACCATATGGGTTTTCAGAAACAAGCTTGACGCAGATGGAACTGTGGTTAGAAACAAGGCCAGACTGGTGGCACAAGGATTCCGACAAGAAGAAGGAATTGACTTCGATGAATCTTTTGCACCAGTCGCCAGACTTGAAGCAATCAGAATCTTTCTTGCATATGCTGCCTTTAAAGACTTTAAGGTATATCAGATGAACGTCAAGAGCGCCTTTCTTAATGGTAAGCTTCAGGAGGAAGTTTACATTGAGCAACCTCCTGGATTTCAGAACCACGCATTCCCTAATCATGTATATCTACTGAATAAAGCAGTATATGGTCTGAAACAAGCACCAAGGGCCTGGTATGACACTTTATCTCAATTTCTGCTGAACCATGACTTTCAGATCGGCTCAGTAGATAAAACTCTCTTTAAATTTATTAAGGGGGAACATACCCTACTGGTTCAGATTTATGTTGATGATATAATCTTTGGGTCAACTAACCCCAAATTATGCGAGAAATTTTCCAAGTTGATGCAGGGACAGTTTGAGATGAGCATGATGGGAGAACTCTAATTCTTTTTGGGTCTCCAAGTCAAACAGCTCAGCAATGGAATTTTCATCAACCAAACCAAGTATACCAAAGAGCTGCTTAAGAGATTCGGAATGGAAACATGCTCAACTGAATCCACTCCAATGAGTCCTACAATCAAGTTAGACAAAGACGAAGGGGGAACGGCAGTCGAAGTATCTATGTATATAGGACTAATCGGATCGCTCTTATATCTTACAGCGAGCTGTCCTGATATTATGTTCTCAGTCTATATGTGCACCAGATTTCAGTCAAAACCAAAGCAATCACATTTTATTGCTGCTAAGCGTATTCTGAAATACTTGAAAGGATCTCAGAACGTTGGTCTTTGGTACTCCAAAGATTCTAACTTCAGCTTGATCGGATATTCAGATGCAGACTACGCTGGGTGTAAGATTGATCGTAAAGGCACCAGTGGAACATGTCAATTTCTTGGTGAAAGATTGATCTCTTGGTTCAGTAAGAAGCAAACATCAATTGCCACATCTACAGCTGAAGCAGAATATCTTGCCGCTGGAAGCTGTTGCGCTCAAATGCTCTGGATTCAACACCAGCTCAAAGACTATGACATCCAAGCTGTTGACTCTCCGATATTTTGCGACAACAAAAGTGCAATCGCTATAACATATAATCCAGTTCTGCACTCTCGAACAAAGCATATTGATATAAGACATCATTTTATTCGAGATCATGTTGGCAAAAAGGAGATTCGGATCGAGCACATCTCAACAGAGCAGCAAGCAGCAGACATCTTCACCAAACCGCTCCCTGAGGCTAAGTTTAATTATTTCCGTCAAATTCTTGGATTAATTGGCTTATCTTGATAATTTAGATGTTCTCTTCTTATCGCGCTTAAAGAATTTTGTTGGCACAGATCGATAACACAATGTTTAGAAAGACACAGACCGGTCCGAACTTTCAGACCGATCTATGTCAATCTGATGTTATCCTATGATCTGTCTGGACAATAAATCTTTTATTTTGTATTTATTTTGTAAACAAAAAACAGCCCGGACTGATTGCATTTTAACCGCCTTATCTTTCTTTTATCCTGACCGTTTATTTTGAATTATTTATTTATCAGTCTTCGAGATAAAGACACGTGTCTTCTCTCTCTTATTTAGCGGGCTGAACACTTCATTTTCATTCACTTTTTACCATTTACCGCCTGTCTGCTCTCTAACTTTCTCATCTTCCCTCAAAACTTTTCGTATACTTTTTCCATTTTATTCCAATGGCTACCATCACTCACAACTCTCTCTCTCCGTTGAGTTCAATGACATTTACAGGGCTGGAGATTCCGAGATGGTTTCCATTTTCCGAGCTTTGGAATCGTCTGGATTGAGAAACTTTTTGGAGTGTAGCACAGTGGTTTACGAGTCGGAGATTCGTGAACTGTTTGCCAATGCCATATCCCAGAAGTCATTCATCTCCACATCTGTCAAGGGCAAAACTTTTGAAATCTCGCCGATGACGCTGGCCAAGACCTTTGGTCTACCCAACTCCGGACTGACTGAGTTTGGGCAGATTCCTCAAGCCTCTCTCACAGCTCTTCAGGGGAAGATTTCTATTTTTGGCCATCGCCTGCAGCCCTTATTCAAAAAGAAGGAAATGCTATTTCATTTCCAGGTGCTATGCGAAATTGTGGGCAAGCCATTATTGGGTAAAGCTGGGATTGACGCCGTCACTGCCGAGAAGTTCAGGGCCATGTATGCTATTGTTTCCGGACAGAAGATGAACTGGTCCGTGATTCTTTTTGGAGTTCTGATGGAAACAGTGATCGCCTCCAAACAGGCCGTCTGCTTTGCTGTTCCTCTCAGCAAGCTCCTAGAATCTTTTTGGAGATTCGTGAACTGTTTGCCTCCAACAAAAGCCACCCCTGCACCCCACCCAACAACCCAAATCTCAACCACCTCAACCACTGCACCCAATGTAACCATCCGAGTCCCCTCTGCCATTCCCGTGGTGAAAGGGATTGTTATCACTGAGTTGGGAGACTATACCCAATCCGGGATCAAGTCCCCTCCCCCCACCGGCAAGGGCAAAACCATTCTCTCCGCACCACTTTCCTCTAAGCCCAAATCTGCAGCACAGACAGCAATTGATATTGCTATGGAGGAAGTTGAAGAGAAAGTGAAGGAGCTCATTGTGGTTTTTGATGAGTACGTCGAATACAGAACGATCAACCACATTGAGATGTTCTTCGGCAAACTCAAACGCCTTCAGAAAATGGAAGAAGAAGTTCTGAAGGGGACTGAGACCGATGATGTTCGGATTGCTGTGCAGCGCAAAGAGCTCTTCAAGGCCAATCAAAGATTCAGACTGGCGTCTCTGCTCTTAACTGCTAAGAAAGCGAACTTCGATCCGAATGTTCAAACTGCCAGAGATGATGGATGTTATTGCTCAATTAGAGATGGATATTCATGCTCTCCAGTTAGCTGTCCGATTTCAACGACAGAAAATCAGCATATCCACTCCAGCAACCAGCCCGGATCATCCCTCTGCCAGCAAGACTCTGGCAGAACCTTTCATTGAGGTTCTTCCCTCTGGAGCAGCAGAACAGATTGCAGATCGTGCAGCAGAACAGACTGCAGATCGCGAAGCAGATCAGACTGCAGACATAGCAGCAGATCAGACAGCGGAGCAGCCATTGCCTCATGCTCCGTCTGCTACAGAAGATGAACCACTGAATGTTTTGTTGGATTCTCCAACAACATCTATTCCTTTGGGATCGTCAGACTCCCACGTTCACATCAGTCCAACCGCAGAACTTGCAACAGTTTGCGCACCAGAGTTCGTCGATCCGGATCTGGTGGTATCCACTGTTGTTGCAGCTCTACAACTTGAGCAGCCTTCCAGACCCAGCACTCCTTCAGTCCAATCCGATGAAGATATGGCTTTCCTACAAGAATTTTCTTCGGATCTGGTCACCTTGATCCGGTCCAAAAGTCACCAAGTTGCTGTATCTTCACTTGTGCCGATTGTTGAAGAAGATGATCATGCTTTGTCGTCATCAGATCACTCTCCAAGCCGACAATCTGATGCACCTCCATTTCTGGCAAGGACTCTTCAGCACCTATCTGACAACTGCATGTCACTCTCTCAACGTGTTCTAGAAGTTCATCAAGGTCAGAGGCTTACAGCTTTGGACTTTGATTCAGTCAAAGAGAAGATGACAGCCAGTATCGGCAGCCTTCAACGCGGACTGAACGATTTGTTCTCTCAGCAAGCCACTTATAAGAACAGTCTGAGAAAAGAGCAGATCGAGCTGGCCACTGAAGTCAGAGCATCCGTCGCCAACTCCCTTCGCGCTCAAGATACTTGTCTTGACGCTATCAGCGCTCAGCTAGCACAAGTTGTAGATTTCTCCAAGAGATTGCTGCTGACAAAAAGGGGGAAAAGAAAAAAAGACTTCAAGCCGCATCAGTCTCATTCTTCAAGAAAATAGATTGTTTATATATTCAGACTGTCTGTATGCAAGACTGTTGATCAATAAAGAAAATCTTTCTTTGTTAAGTCCTTGTTCATTTATTTTGAACTAAACTAAAAGGCTTAATAATAAAAGACTCAATCGATCCAACTTAATTATGTTCATTTATTTTAAACAAGAAGAAGTAATCGATCCGAAAGTATACGCTTCAGAGTTCTTATCAGACTGGTTTAAAAGACTTGGAAGCTAGGTTTTGTCATCATCAAAAAGGGGGAATTTGTTAGTTCCGAACCTTATCGATGAGATTTTAAAGATGACAAAACATATCAGACCGGATCGAGAGAAATCAGACTGACCAGATCGATCGCCCAAAACAGATCAAGCTGATAAGATGACAAAGCATATCAGACCGGATCGAGGGTAATCAGACTGACCAAATCGATAGCTCAAAACAGAACAAGCTGATAAGACATATCACATATCAGACCGGATCGATGGATATCAGACTGACTAGATCGAAGCTTCAGATCGATCTCAATCTTTATCAGATCAGAGCAGTCAAGGATGTATAAAGATTGGCTCTTCAGTCCGAATCATTAACGGCTATTTATTGTAGCATTTAATGTCGTAATTAATGCTACAAAGGACCAAAGACTGAAGATTGCCATAAAAGGTAAGAAGACAAAGAAGAGCTTACCTGACAGTCGCTGAAAGCATGAACCAGAACGGCAAGTATCCTGAAGAAGAAGACTGCAGCTTACTCAGAGAATAAGCAGAGTCAAGAGTTGCACATTAAGGGAAATAATGTCGTTGGTACATGCAACTATAAAAGGATGCAACAACAATACAGAAAGAATGACACACACAGACATACAAGGACACGAGAGACTGATCAATTGAAAAACGCACAAGAAAGCAAATCAGCACAAGCTTACAAGCTCAGAAGCTCTCAAGCTAAAATTATTCTTAAGCACAATTACTTTGTAATATTTGATCATTTAGGATCACTGTGCGCATCTTGTGTAGTCTGTATTGAAAAACAGAAGTGATAAACAAATTGTAACTGTCAGACAGAGAGTGTCTGAGCAGATCGGGTGACTAGGAGTTTCAGACTGGTAGTGGGGTAAATCCAGCCTGAATCGGGTTTGTACAACAGGATTGTATAAATCAAAGTCTTCTAGTATAAACCTTCCTTAATTGGAAGAAGGGGAGACGTAGAAGGATTACACCACCTTCGAACTTCCAGACACATTTTCTGTGTTCTTATCTTTCTGCACTTGTTCTTTCATTCAAGCCATCGAGCCGCTCTTATAAGATCAGACCGTTCCGTACTTATACATTCAGTGGTCTGTTCTATAAAAGAGTTGATTAAGAAACAGATTTCTTTCACTAATCCAAAAGAAATCACAAGGGATTAAATTTTAGAAGGAGTGTTCATTCACCCCCCCCCCCCTCCTCTAAACACTCCGGACCGATCCTAACAGCCACATTTGGGCGATCGATCGGCGAGGGTGGCGATCGATCGCGCCAAATGTGGCGACCGATCGTCGAAGGAACAAAATTTGAGACTCGGGCAGTGTGATCTCGCGATCGATCGGCCCTTTTCAGCGATCGATCGCGAGTCACAAAATGTGATGTTTTTGGTTATTTTTGTAGGATTTTTGGTATTGGACTATTATTGGGTTCTAATATTGAATTGTGTGAATGTGTAGAACCATCCCAGATGGCAACACAACCAAGGAAGTGAAGTCCTACCACATCCTACTTTTGGAAAGGTACGTAGAGGACGTACGGGCACCCAACGGTACATGTATCTAATATACTCATTGTTTGTGCATTCTGGATGCGAGTATATGTGGAATTAAGCATTGTGGATGCAAATACATGTTGAATTATGCATGATGATTGTATATGCATATGATGGTTATTGGTGCACATCCCATGAGTCGTGGTCATCCCTTGATGATTTTAATGCTTGCCGCTATTTGATTTGTTGCCGCTAAATGTGAAGCGAGGGGTGGGAGCGCCGCATTTCACATTTGAGCGTGGTTATCATATAGGGCGAGGAAAGAATATTTGCCGCTCAATGTGAAGCGAGGGGTGGGAGCGCCGCATGTCCATTGAAGCGAGGTTATTCTATGCCGCCTATATGTAAATAAGCGAGGGGCATTAAAATACATTGTGATGGACAGACTAGGGATTGGTGATTGGTATTTGGTGTTGATGAGATGGTATTATGTCATGACATGTCTAGACCATTAAATAATCTATTGATTATACTCATGAGTTATGGTGCAGGGACAACCAAACTGGAAACGTTTAAATGCATGGGAAAAACAGAAAGTGTTTTATTGTGATTTATGCATTTACGCCTTATATTCATATTGTGTTGAATATGAATGATATTATTGCTCATGTTTGCGGGTTGTCCTTGTAGGTACTTTTGGCATGATAAAAAGGGGCTAGAGCGGTTGAGGCGGTGAGCTTGTGAAGACCACTTTTGGTAGATGAAGGACAGGATTTCTTTAGTATAGTGTCTACTCTAGGAGTAGTGTAAAACTATAGTAAATACATTCATTTGATTGGGAATGTAACTAATCCATTGATAGTCCTTATTTTTGGCATGTAATTCTTAAAGCTCATAGTCTCAACACGATCATTTTACTCTGATAATTTATGTTAGCTCTAATTATGCCTTTAATCCGCACTTAAGGAACTAGGGTCCTTACATTATTGGTATCAGAGCAGTGGTTAGAGAACCCAGGAACGAGTGAAGGGTAGCATTAGCATGATTGGCTAGGTGCTTACATTTGAAGCATGTTTATGCATGTAATGCATATTGATGTATATCCTGTTATACTAACATGCTTATTATCATTCCTGTTATCTAACGGCACAACATATATATGTTTGTTTTGGAATTGTTTTAACCCTTGTGTTACAGCATGGCGGCTATGAACTTGGGAAACCTCAATGAAGAGGTGGGTGACGTTGGCAGTGTTAATGCGAGCATTGGTCAGGCAAACCCTTTACCTCCACCAGCTGTAGGCATGGAACCAGTGGCTCAGTTGTTACTACCTGGTGAGATCAGCTTGACTCAGTTTCTGTCTTACCACCCGCCCCGGTTTGAGGGGACAGAATCTGGAGAGGAGGCTGAGGAGTGGCTAGAAAGGCTTGAACAGATATTTGTATCGGCTCCTTGTGCTGTTACAGCATGGCTGAGGCTGGCGGAGTTCCAGTTGGCAAAGAAACCTTTAATGTGGTGGAGGAGCACGGTAATGGAACTGGGAGCACAGGGTGCAGTGATCGATTGGACGCTCTTCAGAACCCGGTTTCTGAACCGGTACTTCTCTGCGGCGGCGAGACAGACGAAAGAGGATGAGTTTGCAAGTTTGAAACAAGGGAGCATGTCAGTATCAGACTATGCTATGCACTATTCTTCGTTGCTGAGGTATGTTCCACACATTGCCACCAGTGGGCACGCCAAGATGAGGAACTTTATGAAGGGGTTACGACCAGAGCTTTTGACCGGGTTATCACCAATAGCCCCACTTCCTTTGATGATGCTCTCACGAGAGCAGAGCTTGCGGAGATTGGAGTTGGAGCCTATCCTAGTGCTGTACCCCCGCAGGCGCCACAACAGAGGCAAGCTACTGATAGCTTGAGGCCCCGAGGAGAATCATTTAAACCTCGTGGTGCCTCTTCATCTTCGCGGTTCAGTGGGAAGAAATCTTATGGTCAGAAACAAGAGAACAAGAAGAATTGGTCGGGCAACCGAGGGCCTGTGCAAGGAAATAGATCGGGGGAGCCAAGGTGCGACAATTGTGGAGGGCCACATTCTTCGAGTAAGTGCCCTACCTGTTATAGTTGTGGCAAGATGGGCCACATCTCTCGGTATTGCCCCACTCGGGGAGGACAGTCAGAGTTTCAGGGAAACAGGCCGAGATTTGATGACAGGACAGTGCACCAGAGGCAGCAGTTTGTGCCTCGACCATCGGGAGGTCAGACAGTGGGACCATCCCAGGGACAGGTGTATGCACTGACCAGAGAGCAGGCTCAGGCAGCCCAGGTGATCGCCGGTACGTGCCATTTATTTACGTACCCTGCTTTTGTTTTGATAGATACAGGTGTCTCCCACTCTTTTGTATCTGTGGGCTTTGTGGAAAGACACCATATGCGCACGTCTTCTCTACCCACGCCTCTCATGGTCTCGACACCCACTGGAAGAAATGTCGTTGCCGATCAGTTTATGGCAGATTGCCTCATTTATTTTGAGGGCAACGAGTTGAAGGCAGACTTGATTGTGTTGGGCATGTCAGACTTCGACTGCATCATGGGTATTGACATTCTGAACAGATATCAGGCAGTGGTAGATTGTCGGCAGAGAACAGTGAGGTTCAGATCTGATTTGGGAATTCAGTGGACTTTTTATGGCAACGGTTCTCGTGCAAAGATTCCGTTGATTTTAGCGATCAAGATGACTCAATTGTTGGAACATGGCCACACGGGCTATCTCATCTATGCCGTGGACACGTCTGGGAAGAATAAAGAATTGAGAGTTGAGGATGTACCAGTGGTGGCAGAATTTACTGATGTATTCCCAGAAGAGATCCCAGGTTTCCCACCGGCTAGAGAAGTCGAGTTTGGGATCGAGTTATTACCAGGGACGTCAACCATTTCTCGTGCTCCTTACAGGATGGCACCGGCGGAGTTGAGAGAATTGAAGGAACAGTTGCAGGATCTCCTTGACAAAGGATATATACGTCTGAGCGTATCGCCATGGGGCACACCGGTTCTTTTTGTAAAGAAGAAGGATGGTTCGATGCGGTTGTGCATCGATTACCGGCAACTGAATAAAGCCACAGTGAAGAACAAGTATCCTCTCCCAAGGATCGATGATCTGTTTGATCAGTTGCAAGGTACCAGACTTTATAGCAAGATTGATTTGAGGTCCGGGTATCACCAAATTTGAGTCAGGGAGGAGGATGTACAGAAGACAGCATTTCGGACTCGGTATGGGCACTACAAATTCTTAGTGATGCCGTTCGGTGTGACGAACGCCCCGGCTGTCTTTATGAGCTTGATGAATCGGGTATACCAACCCTATCTTGATCAGTTCGTCATTGTATTCATCGACGACATTCTCATCTACTCCCGGAGTGAGGAAGAACACGTGAAACACTTGAGGACAGTGCTCCAGATTCTCAGAGACCACCAGTTGTATGCCAAGCTCAGCAAGTGTGAATTTTGGTTGAGCAGTGTAGTGTTTCTGGGGCATGTCATATCTAGCAGCGGGATATCTGTAGATCCCAGGAAGATTGAAGATGTGATGGAGTGGGCTGCACCCACTTCTGTGCCTGAGATACGGAGCTTCCTTGGTTTGGCCGGTTATTATCGACGCTTTGTCGAGGGATTTTCAAAGATCGTCAAGCCATTGACACAGTTGACCCAGAAGGGAGTACCATTCTTTTGGTCAGAAGCTTGTGAGGAGAGCTTCCAGGAGTTGAAGCACCGTTTGACGACGGCGACAGTATTGGTAATTCCTACGGAAAACTCCAGATCTGTTTTGTATACCGATGCATCACTTCAGGGCCTTGGGTGTGTACTGATGCAAGATAAGCATGTGGTAGCTTATGCATCGAGGCAGTTGAAGCCGCATGAGACTAGATACCCAGTCCATGACTTGGAATTGGCGGCTATCATCTTCGCCCTGAAGATTTGGAGACATTATTTGTATGGTACTTCGTTTACCATATATACGGATCACAAGAGCCTCAAGTTTTTATTCACTCAGGCGGAGCTGAACATGAGGCAGAGAAGGTGGATGGACTTACTCAAAGACTATGATTGTGAGATTGAGTACCATCCCGGAAAAGCTAATTTGACAGCAGACGCTTTGAGCCGGAAAGTGAGGAGTTCTGCTGAGGACGTCATCCATTTGTCGGCTATGATGACCTCCTATTGCCATCTAGGCTATGATTTCAACATAGATGCATCACCTGTGTATGTATCGACCTTGTTAGCTGAGCCAGATATCTATGAGAACATCAGGAGAGCTCATAAGTCAGATGGTGAGGTTCAGAGATGGTTATCTTTAGTACATCTTGGTCAGCCAACGAAATTCAGAGTGGCCGATGATGGATCCTTGAGATTGGGTAACCGTTGGGTGGTTCCGAGTACGCCGGAGTTGCGTAGAGGGATCTTGGAGCGAGCTCATAGTAGCAGACTTAGCATCCACCCAGGCGGGAAGAAGATGTATAAAGATCTGCGTGGTCAGTTTTGGTGGAAGAGAATGAAGTATGCCGTCGTCACTTTTGTTAAGAGGTGCTTGATCTGCCAGCAGGTTAAGGCAGAGAGACAGAGACCTGGCGGCGAATTGAAGAGCTTGGAGATACCGAAGTGGAAGTGGGAACACCTTTCCATGGACTTCGTAACTCACCTGCCGAGGAGTACTTCAGGTTTTGATGCTATCTGAGTGATTGTGGATCGATTGACTAAGGTAGCTTATTTCATCCCCTATAGCATGACTTTCACCTTTTTGAGGATGGCACAGTTGTATATTCGAGATCTGGTGAGATTGCATGGGATCCCCATTTCCATAGTGTCGGATCGAGATCCACGATTCACATCTCATTTTTGGGAGGGTCTTCAGTCAGCCTTGGGAACTGAAGTTAGATTGAGCACTGCATATCATCCTCAGACGGATGGCCAGACCGAGCGTACTATCCAGACGCTCGAGGACATGTTGAGGGCTTATGTATTGGAGTTCGATGTTTCTTGGCAGGATTCGGTGGCCTTGGTAGAGTTCTCTTATAATAACAGCTACCAGGCAAGCATTCAGATGGCTCCTTTTGAAGCTCTTTATGGCAGACGGTGTAGATCACCCTTGTGTTGGGATGACTTGGACCGCAAATCGGTCGGAGGACCTGAACTGATCCGAGAAATGGAAGAAAAGATAAAGATGATAAGGCAGAAAATGAAAGCAGCCCAGGACAGACAGGCAGCTTATGCGAATAAACGGCGGAGACCGTTGGAATTTCAGTTGGGAGATAAGGTCTTTTTGAAGATCTCGCCTTTCAGAGGCGTTGTGCGATTTGGGATGCGCGGAAAACTGTCTCCGAGGTATGTTGGACCGTACGAGATTTTGCAGCGCATTGGCACCTTAGCTTACCGACTGGCTTTGCCACCTTCTTTATCGGGTATACATGATGTGTTTCATGTATCGATGCTGTGGAAGTATGAGCCGGATCCATCTCATGTGTTGCAGCCTTCCGAGGTTCAGTTAGAATCCGATGCGTCTTATGTGGAACGGCCTGTTAGATTTTGGATCGAGCAGACCGCAGACTTCGGAACAAAGTGATACCTATGATCAAGGTTCAGTGGGATCGCAGGGGTGACGAGGAGGCTACGTGGGAGACGGAGCGGCATATGATGCAGCACTACCCGGAACTATTCTCTGGTATGTGATTATGTTTAGTTTCTTTTTGGGGTAAGTGCATGTGATTTTGAGGACGAAATCTTATAAGTAGGGGAGTATTGTGATATCCCCGAAATAATTAATTGCAATTTGGGCATTAATTGTGTTTATATGATTAATCATGGTGGTAATTGATATATATGTGCTGGATTTAATTATCATATGGAAATGCATGGTCACATGGAAAGAGTGACCCGGGAGTGCATTTCAGGGTACATGTTGTGCATGTTGGGAGAATTGTATATTAGCATGATTTATTTGTTATGATTATCAATTAAATGGAAAGCATGAGTTTAATTATGATTTTGGTGCATTTTGGTGGAATGCCTTTTAAATATCATGTTGGGATGTTTAATACATCATGTTAGTTGTGGGGAGTCAATTTGACTTGCTTTAAAACCTCTACCCCCACCTTTACCAAATCACTTTACTAAATTCCCCAAATCCTCCTCTCATTTTCGTTTTTGACCAAAGAGGTGGAGAGAAATCCTTCCAAAAACCTTGATTTGTGGAATTTGTTGGGAGATTTGGAGTCCCCAAGAGGTATGGATACCTCCTTGTTGTTTTTGTAGAGTTTGATTTGAGTTTGAAATGGTTTTGAAGGGTTTTGGAAATGGGTTATTTTGGGTGGGAATTATTTTGGTTGAATGTTGAGTTTTTGAGATGTTTAAAGTGTATATGGAAGGTTATTATGTGTTTAATGTTATTGGTTTGATGGTAGGGGAGTTGGTATGGATTGGAATGGAGTTTTGGAGCATTAATGGCGATTTTTCGCGACACAGGACTCGGCGATCGATCGCCCGTTTTTGGCGATCGATCGCGAGGTAGCAGTACGCTCCAGAAGCTTATGGCGATTGATCGTTGCATTTGGGCGATCGATCGGCGAGGGTGGCGATCGATCGCGCCAAATGTGGCGATCGATCGCCGAAGGAACAAAATTTGAGACTCGGGCAGTATGATCTCGTGATCGATCGGCCCTTTTCAGCGATCGATCGAGAGTCACAAAATGTGATGTTTTTGGTTATTTTTGTAGGATTTTTGGTATTGGACTATTATTGGGTTCTAATACTGAATTGTGTGAATGTGTAGAACCATCCCAGGTGGCAACACAGCCAAGGAAGTGAAGTCCTACCACATCCTACTTTTGGAAAGGTACGTAGAGGACGTACGGGCACCCAACGGTACATGTATCTAATATACTCATTGTCTGTGCATTGTGGATGCGAGTATATGTGGAATTATGCATTGTGGATGCAAATACATGTTGAATTATGCATGATGATTGTATATGCATATGATGGTTATTGGTGCACATCCCATGAGTCGTGGTCATCCCTTGATGATTTTAATGCTTGCCGCTATTTGATTTGTTGCCGCTAAATGTGAAGCGAGGGGTGGGAGCGCCGCATGTCACATTTGAGCGTGGTTATCATATAGGGCGAGGAAAGAATATTTGCCGCTCAATGTGAAGCGAGGGGTGGGAGCGCCGCATGTCCATTGAAGCGAGGTTATTCTATGCCGCCTATATGTAAATAAGCGAGGGGCATTAAAATACATTGTGATGGACAGACTAGGGATTGGTGATTGGTATTTGGTGTTGATGAGATGGTATTATGTCATGACATGTCTAGACCATTAAATAATCTATTGATTATACTCATGAGTTATGGTACAGGGACAACCAAACTGGAAGCGTTTAAATGCATGGGAAAAACAGGAAGTGTTTTATTGTGATTTATGCATTTACGCCTTATATTCATATTGTGTTGAATATGAATGAAATTATTGCTCATGTTTGGGGGTTGTCCTTGTAGGTACTTTTGGCATGATAAAAAGGGGCTAGAGCGGTTGAGGCGGTGAGCTTGTGAAGAACACTTTTGGTAGATGAAGGACATGATTTCTTTAGTATAGTGTCTACTCTAGGAGTAGTGTAAAACTATAGTAAATACATTCATTTGATTGGGAATGTAACTAATCCATTGATAGTCCTTATTTTTGGCATGTAATTCTTAAAGCTCATAGTCTCAACACGATCATTTTACTCTGATAATTTATGTTAGCTCTAATTATGCCTTTAATCCGCACTTAAGGAACTAGGGTCCTTACAGTGTGGTTGCAGGAATTAAATGTCCAGCTTTAGCGCCTAAACAAACTCTTTTGGCCGATTCTTAACTGTCGATTTCTCGGGCATCGAAGTTCCGATTTTAAATTTCTTACAGATCCAGCAACTTAATCTCATGGGTAATCCAATTGTTCCATCAATTTCTGGAAATAATTTTCGAAATTACCCATTTGAGCCGCTCTTTTCTCGTTCTCGCCTCTTATTCAGACTGAATGAAAGTGTCTAAAAAATTAATATTATTCAACACTTTTCCAGTATTAACTTTGTACAAAGTTGGTATTAAATCTTTTAAAATCGGTATTAACATAGTACAAAGTTGGTATTAAAATATAATAATACATAAAAATATGTAATTTTGCAGATTTAAACTATTTATTTTTTGGTTCGAAATTGGTATTATTCAACACTTTTCAGCATTAATTATGTACAAAGTTGATATTACATCCATTTGAAATCGGTGTTAATGTAGTGAAAAGTTGGTATTAAAATATAATAATATTAAAACATGTAATTGTGCAAATTAAACTATTTTATTTTTTTGTTTGAAATTTGTATTATTCAACACTTTTCCAATATTAACCATGTACAATGTTGGTATTAAATCCATTTAAAATCGTTATTAACGTAGTGTAAAGTTGGTATTAAAATATAATAATACATAAAAACATGTAACTGTGAAAATTAAAAGAGTTTTATTTTTTGGTTTGAAATTGATATTATTCAACACTTTCCACTATAACTATGTAGAAAGTTGGTATTAAATCCATTTAACATCTGTATTAACGTAATGCAAAGTTGGTATTAAAATACAATAATATATAAAAACATGTACTTTCTCAAATTTTGGTACTAGTTAATTAAATTGATATTAAACATATACAATTTTGATAATAGTCGCACATCAATAATTATGTCTTATATATTGATATTATACAATTTTGGTACTAGTTAAACAATAATAATTAAATCTTCTATATTGACGTTAAACTTCTATATCGAAGAAATAAGCAATATCAATTTCAAACAACACTAACAACATTTCTGTAGAATCAACTAAATTATTGTTAATCTTCTATATCGAATTAAAAAATATCAACATAGAAGACTTTATAGAAATATAGAACATTAACATCAACTTAGAAAAATTGTTATCGTTGCAAGTGCACTTAGTACAATTACATGTTTTTATGTATTACTATATTTTAATACCAATTTGGTATTACTTTAATACGGATTTTATATGGGCTTAATACCAACTTTGTACATAGTTACTACTAGAAAAGTGTTGAATAATACAAATTTTGAACCAAAAAAAAATATAGTTTTAATTTGAACAGTTACATATTTTTATTTATTATTATATTTTAATACCAATTTTGTACTAATTTAATACCGAGTTTATATGGACTTCATACCAACTTTGTACATAGTTAATACTGGAGTGTTGAATAATACCAATTTCGAACCAAAAAATAAAATAGTTTTAATTTGCACAGTTACATATTTTTATGTATTATTATATTTTAATACCATTTTTGTACTACTATAATACCGATTTTATATGGACTTCATACCAACTTTGTACATAGTTAATACTGAAAAAATGTTGAATAATACCAATTTCGAACCAAAAAATATAATAGTTTTAATTTGCACAGTTACATATTTTTATGTATTATTATATTTTAATAACAACTTTGTACTATGTTGATACATAATTTAAAGGAGTTAATACCAACTTTCTATATAGTTAATACTGAAAAAGTGTTGAATAATACTAATTTCAAACCAAAAATTTAAAATAGTTTTAATTTGTACAATTACATATTTTTATGTATTATTATGCTTTAATACCAATTTTGTACTAATTTAATACCGATTTAACTAGATTTAATACCAATGTTGTGTAAAAATTTAATACCAATGTTGTGTAAAAATCCTTTATCGCAAGCGCACGGTGGTCAAGTTTTAGTATAAAAGATGTCGAACCCACAGAGATTGAATATAAAGTTAAATCTAAGTACTGAATTAAAATAATCTTTGCTTTTTCTAGAGAATCGAAAGGTTGAGTGTTTTATCCAAATAATAAAAATCAATTAACTAAATCAAATCTTGAGTTGGGGAGAAATCACTTAGAAACGAATCAAGGAGTTCGATTTCACTTGTTCATCCACTACACTTATCATTCATTGATTTCAATATTATGGATTTTCCTAGTTTACTAGCCGAGAATTCTTATTTATTTTCTACTCCCTCTCTCCAGTGTTAAGCAGAAGTAATCATCTAACATTAATCTTGATATCTCTATCTAAGATCAACTATCAAACAATTGTAATTGCACAGTAATTCCTTTAACAACTTCTATGGAGTTATAGGCATCTCGAACAATATAACTTCCATGATATGAATCCCTTCCTTCATATTCACAACCCCCCTCTCTCGAGTGATAGAACACAAATATAGCATCATTCAATCAATGGCCAGTAGATCAAAAGCATTAAGAATAGGGAAACATAAATAAACCATATGAAAATCCAAATACTTCAATCAATTCATAATAAGCGTAGTTTCAAAACAAGCTACTGCTGTTCTTGAGCCGGCGCTTTCAACTTCAGGAGATGGCGAAGAATCCATCAAAAAGTTAAAACAACAACAAATTGTTTTCCAAAAAAATAAATTAAACGAATATTTTCCTGAATTTTGACAGATGAAATCGTGGATTATATATCTAGGGTTAATGGGTTCTAAATCTTGGACAATATTCTTGACCTGATACTGCTTCTTCTCATCTCAGAGCAGCTCAATTATATAGTCATCTTCATGTTTGTTAGGGTTTCAGATTTTCAGAAGTGTGACGAAAAAGGATGAACTGCAGTTGAAGCTATGAATCATGAATTTATACAACCCTCCAGTACTCGATAAGGCCCGATAAAAAATTTTAATTTATTAATTTTGTTTATCCTTCAAAACAAATTCTCCTTTTTGTTCTTCGTTCTCCGACGAACGCCTCCGTCTCGTGATGGAATTTCTCCTTTTTGTTCCGAGCCGTTGTCGTCTCTTTTCTCCTTCTCCAACCCTAGCCTCCTTTTCTCTAAGTCTGAATGTGTATCTCAATCCTGAATAATCACCTTTCGTTCCTTCATTCTTTTCTTTTAAGTCCCGTGCATCAGATAAGGAAAGCAGCAGAAATTTCCAAAACTCTGTTGGCATATTTACGCCACTAAACTGGCGTAACTACGCCTAGTGATGTGTTAAAAACATGGCTTCCCGCATGACTGGCATAATTACGCCACGGTAATGGCGTAACTACGCCTCAAAGTGGCGTCACCACGCCTAACTAAAATCTCAAATGTCGTAGCCTTGGCGTAGCTACGCCAAAAACTGGTGTAGTTACGCCTAATGTAACTTTTCAAAATGCAACTGTCGTAGCCTTGGCGTCTTTACGCCTGATAATGGCGTAGCTACGCCAACTTCTTTGATGGAAACCTTGGAATTTTTTACTTCAATTCATCCTTTCAATCCGCCCTTTGCACCCTTTTAGTCCACAAATCACGTAGTTACCTGGATTCCTGCAAGACAAGACAGAACAATACCAAAAATGTAATTCTGATCGAAAACTAGCACTAAACCATGTAAAATAAGAAGAAATATAAATGTATAAAATACACTTATCAACCAACATTCTAAATAGTTAATACCGAAAAAGTGTTGGATAATACTAATTCCTGAAGCACTTTCATTCATCCAAGAAAGTCACCTCACACAACAAACCCATTAATTTGTTTTTTTAAAAGCAATGGTATTTTAGTCAATTTGGCTAGGTAGGGAGCTTAAACAAATAAAACTTTGACAGCATGAAGTCAAACAACAATTTTCTGAACTAAAAATTTTGGCTTTGGAGCTTTAGGGATATTAATTACATGTATAAAGATAATAGTTATTGATGTACACTGAGGCCTGTTTAAATTTGTTTTCAATTACATGGGTAAAGATAATCTAACATACATCCATTTTCTTTGATTTGGAAAAATTATTGCATTGGGAATCTTTTTTTTTTTTTTAAAGTTCTTTATCAGAGACTACTCAACTATCACATAATGAAAGGAAGACTAAACTTATTGCTTTTTCATGTATAAACTTTATTTTATTCTCTTGTATAATTAAAGGGACTATCCACATCTTCTCTTTTTCTGTTCTTTTCTTTTCTTTCTTTTCTTTATGATATGATACTACTTATTTTATTATTTCATCTATACTATTAATAATATTTAAGGCCATCTTTGGTCCAACATGCTTGAGACCAAAATATTTTACCATTTTATCCCTTTTATTTGGTTACAATTTACAATATTACCCTTGCCAATATTAATAATTACAATTGCACCTAACTTCAAATTACCATATTCTCCTTGCCAATATATGTAATTACAAAATTATCTTATTCGTAAATTACCATATTGTCATAAACAACTCCATAAAAAATAAATAATATTATTTTAATTAAATTAAAAATAAAATTCCACAGTTACCACCCAATTTTATAAAACACCCAACTATTATATAGCGTATGCGTACATGGGACACTAATATAAATAATAGCTAGCTGGCTTTTAAAAAGTATACCCTATTTATGTGGGCCTTTACCAGGCAATTATAAAAAGTATACCCTATATATATATATATATAGTATAGACAATTTTATTGTAACAAATATATTTCATCCAGCCCATGAGTATTCCCAAAAAAGTAATTAGCTTGTACCAGGGTTCTTGCATCGATTATGAACCTTTATAATTATATTTTTTCATCCTTTCACGATATCATATTATTACAATAACATAAATATTCAAGTTGGTTATATTACTAATTTATTTTATTTAATTTTATAAAACTTTTAATAATATTAAATCATATATTATGTATATCTATTTTAAAATTTTATCTTAGGGAATTAAAGTGTTAAGTGAATAACTATTTTAGGAACTAAATAATTTGATAAACATAAAATTTTGGATGTAATATTAAAAAGCTAGATATATTATATTATATATTATATATTGTATGTTTATATCTGTTAAATAAATGATATAATTTAGTAAGTTAGGTATCAAACAAAAGGGAAATAGCTGTCTCAATTATAGACCCCATCAAGTTTGAACAATAAAGAATTTTATCCTTATAGTTTAAATAATATCGTCTATTATTTTTATGTCAAATAATAAGAGATATAATAATTTTTCCTATATCTAATACGAACAAGAGAAAGTGATATTGTAATGCAGTTATGTATATATGTTTATCAGTTATTGTTCAAATTAGTTTTTTCAAATATGTATTGATATTATTTGTTTTACTATCCCATTACACATATATAAATTGGAAGGCAAAGTGTTCCAGCAAACTCATGCCTCTATCTTCTCTGCAACACTCTCAGATATGGATAATGCACTCCCACAAAAGAAGCTAGAAAGTAAGAGAAAAACTATTCCTATTCGCAACATTCGCATCTTTACTAGTTGTAGCCATTGTAGCCGCTACAATTGTCCAATCCCGAAAGAATGGAGCCAACAGCGGCATGGAAGTCCACTTGGCAGCCACACTGTACCCGGAGCTCTTTCTGTCCACTGTCCACGCGGCGGCGACGGCTGCCTCCCTTGTCATAAAGAGCAGCAAAGATGTACTCTTGACTGCCCTTAACTACACCATGAGGAATTACTTCACCATTGAGAAAACAGCCGCCTGCATGATTGCATGGAAATGATCGAAGACACACTGGGTAGCTTCGTAGTAAAGAGGTCGAGTTGTAGTATTACGGATTCAAGAACTACACCTTGGCCGAACACAAAGAAAACCTTGAAACTCTACTAAGCGCCGGGCAGAAAAATCAAGATTCTTGCCTGGACGGATTCTCACACGGGGACGCTGATGAAAAAAGTCCTCAAGGCCCTGATTAAGGGTCAAATGCACGTTTTCCGGCTTGTTATCAATGTGTTAGCCATAATCAAGAACTTGTCAGACACAGAAATTGCTGCGAATAAGTTTCCCAACTCCAACTTTCTGCTCAAGGAAGGAAGCTTGGAGAGGATAGCGAGTGGCCCGCATGATTGTCCGCCGGAGACAGGCGCTTGCTGCAGTCAACTACGGTCTCCTGATGTTATGGTGGCGGCTGATGGAAGTGGGAATTACCGGACGGTCTCGGAAGCTGTGATGGCAGCACCTCCTTCAATTCCGCCACCTGGGTGAGTCCTCCAATTCTTTATTATTAATATCTTTTTTATTCGTTTTCTTGCTTGCTTGTCGCTACTAACATGTACTTCTACAATTTAAGCCATGAACTTGGTAACTTTGTTCGGTATTTGTGAAAAAAATATATAATCAAAATGCTATGAAAATATTTTCAGAATAATTAATGTTGTTATCAGAGTAATTTTTACCTTAAATTCATAGATAATATAACAATAAGCAGATAAATAACCCTTAACTTAGAAAATATTACAGAATTCAGAATCCGTCAAGTTTTTTAATATCTTAGGAACAAGTTATAATAATACACTGAACACCTATTCATTTCATTGGCTTAAAGCTGGTGTAAGCTTATAACAACAGTCTCTTTAACATTAATACTATGTCAGGTTCTAATTCCTAACCTGATAAAATGTATTTATCAAAAGAATGATTATAATCATGAAGATTGGATTGAATTTAACACAAGTATATGTCTTCTTTATCTTCTAAAACAGTACTTCTTTATAAAACAATACTTCTTTAAATTCTAAATGAAAATAAACAGTACATGCACTAATAATATACACCGTATGATAATTTGACATATTTGTCAAAAGAAAAGTTTCTTCTTTATAAAAGCTGAGTCGAGTCATGTCTCTCACAAATTTTTATAAAAGAATCTGCTCCTTGCTTTATAAAAGCTTGTTGGCCAATATGTCTTCTTCTTTTGTTTTTGTTTGTAAAAGCTGTCGAGTACCCTCGTTTTCTTTTATAAAAGTTGGTCAAAAAGATTGTGGGAGTATGATGACGTCATTACGTATGATAATTCTTCTCTGCAGATGTGCAGATGCTTGTGATTTCTTTAGTGTCTCTTTTAGAGTCAAGGAAATATCATCAATCGAGATATCATCTGGGTCTTGTTAATCTTGAAAATCTTCAAGATTTTTGGAATTTATTACCCTCATCTGCCTCTCATGCATCATCTAAAGAACAAATCATACGTTTCCATTCAGGAATTTGGTTAGGATCGCAGAAGAATTATTCTACGGTTAAAAAGAAAATTTTAGCCATAATCTTATTTATTTCAAGATTTCAAGATAATCTTTATAATAAATCTTTTCTGTTAAGAATAAATTGTAAGTCTGCAAAAGAAATTTTACAAAAAGATGTCAAAAATATAGTGTCAAAGCAAATTTTTGCTAGATGGCAAGTTATACTCTCAGTTTTTTATTTTGAGATTGAATATATTAAAGGATCATCTAATTCACTACCATATTTTTTAACTAGAGAGTTCGTACAAGGAAAATGTTCACATTCTACAGATGAACAAGTCAAAGATTCAAATGTCAAATGATTATGCAATTCGAACAACTCAAAATCAATTCACGGTTCTTGCATATTTTCCTCCTTTAACCTATACCCAAGCAGCTCAAACTTCCCTACTGCAAAATACACCTGAATGTTCCAGACAACAACAACCTCAAAATTCACCTTATTTTACTAAATCAACAGTTGAACACCTTACCGTGACAAGATTTCCAACTGCTCCAGATTTCAATACACTAAAAGGTATAATTCAATGTTTTATCCTCAAGGTTGCCATTGGTATCCACAAGACTCATTAAAAACTAAAAGATTTAGGATACATTACTAATTTACTGCTTTTGAACTGGACTTAAGATGAGTTTGGAGTAACTGTTCTTCTTAGGCTTTTAAGTTAGCATTTAATGGATGAGTGGGTTTTGTATTTATTTCTGCTAGGTTATTTGGAGGCTATTTAATCTTTTCTCATGTTTTGAGAAATTTGAGGATGACTTCTTGATTACATTAACAAGTTGAGTAATTTTGCCACCATTTAATTTTTGAATTCTCTAACAATGGAAATAGGATAAGATTTGGGATAAAATTGTTGAAATTGGTAAGTCCAACAAAAAATCCATGGGATTTTGAATTCTGAAAAATACCAAATGTTTTTCGAAACCAGTACATGATGCATTTTTTATAAAACTTTGAAATGTCAATTTAACCTCGGGGGAAAGGATCTCAACAGATGGACCAAATTTAATCCACCAATCGTAGAACTACTGGGAAATTTTTGACAAAATTTGTATGAAAAATGTGAAAAACCAGCAAATGGTCTTTTGAAAATGTGTACTACCTGGCCATTTTGTAATCTGGATATGTATATCCTTTTGGATTAAATTTTTTTGAAAAATTCTTATGTGAGAATGGAATAGTCCATTTTTCTTGGTTGCAAACCTTTTTAATAATACATTTTGAAAATGCAACCCTAGAAGGGATTGCTTTCATTTGAGTTCTTCTTTGTAGGCTGCTCATTTGGAATCTCAGGTGGGTTTTCTTTGATCTTTCTTGGATTGATCTTCAAACTCCTGATTTGAGCTCCCAAGACTAGTATTTATAGCCTCCAATAATGATATATATGTTAGACACAAGAATATGTCTGTTGGAAAAGGTTTTGCACGATTCCCGAGCTTGCAACAGTCATATTCTGGTTTCTGGGATATCTTATGTGTTTCGGATCGGACTGATTGGATCAGCTTGGACAGATTAGTCTAGCCAAATCAGCTTGGACAAATCAGTCTGGCGATCAGCTTGGACAAATCAGTCTGGACGGATCATTCTGGACAGATCAGTCTGGTGCAAGACAAGCTTGATACAAAATAGTTTGATAAACTTGATGTTCTGATCTGTTGTTTGTAGATCTTGATTCTTTGATTTCTGGGCAAAGTGATGAACATAAAGGATAAAAGTTGTAGTCCTTTGTCTTGGCTTTCCAAAGAATCAAGAATCACTCGATTCCGAGTTCGTATGTGATCGGGCTGCTCGATATACCAGACCATGCGCATGCTGAAACATTCCATGTTTCAGCACCAAGACCAGCAAATTGCAGACTTCTTTTGGCCTTCTTAAACTCCGATTCAGCTCTCGGCTCCTAAAGATTACTTGTAGGTCATTTATTAGCATTTCAACCCATACTGGATCGTCTCGTTCCGATAAGCGAGCTAAGAGTTATGTCCAACAGAGTGACATCCAACTCGATCTTCCAGGCGCCTTTTCGCATTGATAACATTCGAACTAGCCGATCTATTGTGAAATATGACTTTTAATATTTTGAGTTGGCTGTTCAACCTCTTTGGAAGCACGCTATTTCGATATTCGAGCTATGAGATATGATTGAAACAATCTGCTCTGCTAGGATTTCTATCTTGGTCCATCTTGATATTTTCAAGCTACTTTTTTGTAATTCATTAAGCTCTAAATCATTCACTGCACACTTGATGAATTATGTTAACAAAACAATAACAAGTTTTGCTAACATCAAAATCAAGATTATTCTGGTTCCCAAAACCCAACACTTGAGTTTCACATGTATGTTTCCATTCACGCTTAATTCGTGATTGGCGTTTCCACTGACTATAGTTTTTAAGTTTTGCAATGCTATTATGTTCAGAATCTTCATAACCAACTTTTACAGCTAGGTTAATTATATGACATGCACATCTAACATGGAAAAAACTTCATCAAGTATTGATTTTAATTGTATTTTTAAATCACGTACTGCCAATGCATTATTTGTTGTGTTGTCAAGTGTAATAGAAATTTTTTTATCTACAATTCCATGGAACCTACAAACGCTAAAAATATATCTAGCAATCAAGATGCCAATGTGAGAAGAATGTATTTCATCAAGTGAGAAAATTCGTTTTTTGCATGCATCAATTATCATCAATCCAATGACAAGTAACAACAAGAAATGGAAGTTGTTTAATGTTCGTCCAAATATCAGTTGTTAAATTAGCTCTGCAGTTATAGTAGAAAGATGCTCAATAAAGATCGACGATATCCATACAATTTTTTCTAAATGTGTGTCTAGAAATATGTTTAAAATCTGGTTGGATATCAGAAGCAAATTCAACAAAGTCGTCTTGTTCAGATAACAAGAAAGGAAGTTCACATCTAATAACAAAGAGAACTAGTGACATGCGGTTTATTGCAAGTGTTAAAATAAAAAAATTGTTGTTTGAGAATTAATTTGTTGTTGAGTCGGTTCCCTACCTATAGGTTGTAGAGTAACCTCGTTTTATATATTTTATAAACAACAGAAGCTTTGTTCGTACCTGATTTTGTAACCATATCGAAATGATCCCAAACCTTGCTTCTTTTGGGACGGTTACTTGGGCAACTCGCAGCGGTAGTAGTTTATCAATGACCCACCGGGCACCGTATTTTGGACAGCGGCAGGTTCTACAGCGTCGTCCACTTCTTCAACATCGAAAGCATCATCGAAGTCGGGAAAAAATCAAAATTTTCTTGTACTATAGGCGGAATTGAAGGAGCACGACCGCCACGACCATTGGTAGAAGAAGATGCCATCATACTATTGAGAATATAATTAGCTCAACAAAAGTTACAAAACTAATAAAAAGATGATGATAACAGATTGATAATAAAATTGCTAGAATAAAATTGTACGGAATAAAATTGTAAGTAATATTGGAATTAGATGAGAAAATGATAGAGTATGAGAATTGTTTGAGTAAGAAAGTAGGATGGAAATGGTGTTGGGTAAAGGGATATTTCTAGGTTATAAAAAAAAATTATTTTTAAATAATAATGTAGTCCAACAGCTACTAGCCATTGAGCAGCAAGCTCGCTGCCAGTGGGCCTTACTTTTTTTTCTAATTAAAAAAACATTTGTTCCTGTTCCAAACCGGAACCGTTGCTGAATCGGATCGGATCCGTAGGGACCGCAACCCCCAGTTTGGCGATTTCGGTCCAACGAAACCAGTCCGATCCTGGTTAAACGCGGATCGGACTCCAGTTTGGGACCAGTTTAAAGCGGGTCAGACTCCAGTTTAGGATTGGGTTAATCTTTCTCAGTTCCGAAAAGGTTATAACCGGTTCGGTTCTGGACCGGGTCTGATTAAACCGGCATGTTAAGCAGCTTGAATCCATACATACACAAACACCCCTCTGCAACATCATGGACAAATCAGGGATTTAAGGTAAATACCCCATTCTTACCCGATTACGGCATTTCTAAAAACAAAAACGACCGTTCCACCTTTATGGCCGTGATTATCAGTGTTACGAAGCATCTTGTATAAAATTCATCTCGGCCACTGTTGTTCCGGTTATGTGATAACGGCGTTAAAGAGAACAATGGCCTAGATACGTGGGGAAGTTCAGCTGAACGAGTCTCAGATCGGAGGTGGCGGCAATCTTGCAGTTCTGTATGACGATGTTGGTGCTCTAGTTGGGATTGTAGCAGCCTTGGCTGTGAGCATGTTGCTGTGGCCAGAGTTTGGGCGGCGGTCATGACTGTCGTAACGCTGGATGACTATTTTTGGCGTTTTTTGAATATGAAATCGACGTATATTGACGGAGGGAATGGGTGTAAATGGTGTCTTGGTAGGCGAGGATGTCGCATTTGTAGAAGTTGCAGAGGTCGGTGTCTACGCGGAGGGCAACGACCTGATGTTTCGATGGCCCCGCCGTGTTTTGAAAGGTGATGTCTCGGGCTAAGAACCCGATTCCGACCACCGCTGCATGCAAAAGATCATTTTCTTTGATCAATAAATGTTGGGGAAAACAGTACACCCATTGAAAATTTTAAAAAAATTTAAAAATTAAAAAAAATGAAAAAGTTTCAGAAACCATTTTCAATTTTAATACCCACCCAAACCTCAAGTGTCGTATTTTATTGGCCACACTTTCTAATATGCACATAAAGTGCACATAGGATTACTAGTGTATTATTAAAGAAAAGTCACATAAATAACTTACTTTAAAAATTTTACATGTGTGGAAAATTATATATCTTTTCACCTTTGAAATTAAAAACTATGATAAAAATGAAAAGTGTATAATGTTAAATTAATCAAATTTATATACTCATTCATAAATTATTTTGTTCTCTTTATTTTAATAATAATTTTAATAAGTTCAATTTTTTAAATTTCTTTTTATCTCATTATATATATATATATATATAGGTGTGTCGATTAGGGTGTTTTGTACTGTTATAGTTCAAACATAGACGATTTTTATATTCTGTAAAAGTCCTAGGTTTGTGATGAATGCATAGGAGGTCTTGAATGGTATAAGAGCCAATTAGGTCATAAGTGTAAGTAGTGGATGATAAGAGTTAATACAAGTAGCCTTATTCAAATGAATTTAGACCTCATCAAGAAAGAGAATACTGTTAAGAACAGTATGGTACAAGAATATGATGTACCTCAGAATTTAGAATCATTAAATCGATGGACAATTCCTAAAATTGAAACTAAACTTATATATAAGTTAGGAGCTTTTGAAAGATTAGGAATCAAACAAACTGTGAAAACCACTGAAGAAGCAGTATCATTAAATAATAAGGAAATGGTTTTAAAATTACTTAGTGAAAATGATATTTTACTTTATATTGAAACTCATAAATTTCTTCATATTGGTTTAGCGCAAATTGCTTAGAAGAATTACCAGAAAGCTTTATAGCAGCTTTAAGAGATAGTAGAAATTTAAACTGGAAACAATCTTTGATTGGAATTATAAAATCTAGTTTGGCTCATGGCCCTGTTTCTTTTGATGTTTATCCAAATTTATAATTATCATTATCTGATATTAATATATTAGATGTTTTAACATTAAATGTTAAAACCCATGGTTATAATTATGCTCCAGGAACAGAAATAATTTGTATATGTTATCGTATTTATTATAAACCTTTGCATACATTAAATCCTCAATGTAGGAGAATGGACAAACCAATTAATGAAAAAGTACTAATTGAAACTAATTTTAATTGATCAAATATTACAACTCGAAGAGCCAGTAAATGAGATGAAATTGTTTTCCCTTATAACTGGACAATTGAACATGCAATTCATGTTATACCAGAATTCAAACAATTTAGTAGATGTTATACAAACAAATGATAGTTCAATTAAATTACAATTTGAACCAAATAATCAAAAAAAAAATATTACAATCTATACCTAGATTTTAAGATCTAAATCATCTAGGTCATATTCATCTTTCTCTCATATTTCTCCCTCACATTTCTCCAATGGAAGAAAATAATTCTCCACATAGAGCTTCAACATCTACAGTACCGAATCCAATTGATAATTTACAACATGAAAGAATAAGTAAATTATATATTAATCCAGACAATATAGTCAGAGGATTAAAAGAATCAGAAATAACTGAATAAGAAATGAATTTTTCTTTATGAATAATACACCAAAAATAGATTTTAGCCCTGGATCTAGTGCCAGACAGAAAATAAAAAATGAATTCAATCAACCTAAATGAGAACAATTTAGAAAATGGTTTTTTGACAACATCTCAAAAAACAACCAAACTTTATTACATAATGAATTTTATAAATTCTATTCTGATCAAAATTCTTATATACCATTTATACCATGGTTTATATCCATATATGTTGAACCTTATATTCAAATATTAGAAAGGACATAAAAACTTTCTAATGGAAATATTTTGAAAAATTTATATCCTCCTCAACAACCATTTGAAATTGAAAAAGAGGGAACAATTCTTAATTTTTCAGTATTTTCAAAATTATTAGAAAATGAAACTTTACAACTTACATGTCAACATATTAATAAATTGTTAAAACAACAAAATTATACAAATCTTTTCCTTATTATATTAGGAGAATAAATTAATTTATTACACAACCAAATTGAAGTTATTAACAAAAATATTTGTCAAATTCAACCATCAGTATCTATGATACCACCGTTAGAAATTATTCTTGCAACTCCTAGTATACAACCTCCACCTGATCAAAGATTTTAAATTAAAATCAATGATTGAGTTGGAAACATTTTTAAATAATAAATTTAAAAATTTAAATTTATCAGCTTCGGTTCTTGACAATGAATTACAAGACAATATAGATTATAAACAAGTTTTTAATGATCAAATTAATAAATTAAAAAATAAATGGGCTGATCAACCCACACAAAAATTATTTATTACATGGGACATTCTCCTATGTATACTCTGCATGAAGAAACATAGAATATTGTTAATAACAGTTATAGTGGTAAAAATATTATGAATGGAATCTTGATGGTTATCCTGATAAACAAATTTATAATTTGGCTCATAGAATGCTAATGTATTCTACTATTTGTAAAAGCAATGAAAATAATGATAAAACTATTGCTAATATGATCATTGCTGGATTTATTGGTCAATTAAAAGGCTGGTGGGATCATTATTTAATCCTAGCTAATAAAGAGGAAATTATGTTTACAGTCAAACAAGAAAATAACAGCATCATAGATAATGTTGTCTACACTTTAGTTGTAAATATTATTGATCATTTTACAGGTCGATATTCTGACCAAAATGAAAATATTCGAACTCTTTTTATAGAATTTAAGATGTAAAACATTAACTGATTTTAGATGGTATAAAGATACTTTTCTCAATAGAGTTATGGAACTACAAGATTGCAATAGTTCGCATTGAAAATCCAAATTTATTGATGGATTACCTCACCTCTTTGCTGAAAGAGTTAGAAAGCATCTGAGAAAAAATGATATAATATTCCTTATGATTCCTATGCTTATGGAAAACTTATATGGACATGTAGCCAAGAAGGATTAGCCCTATGTAATGAAATTAAATTAAATCAACAAATTAAAAGACAAATTTGTCTGAACGAAAACAATTATGACAGTTTTGTGAGCAATTTGGTATGAAAATACAATCACAGAATAAGATTTATTTTCTCAAAATAAATCATTCAAAAAATGATAAACATTTTCAATAACCTTATTATAAGAAAATAAGAAAATATTCCCAAAGAATTAGATCAAAAGAATGAAAGGAAAAAATTAAGACAACAAGTTAAAACATCTAAGAAACAAAATAAAACCTTGTTTTAGAATTTTTAAAATTAGTTAAAGACCCTGATTTACGTTATAAATTAATTGATCAACTGGAAGATATTCCTTCCACCTCAACATCTAATAATATTCCTAGAACACCTACTACCAATTCTAATAATCCTTACTCCATGTCAGAAGTTAATAAACTTTTAAGATAAAGACAATCAAATGATACTCCTACATCTCTTAAACAAGAAATTAAATTTCTTCAACATGAAAATAAATTATTTGATACTCGAATTTCTAAATTAGAAGATAATCAAATTTCTAATTCTCCACTTACATCTCCAAAATTTCCTGACAAAGATAATTTTCAGTTACCACCAGAACATGATTTTCTTTCAACACTAGAAATTCTAGTTTCTCAAAAATGGTATACTCAGATTACTTTATTAATTGATAATCATTTTTCTAAAACATTTATAGCACTTATTGATGGTGGTGCATATTTAAACTTTATTCAGGAATGATTAATTCCTACTAGATATTACACCAAAGCAACTCATAGTTTATCTCACGTTGGTTGACAAAAACTAAATATACAGTATAAACTTCCCCAAGTTTCTATATGCATCAATCAAACATGCATAAAACTAGTTTTTTTATTAGCTAGAGATATAACGAACCAAGTGATTCTTGGATCTCCTTTTATCACCCAATTATATCCAATTAAATATATTGATAATTTAGGTATTCGTGGTACATTTGAGGTAAATAAATTTCTCTTAAATTCTTAGATGCTCCTCACCAAGATACATTAATTTTATTAATGATCATATACAGAATAAAATTCATCAATTACAATTTTTAAAATTTGAAGTCAATACAATCACAATAAGTGATCAGTTACAAAATCCTAAATTACAGGAAAAAAATAAAGTAATTGCACAACAATTTTCGTTAGAAATTTGTAGTGATCACCCTAATGCTTTTTGGAATCGAAAAAAGCATATTATCTCTTTACCTTATGAGGATGATTTTAATGAAAAATTAATTCCTACAAAAGCTCCACCATGTCAAATGAGCTCTGAATATTTAGATTGTGTAAAAAGAAAATTGAAACCTTATTACAGAAGAAATTAATTAAATCTTCTAAATCTCCATGGTCTTGTACTGCTTTCTATGTTAATAAAAAGAGTGAACAAGAACGTGGAGTACCCAGATTGGTTACTAATTATAAACCATTAAATAAAGTCTTAAAATGAATAAGACATACAATCCCTAATAAAAAAGATTTATTAGATAGAGTATATGATTCTATCAAATTGTTCAAATTGATCTTAAATCAGGCTATTGGCAAATTCAAGTAAATCAAAGTGATACTTATAAAATTGCTTTTAATGTTCCAATAGGACATTATGAGTGGAATGTGATGCCTTCTGGTTTGAAAAATGCACCCTCTGAATTTCAGCAAATTATGAATGATATTTTAACTCCTATAGTGAGTTTATAATTGTTTATATAGATGATATTTTAGTAAATTCTAAAAACAATTGATTTACATATAAAACATCTAGATATGTTTAAGAAAATTATTATTCAAAATGGCTTAGTTATATCTAAAATGTCTTTATTTCAAACTGAAATCAGTTTTTTAGGTCATAATATTAATAGAGGAAATATAATTCCTATTTCACGTAGTATAGAATTTGCGTCTAAATTTTCAGATAAAATAATTGATAAAACTCAATTGCAGAGATTTTTAGGAAGTCTGAATTATATTTCTGTTTATTATAAAAATTTAACTCAAGACTCAACTATCCTATATGATAGACCTAAAAATGTTCATAAACATTGGACAGATCAACATACTAAGGCAGTTCAAACAATTAAACAAAAGGTAATATATTTACCATGTTTAATGATAGCTAATCCAAATTGGAATAAGATTATTGGAACAGATGCCTCTGATATTGGTTATGGAGGTATATTAAAACAGATAGATCCTCTCAAAAAATGAATTTTTAATTAGATTTTATCTTGGTAAATGGAATGACAGTCAGAAGAATTATGCAGCCATAGCAAAAGAATTCTTGCAATTATTAAATGTATTTTAAAATTTCAAGATGAGTTATATAATCAAAAATTTATAATTAAAGCAGATTGTAAGTCCACTAATTTATGTTTAATAAAGATTTTAAGCATGATGTCTCTAAACAAATGCTTGCTCGTTGGCAAGGCCCACTTAGCTCCTTTTGATTTTGATATAATATTTAAAAAGGGTGAAGAAAATTCTCTCCCAGACTTTTTGACTCGAGAATATTTAAACTCTTGCCATATTTTCAGGAATGAGTCAATCTTATAGAGAAAATTCCTCTTATAGAGGAAGGGGTGGCCAATAACATATTCCAGAGCATAATTTTGGCTCAACATGGACCACTTAAGCTTATAGGTAAGAATTTATCTCAAGAACAAGATCCTTTATACCAGGAATTTCTTGCTTTTAAGCAATGGAAAGAGGGTCATATCCGTAAAACTGCATCGTCATATGCAAATATCGTTAATAAAGATGAAGAAGAATCACATAATTATATTATGAATGATTCTCAGGAAATAATATTTTTCCTTGAAGATATTGATTTAAAATAGGACAATGAACCCTGAAAAATTATGAGCATGTATATTGACACTGCTTCATGGGACATATAAGTCAAGACATTATTATGAGCAATTATTCATAAATAATTCATGCGATATTACGCGATATCCTTTAAATCAGAAAGATAATTTTACGTTTAGTAAAATCATTATTAAGTGATTAATAACTCCACTGAATGGGAATATCACCTCTTAAGGAAAAATAATTTGCTTTTCCTAATAATCAATGATTAAATATTACTATTGGGACTATATTGATGCATTTCATAAAGTATTCTTATATGAAAATAATAAGAAAAGACATTAATGGTTTATCAAAATATGTGCTGAGGTATATAAACATGACAATT